>WOFM01000279.1:0-315955 GCA_011428145.1 Ericerus pela
TCTTTCGCCTTTATTTTCTTCTTCAAATTATAAAAGCTTATTTTTTAAAAACTCATTTTTAATCTAACTTATTTATATATTTATATATTTATATACATGTGGTGTAGGGTGCAGAAGGAATATTTCAAACCTTACTTATATGTAGCCACTGCCAATCACTGCCATCGCAGCAACCTCTAGGTTGGATATGTGTGTCTTCAATCATTTAGTACTGGATACCCAGGTATATATGAAAATCTGTACCAACATCTACGTGGACATAGTTTTACTGCACATGTGAAGTAGGTCTTTTTACATCTGTTTTGATTTCTTTGTTGCTGCTATTGTTATTGTGAATGTGACAGTATTGAAAACAAATGAAAAAAGACCTACAGCCGTCTACATATGTGAAATAAAACCTATGTCTATTCTCCATTTTCGAATGACACTTTTCATTAACATTGGTGAGATAGGGCAGATGGGTATCTAACTATCCTGTACTAACTGAAGAAGGGGATTTGAAAGATATTTAAGTATACGTTTGACTTTAATCCAGTTATTAATATCGTAAATACTACATTTTTAAGTAAGAATGTTTACACAATAAAAATATCAGATCTAGTACACATAGTTAAATATAATAGAGCACCAAATACTTCACAATAAAGAATTTTATATTTCAAGTTTAAAGTAGTTTTAATTCTTGATTCATACTTAGTTTTTCAATCAGTTTGATTTTTTGCTATCAAAGTATCACCAACTTTCTAAATCATATTTCTATAATAAGAATTCAAAAAACTTTTGTTGTGACAAACATTTCTCTTTCTCTTTGTTTCGATTAATTTCAATATACCCGTTTACCCATACTATAATCGCATGTTACTCGTGCCTTTTTCTTATGAATGAATACAGTTACCATTTTATTCCATGTTACTTAATAATTTTATTGGTACATTTTAAATTTTATACGTTGCTAATCAATATATTTATACATTTATTTTTATTTATTTTTTTAAGTGCAGCAACAAAATTTTTGAAATCATAATTAACCAATATTTAATTTTTTTTCATGTTTAATAATACGTTTACTTTCAGCATTCAATAATTATTTATTCATTCGTTAACACTAAAATTTAAGGGGGTTGTTAATACAAAACCCCTCTCTCACTCACTCATTCATTATTATCACTTTTATATATATATCATATATTCAACCTTCCACTCTAATCAAATACATTAGTTACAAACTACGCTACAACTGTGCTTCACCATTACACATATTCGAATATTGTAATTTACTTATTCAATTATTATATTTCTGCAACTATTCGTATTTGGTTCTTCTTTTTTCAACACCTTTTTGACCCATATGACTTTATGTAATTCATTACTGCTTTCATTTGCATTATTAAACTAGTCTTGTCATATGTTTTCGCAATTTATTACATGGGAATATGATTCATAGTTCACCAACCTCCTCATACTTTGTTCCCATAAAGTTTTGTATGATAAGTGGTTCATTTTTTTGGCCCTTTAATCTGTTAACAAAAGCAGATTTCAAGTGAAACAATGTAAAAGCTCTATAAAATTAATAAAATAATCTAAAACCATAAAAATTTCTGAAATTTTACATAAATAAAAATGAATTCACTTATGACTTATGAGCAATAGAATCCAAAATGGCATATTGCTGGACTCGTATCTGTAGGGCTTTACTGCAGCCAAAGTAAAGTTAACTGCTGATAGTTGCGTATAATCATCGACATTTATTATATCAATAAAAAGTCACAATGAAATCCCTTGAAGGTTTTTTACTCGGATCCCTAATAATTAATTTTTTTGGCTCTTCTGATAAAATAAATTGCCAAAACGAATTGAAATCATGCACTGTTCTTCAAAAAAAAAAATTGGGTTCATTTAGCCCAAGTTGTTCATTATTAATTAGTGAAAAGGCGCAAGCTACAACTGAATATTTTTTTTAGCAGTTGTTAAAATATTCTCTATTACGTAAAGTATCACGCATACAATCCATTAAGTTGAAGGTAATTGATGATGCTGAAAATATCTGTTTATACAATTATAAGTAAGTATATCTAGTTGGTAATGTAAAAGTAACTTACATACCTACCTACCTAATAAATAAATTATCCATTTCATTGTAATACTGTCATAAATTAAAAGAATGGAATCTGGATGAAAAGTAGGCAAGGTTTTGAATTTTTAGATGACATTATTCTTCCCGATTAATATAACGACTACAACTATCAACCTAACTGAAGTTTCCATTAAATAAACAGAAATAAGCGATTAGTGTTTGTGGGGACCATATATCTTGTACACAAGTCATTCCTTATCAATGTATTATATTCAACAGTATATTATATGCACTGTTTGTTTGTATGCTCTTACTTGCACACACAGGCAAGTAAGATGCAATGTTTGGCTAAAGCTTAGCCATTAATTTTGTTTAATTTAATTGTTTTATAACAAAGATCTGGTTGCCATGACATGAACCTACTATAGTGTGGGCGTTAGTAGGTGGTTTATTTACAAATAAGTATAAGTAATATTGCACTTGGGTACTTAGACAAAAAATCCAGGCCAGGTTAAAGCGTCCAAATTTTATCTACATTAAAAGTAATCTAGACCAAAGTGAAATTGTAGATAGATCCCAAGAGAGTGCAATTACAAGGAACTACTTAAAGTAATAGTGGTAAACGTGGTCTAGAGTTTACGTAATCGTTGCAGACATTATATTTTCGATATTTATCTAGATGTTCCTTGTATGACATTATAATTAATCTGTATTTGTTGTTGTATACAGAACGTTGTAAAAGAATCGAGAGAGACGCAAACGATAGTGACAATGGCACCAGAAGATCATACACCATCCATTCCAGCGGAGAAAACAATGTCGAGAGGACCGTCAAAGTTTCTTGACACGAGAGCAGATGACATGATCTCGAGAGCAAGAGCAATTAAGGCGATAAAATTCGGGGTAGATCGATATTTTACTATCGACCCAGCATCCTGCATACGTCTCGTGCACGGATTAGAACTGAGTCTGATTAAAAAGTTAAATGTAATAATTGAGGAACAATTAATTAATAATCAGGTTCCAGACAAAAGACAAACAGACATCTACGAGAAAATGAAGAACCTGCCGACATACGATAACGACCCAATGGAAACTCCAGGCGAACAGTGGGGAGAAGCCCAAGATGATGTAATGTTTGCGAGACCGGAAGTTTTGAGAAAAGATAGTAGTGATAACGTTCTAGAGATCTCGAACATAAGACTGGAGGACAATGCTGGACTAAGTTGGTCCAACAAAAACGACGTTGTGAGACAGCCAGCACCGACCGAAGAAGAAGAGAACTGGGACAATTTGCCACCGACACAGAGAAACTACAGCAAAAAGACAAATAAGACAAATAAGACAAGTAATAATGAGCCATTTAAACAGACATTTACAGATGAAAACAGATCGAGACAATTAGAAAACATTGAGAACATGCAGACTCAACAACAGACATTTAATACGAAAAGTAATGATTCTGATATTTTCGATGATATTTTAAGAAAATTCTTGCAAATTGATAAATCGCTAAATCGAAATGAGAATAACGATAGACATAGAGGTAAGGAAGATAATTCTTCTGGTATTTATGATAATAATCCCAGTCATTTAGACAAAAATGCTAATAATTCGGATTTAAATGTTGTTGAGACACAAAATAATAATAAGGAATATAGAAGTAAAATTAAAGTAACGGCAATGAAATTATCAATGATGATAGATTTTAGAGTTTGGTTAGAATCGTTTAATATGTTTGTAAACAGATATAAATTTTGGAAAGCTTTTGATTTGATAAATCCTGTTGTAATTAGTGAAGAAAATACTAGAGATAGATGTGATGCAAAAGCCGTGTTATTAGAATGGTTAGATGACAAACATGCAAAATTAATTTTTGGTGAACCATGTCCTTCGAAATGTTTAAAGAAAATTGCAGATTATAGGGAACCCCAGACAATAATGTGTAATTTAGTTATTTCAGAAATTTATTCATTGAGATATTATCCAGAAAGTATGGAATTAAATGATTGGTTTGACAAATTTGAGGATATAGAAAGAAAGATTAGATTAACGAATAAAGGATGGGATGAGAATAGAAAACTTTAGGCTCTAAAATTGCAAATGCTTTTAGCTTTTCCAAACTTATCAGCAAGAATAAATACCGTAATGACGTATGAACAAATAAAAGCGATAATTATGGAAGAAGACGTATTAGTAAAAGAAAGGAAAGGAATTTCGAGAAGCAAAGGAATTAATTATGTTCAGACAAATAGATTTAAGTTTAATAGACCAAATAAGACACGAAATTTAAAGACAACTAATTTTTCAGGACACCCGACGTACCAATGTTTTAACTGTAGTGGGTATGGGCATGTGGCAAGACATTGCTTGAAAAAGCCGGGACATAATCCGTTATCGAGAGAAAAGAGAACAAATAGTGTCACAAAAGGTAGCCCTTATTGGTGATGTTTCAAAAAATTGAAAATTAAAGTTAAGCCGAAATTCAAACCGATTTATTTTGTAAAATCAACAGAACAGAGTGAATCAACCAAAACTACAGTTTCAGAGACAACTAGTGGACCAAACAACGAAAGAAGAAATAAAAGAAAACATTGTCACGACAAAAAGTCCAGTAAGAGCAAAAGAGGCCACAGATACCATAAGAAAGGAGCACGTACGACAAAGAGACGCAGAGATAGAAGTACGAGTTCGAGTACATCATCAGCGAGTAGTTTGTCATACACGAGTTTGTCAAGTTTGTCAAGTGATTTGGATAGAAAGTCGCATAAAAGTAAATCATCAGTAAAATTGAAAGGTATGAAAAGAATAAGAAGTATAATTAAATTTAAACGTAAAAAGTTCTCTAAATGTTTAAAAATGGATAGAAAAACTAAAGTAATGTTTATAGCTGATACTGAGGCAACAGACCATTTTATTAAAAGGTTAGATAATTTAGTTGAAATTACGAATCTTGAAATCCCAGAATATATTTCGTGTGCCAATAAAGATAAATCTGCAGACATTAAAATCATTCATAAAGGAAATTTATATGTAAAAGACATAGAAGGGAAAACTCTAAAAATTAATAAAATTAGATATTCAAAGAACTTAGGTGAAAATTTATTATCGATACATAGGTTAACAAAATTGGGTTATTATGCAGTATTTAGAGATAAAACTGCAGAAATTCGTAATGAAAAGTCAAATAAGATAGTTATGTTAGGAAATAAAACGGGAAAATACTGGTGGTTCAATTTTGATATAATCACTTTTTCGAGAGTATATTTAACTGATAAAGAAAAAGATTTGTCTAACGAATCAGAAATTGCAAAATACGCATATGATAACACTAATATTTTACATGATCATAAGTATTCTAAAGTCAAAGATGTGTGGTCAGAAAATGAGTCAGAAAGTTATATCATAGATCACAACTATGATAAGTCAAAGCCAAGTATGAGTAATCTAAAGTCAAATCAAGAATTTTTAGAATATTTAGATCTGGGTGCAGACATAACAATAGATGATTTAAATAATTTAAAACTACCGTGTGAAAATTCGATAAAGAAAAAGTTGGGCTATTTATATCATGTTAGACTAGGTCATGCATCTATGGACTATTTAAAGAAAGCATCAGTCACGTAGGATTGTCTTAAAAATGTAGATTTTGATACTGAAATTCAAGAATGTGAAGTATGTCGTCTGGCAAAAGTTAAAAGATCCCCTCATAAAACGTTAAGAGAAATAGCAGATAAACCAATGTTTCGTATACATAGTGATTTAATGGGTCCAATTAAACCGATAGGAGTAATAAATAAAAGTGTTTATGTAGCAACCTTCACAGACGATTTTTCGAGATATACAATGACATTTAATATGACAAATAAGTCAGAAGTAGGAAAATATTTTAGAGAATTTATAGAAACTATAAGAACTAATTTAGGGGATAGAAAAATTAAAATTTCATATCTTCGAATAGACGGAGGTAGGGAATATTTAACTGTAGACATGAAGCATATAGTCAAAGAAGAAGGTATAATGTTAGAAATAAGCCTGCCAGATACCCCCGAACTTAATGGTACAGCTGAGAGATTTAATCTCACAGCTGTACAGAAAACAAAAGCATTGTTATTAGATAGTGGATTACCACTAGAATTTTGGGAATTAGCCATACGCACATTCATAACAGATTGCCCCATAAGAGGTTAAAAATGAAAACACCCTATGAAATGCTCAAAAATAGAAAACCCAAAATTGAATACATACATAGATTTGGATGTATTGCAATAAGAAAATTACCCCATGCCAAAACAAAAACGTCAAAATTTAGTGAAGATGGAGAAAGCTGTATTTTAGTAGGATCTAATCCTCAATCATGGCTACTCCTAAAACCTGAAAGAGGAAAATTAATTAAGTCAAGTAATGTAACGTTTCTAGAGTCAATTACCTTTAAAGACAAATACCCGAGAAATTATTTTGAAAAAGAAGGATTACCGAGAATTGAATTAATTAACTGGAATAATATAGAAGATGATACGCAAGTAGATCTATCAAATGGCATACCTGAAAACTTTATAAATGAAAATAATTCGGAAGTAATATTAAAGTCAGAGAAATGTAAAAAGAATAAAAATAAAGTTAGAATTAGAGTGTCGTCAAGTGAGTCTTCATCAGACATTAATGATTCAGAGGGAGAAGTTGAATTCGAACCGAGTGAAAAGACAATAATTGCGACAGATAGAGAGAATAGATATTTTGCCATGATGTGCGAGATAAATAAAGTTCCAAAAACGTATAAAGATGTATTAAACAGTAATGAAAAAGAAAAATGGATGGAGGCAATTAATTCAGAAATAAAATCACTATTAGAAAGTAAAACTTGGAAATATGTAAAGAAACCTGAAGGTAAAAAGATTATGGATTTGAGATAGATTTTTGTCAAAAAGTTAGAACCAAGAGGTGTGTATAGATATAAAGCTAGGGTAGTAGCTAATGGTTTCCAAGATCATCATGTGTATGATATGTCCAAATTATATGCACCAACCATAGGTTTAGCACAAATAAGAATGTTCTTGAGCATAGTAAATAAAATGGGATGGAAAATTGTTCAGCTAGACGTAATAGTAGCATTTTTAAATAGCAAATTAGACAAGAAAATTTACCTAAAAATACCAGAGGGAGTAGATGTAAACGAAAAATTCAGAAAAGAAAATGTATGCGAATTAAGAAAAGCTTTGTACGGATTAAAAGTTAGCCCAAAAAGGTGGTATCTAAAATTTAAAAAGACAATGAAAAGTATGAATTTTAACTTATATGAAGGTGAAGCCTGCATATTTTATTGGTGTCAAGGGGGAAAGATGGTCACGTTAGTTCAATATGTTGATGATATTTTAATCTCAGGAAATAATACAGAAAAGATTTACAAAACTCAAATTGAACTAAGTAAAACTTTCAAAATGAAATTTCTACGTGAACCAAGAAAATATTTAGGAATAGATATTGAACGAAACTTTGAGACAAAAACGATGATGTTATCTCAAACAAAATTTATAGAATCCCTGTTAAAGAAATTTAAGTTAGAACATGTAAAAGGAAGTGATACACCAATGTTAACTAATCAAGCCATAAAGAAATCTGATTCAGAAATTAAGTTAGAAACACAGTTAAACTTAAAAGAAAAGATACCTTATAGAGAAGCAGTAGGTGCTTTATTATATTTAGCTGTAAGTACTAGACCTGATATTATGTTTGCTGTAAATGTTTTGACACAAAAATCTCACTTGGATTGATAGAATGGGCTAAAGTAGAAAAAGTTTTCAAATATTTGTCACGTACAAAAGACCATAAATTAGTATATAAAGGAGAAAATAATGAATTAGTTAGTTTCTGTGATGCTTCATTAGGAATAAATGACCCTGATGGAATATCTACAACGGGATATATAATATTTCTTTTTGGAGATGCAATAGCACGGAAGTCAAATAAACAGAAAATTGTAGTAACGTCATCTATGGAGGCAGAATATATAGTGCGAAGTACGTCAACTAAAGAATTAGTTTACATAAAACATCTTTGTAGACTAATTCTAAAGAAAGAAATTAAGCCAATTATTTTCGAAGATAATCAAGCAGCAATAAAAGCCACTAAATCAGACGCATCGAGAGCTCTAAGACACTTAGTAAAGTTAAAGTATCATTATGTTAGAAAAGCTTTTCAAGACAAAGATATAGATATAGTATGGGTACCAACAAAAGAACAAATAGGAGACTTATTTACGAAAGCTTTACCGAAACCTTTATTTCAAAAGTTTAGAAGAGAAATCTTAAATTATGAAGTAATAGAATAAGACAATTAACTAATGACAAAAATGTATTTTATATGTTACAGCATTATCTCGTAAAAGTGAATAAACGAAGTACCTGAAACAGAAGCTCAATAAGACATTTATAAGTCTGACATTATTTTGTATTTTTGATATTTAGAATTTAAGTTTGTGTTGTGATTTTTATACTATGAATTTATATGATATTTGTCAGTCATAAAAAAAAATTATTGAATTAAGTGTTGTTTGTTTAAAGTCAATCGAAAGATCAGTCAATTAAGTTTATGAATTTAGTCATTAAGCGTTTTCAAAGTCATTAAGTTTATTGTTGTTTGTTTTGTTATTTTGAAGGAACTGATCCATAATTTTTCAAGACTGTCTTTTTCAGTATTTTGTTACTGTTTTTGTTTTGTTTATTATACGACATTTATGAAAGTAAACTGACTCATTCTTATTTAATTGACGTAATAAGAGGGAATGTGAGAATGGTATCTACGTAAGAGTATTACGTAAAGTAAATAAGAAAGAACATATAAGCAAGAGTAAGAACTCTCAGATATATAATACAGGTGTGGAACCTATTGATAGTTATCGATATAACTATCGATATATATTCAATGTACATATCGATACAAGACATCAAAAACTTCAAGAATATACTACGCCATATTATATGTTACGTACGTTACAGTTTGTCCGTTGTACTCACACAATAAACTCTTATAGTTCTTCGTGTACATATTATTCTTACAATAAGAAATGTGATTTCTACAACACATATACATATGTATATGTACATATGTGTTATGTGTGTCTGTGTGCGTGTGCCAATTTCCTTATATAAGTAAACTCTCGAACGAAACTGGCTCTAAAATCACCGGTGTTCGCCCAGATTTTGGCTTACCCATATGTTTAAATATGACGTGGTTGAACACGCAAAATCTGTAGATTACCTTCTGGTGGAATATCTCTTCACGACAAGGTATTCCACAGTGTTGATTGAGGTTCGAATATCAAATGCATCTAATCTCACACATTATTCTAAAATTCCGAGAATTTGTACCAAACGGACAATGATTACACGTCAATTTTGAACCTATATACCTACGTATTTTGAAACAATCGTTCGAATGTTCAAGTACCTACAGATACGACCATGGTTCAAATAACCTCTTAAATTTCACAAGAATACATGAATGAACAGCGTCGGATAAAGAAAAATCGGGCTGTAAATGATTGATTTTTCAATTTTTTTTGGTGTAAGTGTTCGACGAGGCGCTGAATATCATAAATGCAGACCAGTTTAAAAAAATCAAAAATTCTTGAAGTCCTTTTAATGTTCTTGTTTTTGATGTAGGTAAGTGTTTTAGACGCAAATTCTTTGAGTAATCACAATCACAATCAGTAATGACTGATGACAAATAACGTCTTCAGTTATTCCCTATTATTTACTAACTTAAGTACCTATAGGAGTAATTATTGAGAAAAACGATATAGATAATCAGACATTTTGAGTCTCTGAGAACTCGGTCATAAAAGTGTATACGCAGTATACGTTATCAGAAATGATAACGTTGAACATAAAGAGGCACTATCGATCATTTAACGAAGCTTGAATTCTGTTCATTCATGATATAATACGAATGAAATACTTACTTGCGTGTGGGAAATTAGAGTACTAATTTCACTTTTTTGAAGGATCTCGTCTTTAACTAAAATTATTACTTATTATTTGTAAACCAAAATTTTATGAGTTGTATTAATCTGATGGTTGGTCAAGTTGGATGACTAGAATCCTTGCAGTTGATTGTTCAGGTTGGTCTAATTCATGACATGTTACTACTAATTGTAAATTGTAACGAAAAGCTGTGACTAAAGACCCAATTAATAAAAAAAAAGGAAAAAATAAGTCATTAATTTTAGGCAAATGTAAGGTATACCTATGTATACTTGAACAATAACTCATATTGCAGCTATTTACTCTTGTACATCATATACCACAAAATCAAGAACTGATAAGATTTGTTGAATTTTTGGGTTTTGAACAGGTCCGCATTTATGATATTCAGCTTCTCATAAGCATTTGAGGAGGGCCATCTGGGCCTTTTCAGTAAATCCGGTCTCAGAGGAATCCCCTTTTCCTCCTCCTCTCTGTACGGCCCTGTAAATAAATAAATAAACCATTACCTACCTCTCTCTTTTCCGCTCCGTTCAAATTTTACAAAAGCATAATTAAACGATAAATAGGCTTCACCATCTGCCTAAATATTGTGGATACAGAAATAGTTATAAATTCATAATGGACAACAGATTTGGGTGAATTTTTTAACAGAGTGATATACTTTTATAATTGTTCCACCGATTAAATAAATATGCAGTTCAAAGTTCGAGGCCATTAAAAATTAAAACGTGTCAACACATCAATTCGAAGTCTAGAGAATATAATGCTAGAACTGGATTCAACACTTTGGGTTTATTATGAAACGATAATCGCAATGATACAAGCATCGTAAAATTGCATAATAGCTCAAACGAAACGTTAAATTGTCGTTTAAAAGTAGTACTTATACCACGTTGTTGCAATCAAAATTTCAGAATTAATACCATACATGAAAGCATTACGTTTTGTCTATGGTTCAGTTCTGCAGTTATTTAATGTTCAAAACTAAAATTTCGATATTTTTTGTTACTAATTTATCTACTGGGCGTTTGATTTGAAATCAAATACCTAACTAAGAAATAAAAAACACGATACAAACATTTTGGCATCTTCTATGCATAAGTACTCATAATTTTTTTCTCACAGTAATTAGTAATGTCGTGGACTTTCTACCGTGTCAATTACGTAAATAAGTTTACGTTACAATTTGTGTATAAAATGGTAGGGCGACTGCAGCGTTTGCAGATGTTTGAAACCGAACTACCCGAAGTAACTTAAATAAAAGCGTATAAAAATTTGATAAAAACTATGAATTTTATCGACGGAAAATTCTGCTTCAAAAGATACGATAAACTCGAACACCGAAAAAATGCTTAATCGAAGCAAATATATTTAAGCTCTTATTAATTTTATAGTTTCAACAGGTTTCAACGCGGTACAAATACATAGCCATTAAAGTTTTACTAAGTACCTACTTACTAATGAATATATTTATCCATTAGGATCAGTTTCACATGATACACATTTAAATTAAAAACCAAAATGCAAAAAAATTCCATCAGAAATAATTCTACGTTTTAAAGGTAAAAAATCGTTTTTCTTCGATTCTATAAAAGCATCTGAAGTTTTATAACGTAACAATGGAGAGGCAAAAAAAAAAAAAAAGAAATCAAAAGATTTTCAAATTGCCACAATACGACAAGGACTCCCCGTACCTCCCTTAATTTTCAAAGGAAGCACAATCAAATCGAATCCTCTAGCTGGCAAGTTCACCTTGTCCAAGGCGACATTTTCCAAACCGAACAAGTTCGCGGCGCTCAATATTTTGTGAGTGTCGAAAGCGGTACTATTCCCTGGATCAGTTGATGGGGTATCGACGCCGACCCCAAAGATATTCGTCGAATTTACAATCCATCGGGCAGCCTCCGCCGAAATACCGGGGAAACTGTACGGATATCTTTGGGCACCGAAATAACGAAGTCGGTTCGGATATCGCGAAGACCATCCAAATTTAATTAAGGCGATCGTATTTTTTGGTACCGGACCATGATGCTTCACCCATTCATTCAGATGCGTTGGTAACAATTCAAAATTGTCGTTTGTAACTTGTCCACTAACGTCGATTAAAATACCTGCAAAATAGCTCATCAAAATTATTTATAGCCCCTCTTCAAATTCTTTGTAACTTATTCAAGATGAGTGAGAATCGAAATTCAGAAACTACAATACAAAAACTACATTCAAATATGTGGGAATAAAACTGTCGCGGTGAAAGCCGAGGGAAAGAATATTGGTACGGAGCCTCGTTAACACTCTAAGGAGTTACATCTGTCACTTAAATTAGTTTTTTTTGGAAGACCAATAAAGGCCTCAATTTTATACTTTACACTAATTCTACTCTAAATTTCGATTTCAATTCTGGCAAATCCTAATTTTCCTCCCTCACTAAATAGTGCGTTCAAATTAGGAGTTGAAAGTGAAACAAATTCCCAATAAGCTGATTTTTGGTAAAGATGTTCATTAGACGGTATTATTTAACACAATTGAAGTCCTAACCCCTACGACTTACGCCGACTGATCCACACGGGGCAGAAGATCATCATTTTTGGTTTTTACCTTCTTATTCATTTTGCATAAGTTCGATTAAAAAATGTTTCGACACAAAAGTTGTAGCATACCAAATTTGTACTCATTTTTATTCGGTTCAAGAAATGCTTCGTCCGTTTTCTGTTTTCACAGATGGTAAAAAATGGTAACTTTGTCCCCAGGAGGGCTACGGACTTTCTTGAAGGCAATAAACTTTTCTTGAAATACCTAACATAATTTTTTCTAGAAAATCTCATGCAAACCCGTCCAGTGGTTCCAGAATGATAGTGTTTCCAACAGTTTTTAGCCCATAGTATTTTATAAGTAGAGATAGACCTTGAAGAAAAATCTACCAACCACTTACAACAGACAAAAACACAGCAACTTGATCTTACAGGAATAGTATATTACATACCAAGGTTTGAAAGTGAGGAATTACATGCGACAGCAAGTTTGCAAAATGAGCGTAGCAAGTAGGCAATTACCGAGTAATGTAAACTCACTTTCAAACTATGTTGAGAAAGATATTTTTTATAATTAATGATCAGAAAGCAACAAAATAATTAATAAGCAATTTTAATGAGAAAAAAATAATACAAATTTTTCTAAAAATTTATAATTATAAACTGGGAGAAATCTCTTTACTTTGAGGCTAGCATAAATTCACGAATGACAAGGACTGCTTTTCGCCCAAAAAATATGATTGTAAACATTGCCTTTCTGATAATTTATTATAAAAAAATATTATCCTTGATGAAGCACATCCCACTTTGCATTACATGTATTTTAAATTATATATTGATTCTGAAATTAGCTACTGTTTCTGGTGCATTTCCAAATAAGCGCGATAGGCCAGAGCTTCGGGCTGCAATTTCAGAAAAGTAGCTTTTTTCCCTACATAAAAAAAATTATTTTCTCACTTTCCAGTTCCTTCTTTCGTCTTTTCAAGTTTTAAAAAAAAAATTAGCACAGCATCACTTCGTTAGAAAACCCAGTTTGCCAGTTAATCCATCATTCAAAATCTTGGAATTATAAATTTAATCTCAATGTAAGGTAAATAAAAGTACTTTAAAAAATAATAATCGGAAAAATTTTCAAAAACATAATGACACACGAGTAAACTGGTGAAAAAGTTAATTTTCTGAAATAAATCCAGACTCAAATTTTAACCAGTTCCAAAACACTCGGCCTCCTTGAATTAACAATCAAAACAAAGTGGGTAAAAGCGCCCCTTGACTTCGCAGCCCCTTACGCCGTAAATACAAACACTGATTCTATAAACAACGCAAGCAGCATTGCTTGAATTCTTTGCACCGTGTATCCACAAAATCCTATTCTGTTACACCTTTTTGCCGTTTTTTTCAGAAACTACTGAAACAATTGAAAATTTTTACCAAGTCTGCCCTTATATGAAAAGTATCTACTATCAAAATTTCACTCCTTTGTAGTTTAAAAAAAAATTGTGAAAACAACATTTTCTCCAGCAAATGTTTATTTTACTTTTTTTTTTCGAAAATACTGAATCAACAGGAACCTAACATATGTCAGACTTGCTTCTATTTAAGGACTACCTACCTCTCATAAAAATTTCAACCTTATTAATGTCGTTGTTTTCTCAGAATCCTCGAACAAAAACTTCTTCTAGAATTTTTTGTTCGGCAGTTTTTTTTTGGAAACCAGAGAACCAATAGACACCAAATCCCTATCAGACCTGTTTTCATATAAAGACTACCTTTCGTAAAAATTTTAGCTTGATCTTTTTTGTCGTTTTCTCAGAATCTTGGAACAACCAATTTTCTAAGAATTTTTTGTTTTTCAGTTTTCATTGAAACTACTGAAACAATAGGTATCAAACTCTTATCAAACCAGTCTCATATATAAAATCATCTCAAAAAGAAAAATATATGTACATTAAAAAAATGATGTCAAAAACAAAAAATTGTGTCAATATCGTTTTTTTTTTTCATGAAATGGGTAACTTTCGTCATCCTCAGCCTTAACTCCTCGAGTCTTGAATGAAAAATTACACGTAGTAACGTACAAGCAAACGGCAAAGAGGAGCACAAAATTTAGTTTTGGGAGCAAAGAAAACAGCGAAAAACAAAACAAGAAAAAGAACTAGTTTTCCGCAATTAATAGCACATAGCCAAGGGTTATTGAATTATTTTCGAGAAAAAACGTGAGAAAATTCATTTCAGAAACGCATGGAGGCAAACGCCCTTCCTTATTCCCCTCCCTCGTGCACACGCATGTTTAATAAGCGTGCTGCTCGACATTTGATTCAGTCAATAAGCACTTTGTCTATGGACAACACCTATAAGGTCTCTTTTTCATTCGCCCACTTATGGGCAACTGGACAAGACTAATCGCTAAAGTTTTGATTAATTTTGTGCGGAGAAATTAGGCGGGGCCAGTAATTAAATCAAAAATCGTTCCCTTGGTAGAGAGAGGCTGAAGCCATCAAATCATTCATGGTTTATCTGAGATTTTAAGCCATGAAAAATATTATTCGATTGGTAGAACGAACGCTAAAGAAGCAGTATAGAGTAACAGGTGAAAGATTAGAGAATTTAAAGACATCGAAAAATGTTCTGAAAATGGAGGTTATATTCTTGAACGAATTTTCTATTTCAGATTTATAAATAACACGATGTTACAAATTAATTTTTAAAAATTTGCTTCTGTAAGTGTAAAACGAGTGAACTGAAACCTAACGAACTCTATTACATTTACACAGAAACACGTAACCTAACCCGCAGTTGCAAAATAAATTAAAAAAAAAACCGACTGCGTTAATCTGAATGAGTAGCTCTTACTGGTAGATATGCCCAAATTTATGATAAAAATTTTTTCAATCTTTAAATTCTCATTTTCTTTAATTATACCCTTCTAATTTTTTAATTTTCAAATATGAATAGCCTAGAACATTCTTTGGATGGTCAGAAACATTTTGAGCTTACTTTCATTAAAATATATAAATTAAGAGACTTCATATGAGCAAACGAAATTTCGTTAGTTCCGGAGATAGGACATACCAAATATATAATCTTCTCCGTATGCAATCGGTAAAAAACAACAAACTGCTAAAAAGCAGTAAACTAGACGAGAAATCAAATGATCAACACCGAAACTAATGAGCACTTACCATGGCCGAGCAGCCGATTAAGAGGTAATTCGTCCACTTTCAAACCGATCGAATTAAAATGATACGGCGCATCCAGATGAGTGCCTCCATGCTCTGCGGCAATGAAATTATTTATAGCATAAAATGATCCATCATCTCTTGTAACATTCAGTCGGTCGATCAAATGAAATTTAAAGTTTTCTTCCCAGTTAGGTGTTTCCTCTTGGAGCGCATGTGACAGGTCAATAGGTGCTGATAAAGTACTTGCGAGGCTGCGCACCTCTAACAAGTACAAAACGAAAACAAAATCAAGCAATAAAATTAACTTCATTTTGCCATTAATGGAAGAACTAAAAAGACTGATTTGTGATTCTAAAGTAAAACGAAAAAAATACGAATCGATCGTGAGATAAATTTTTCTTTTCATTTTTTCATAGTTCATTACAAATGAACATAATAGAGATAAAATTCATCTTCTTCGAACGGAGAAGTATTCTAATTAGAAAAAAAAAAAATTGAGGAGATAAATCGATATAAATAACCGAGTAGAGATGACTGTCCGGAATGTGTTGAAAATACACAGCGTGGTAACGAAGAAAATTAATCCATTATTTAATGAAACAAACATTGGTTACACGTTGAACGACGTCAGAGAGTAAAAATTCCAGACGTACGGCTGCTGGTGCACATGACACACGAGAATCACCGAAAAAATGAACAATGAATACAATCAGTCGACAGACTCATCTTTTCAGTTTCGCAATGTTAGTCCTAAAAACGAAAAACCAACAAATAAAACGTCAATTTTAAGCATTTGTTAATAAAAATCATCTATTGTTAAACCTCCAACCGGGAACGCCTAAAAGGAAAGTTTTTGATAAATGTTTCAGATTTTTGATAAATGTTTCAGATTTTTGATAAATGTTTCGCTGAAATAGTAGCTATCACTTGATAAAGGGGTAGTTCTAAAACAAATCAAATCAACTCTTATTTAGATTACTACAATCATTATGTTTAAGAAAAGGCAGAGGATTTTCATTAATACTTCTTTATTATTATTTTCTTAGGGTAAGATGAGATTTCCCTGCGAATACAAATACCACACAATTTAATAACCAGCTCTCTAAAAAATTAAAAAACAATGTTTAAGGACAATAATTTTCTGCTTTGAAACAAGTGACACAAAAACTGGCACGATTGAAAGAGACCAAGCCTATTCAAAATTAAATTATGCCAAGTGACTTTATACAAATTCAATACCAAACCAGTCTCTATTAGTCTCCAAATGCCACAAGAATTTCAAACCAAAATTTTTCAAGTGATGACAACATGGTGAGTTTGCAACACTTTCAGAACCCTTCCCTCTGAAACTAGCAGATGAATTTCAAAAATTTTAACAAGAATATGTGGCCAATGAAAGTTTCTAATACTACCCGAAGTTTCAGTGCCACAGATCGAACAGCGGAGGCTCCACGAACTCTCAAAAAGTGCCAAAATGAGAAAAAAATGAAAATATATATACATCCATATATATATTGTGTATAGAAGGATTTGAGGTACCTATATATTCGTGATCTACGAGTCATTATCGGCGCTTTTCCATAGGTGCCACTACTGCACTAAATGCAATAGTTGTGGAAAATACACTAATAGCCGCAAGCTATTGTGAGTAATAAATACAAAAGGAAGGTTAAATTTTATGAGAAAAAGTTCTCTTGAATCGAAATTTTAAAAAGCTGTAGTTATACTATAGGAATTTTAATCCTTTTCTAATATTACGACATTCAGTAAGAGAGAAAAAATCAGCAGTCTTACAATAGCTTCCCTACAAAATTCGAAAGAAAATTAAAACCGACATATTAAAAATTTGAAAGTTTTAAAATTAAAAGTACGATACCAAATAATTTACAAATTTTATCAGTAAAAAATTTCACGTCGAATTCGGTTTCCAAATGTAAGTGGAATAAAAGCGAACAAAGTACTTACGATTGACCGTGCTTGGTTCCACTCAGCACGACGAAAGGAGACTGCGTTTCTTTTTGTTTTTGTTGTAACATATTTAATGTACCCAAAGGTGTGTCAGTAGAACTCATTTGTTTCATCAACTAGACAAAAAAAAAATATAATAGTAGTAGTAGTAGTAGTAATAGTAGTAATAATAATAATAGTAATAGTAATAATAATAATAATAATAATAATAATAATAATAATAATAATAATAATAATAATAGTAATAGTAGTAGTAGGTAGCTAGTTAATAGTTGGTAGTTCGGTAGTTGGTGGTTGATAGTAGGTAGTAGGTAGTAGGTACGTAGGTAGTAGGTAGTAGGTAGTAGGTAGTAGTGGTAGTAGTAGTAGTAGTAGTAATAATAATAATAATAATAATAATAATAATAATAATAATAATAATAATAATAATAATAATAATAATAATAATAATTATACACCAAACTCCAAGTGATTTGAAGTTGAACTTAATTGCAAGAAGGTCGAAGGCTAGAAACTGGGAAACTGACACATTTTTAGGAATTTCAAAGCGAAACTTACTACATTGTTTTTATTAAGGAATCAAATGTAAACTTGTGTCAAGTTACCGGCTTCTAAAAAAGATTTCTATACACGAGTTCATGAGAGAATTTGGAGTTCCTTCATGCGTTTCCATAAGAACTGGAAGCAAAGAAGTCTTCAAAATACGAAAACGTAAAATTTGATAAAATGTTTGAACTATTAATTTTTCATCAAAGAAAAGAATAAGGATATTCGATAGTAATATACAAAATATCTTTTCCGAGGATTAACCGCGGTAAGTGTGTATTTTCCAAGTGTCAAATTTCGTAATGGCTGCCGAAAACCAGTTGACCGATTTCGTTCAAATTCAACACCAAACCAGTCCTTAATAGTGTCCAACTACCAAAAAATTTCAGGCAAAAATCTTTCAATTTAAGGGAATTATTTGCATGACAAGGCGGGTTTGCAAAATTTAAGAATCCATCCCCCCAAAACTACCGAATGAATTTCAAAAATTTTAAGACGAATGCGTAGCTCGTCAAAGCCTCTAACATTATGCCAAGTTTCATTGCCATAGATCAAACAGAGAAGGCTCCACAGACTCCTAAAGAATTAAAAAATGAGTAAAAAGTGGAATTATCTACTATATAAAATTCAAAAAGTCCTGATTTCTTTTCTCATTTATTTTTGGTACTTCTCATTAAAGCTAGAGGGCTGAAAATTAGCAAGAAGGAGCATCAGTATGATATCTAGATACGTTTTTTTCAAAATTATATAAATGTAAAAGGGGTAGTAAACATGGGTCTAAAACACTTTTTGAAGCAACATTTTTTCCGCTGTCAGTTGAATAGGTGACTATTAAGAATTGTTTTTTTTTTCTTTTTTCTAACTAAATACGTTTATACTGATAAGATTTCCTGGAAATTTTACAGACTGGTGCCACAGTGCAGATAAGCGAAGACTCTCGATTTCTCCAATCATGATTTAGTCATCAGTTTTTCATAACCTGGCGAAGACACAGCTGACGACTAGTATACATGTATACATTTTATATACAAAATCCACTTCTGTAACGCTATCACATGACCAGTTTTACAGATATATTCAACTATGCGTGTATTTGAGTCTAACTTGGAATTATTTATTACTTCAATACACTGCTTTTGATTAATCGATAATTCCGAAACATGTATGTAGGTCTGTATGAATTATTGCTGTGCAGCAGCATTGGGTACTCGCTAGTATACATACATACATATATATATATATATATATATATATATATATATATATATATACATATATATATATTGTGCACAGACAAATTGGAGTGACCTATATATTCGTGATCCATGACCCAGGATCGGAACTTTTCCATAGGACCCACCATGGTACTCAATGCAATAGTTGTATTTTTCATACAGGAAGAGAAGAAATATGCGAGAAATCAGACGCGAAACAATCTTGATACAACTTCACTTCACTTTAGAATTTTTATCCCGCAGATAAAATTCTTCAAGGAAATTACAAACTTATAAACGAAGAAGAATACCTTTATGTAAAAATGAATTAAAAAAATAAAATTTCACATATCGTCCGTGACAAATAAAACCGACACAACTAAGTCACAGTCAGTCACACTGTGTTGGGTATCAATGCACTGATCGATAACCCAAATGAATGTTTGTTTTTCGCTCATCTGTTTCATCTCGGGAATTCGTTGATTCTCTCTTCCCCACAACTACTAAATTGTTCATTGTCTATGACGTCACCGTGTCGTTCTCATTTGACACGGACTACAGTGTAAAACGTTGTGTCATGAGTAAAACCTAGCGCACTTACATAAATATACATAAATATATAATATTTATCTCATAGTATGACGACTGCAGCGTTAAACAAATTCGGTCGTCTGCCCTGGTACTACACTTTTGTTTGAGTGAGTACGGTATCCAATTAGGTAGCATGAAGTCTAAATTCTACTTAAAAGTAATGAGTTAAATGAACGTTTATGAAAAATACTTACAACTTCTTGTTCTCCTTTCTTCATTCGTTTTTCTATTTTATTTTTTCCGGGTCCTTTACCATGGAACTTATGAGACAGATACCTGAAAACCAAATTTGATTACAAAACAACGAATATACAGAAACAAAAATTATGGAGTCAAACTACAATAAATCAAACACAAAAACATGATTTACAACGAAAATATAAGCAAACAATATGACAAATTTTTTTTTTTTCAAAAATTTCGAACTCAAACTTTTCAACCGAAAATGGAAAGAAACAGGGTGGATTAGAAGAGTGTCATTGGTGATTGGATAATATTCTATGATTTTTGAATCTATTTGATTATGTATGCTTTTAAGATAATCATAAAACAAATACCTAAATGCTTCTTTAGACGATAGTATGTGTCCATCGTCATCGATATATTCTAATTTAACATTAGGTTTGTAACCATCTTTCTCTTTGAAGTCTGATGTAGGCCCACAGTACCGTTCTCTACGAGAATGTTTATCATCTTCCCTGCAATACAATGATACGATAATACAAAATACACATGAATAAGTATTTTTTTCAACCTTACTGAAAATAAATAAAAAACTTACAAGCTATGTGCTTTATCTTCGATAGAATAATTTTGCGCCTGTAAATGCGAGAATCTAGAAGCGGATGGCCGTTTTTCCGTTTCAGTTTGTATATAGCCTTTACTTATAGCCAATTTTAACGCACCGGCCACACCTGCCGCTATATCTGGTTCGGCATCTAAAATTGGAGCTTCAGCCGGGATGATATCGATCGGAGTTGGGTCTGAAAGATGCCAATAAGATAAAATACACAACACATTTAGACGTAACACCAAATAACAACAACTTCTCACCTAATTCAACTTCATTCCAGCCGGTGGTCAACGAATCTAGAATTTCTCTGCGAGGTTTCTCGGCTTTTAGCTCTTTTTCTAAATCCTATGGTGTAATAAAAATATCATTAGTACCAGAAAAATAGGGAATGAACTATGCAGCAGAGTCTCATCATTTCAGAGATAAACGAAATACTTTAAAATGTACATTTTTTCAAGCTCACCATCAACTCTTGCACATCTTCTTCTCGGTTTCCAGCTTGACCATATGTCGGAATATCACCCAAAGTGCGACAAAATTCTGCTGTTGAATTTAGTACGATCGACCCCCCGGGTGCAGTTGGCACTCCCATAGATTCTTCAATTTCATCATCATCCAACATATCCTGCACGCAATAACAGTAACTATTAGATCCTTCATAAGTAGTGGAGAGCAGAAAGAAGAGAGAGGGGAGAGAGAAAGAAAGAGAGAAAACACAAACCGTCTTATAGTCTGCAACAAGTGACCCGGCAAGTTGTACTTTGCGTGACCGATTTAATGCCAATTGTAATTCTCGGTCGTCGTCGTCTTCTGCTTCAATCTTCACCCCAGCAGTATGAAACGGCGGTGGAGCTGCGACGATAGAACAACATTTAGTAAAACTTTAATTGAAATTATTTTTCATAAATATAATCTTGATATTATTTATACCAGGTAAATCATCGGTATCCAGATATTCGAGTTCCTCTGTTACATCTGGTTTAACTTCAATACTTCTCGAATTCGTACTACGGCGCGAACCATGATATAAATTATCTTCGTTTGAATTTTGTTTCACTGGTGCACGCAGGAGATCATCCGCTTTTAATGTTTTTGCCTTCCGTACTTTCTTCACCTAATAAAAAAACCAAAAAAAAAAAAACCAGAACAATTACAGGTCCATTAAAGAATGGAAGAACAAAATCTAGAAAATAAACCTACTCTCTTTTTGAATTTCTTAAATTTACATTGAATTTCCTGCTCAGTGAAGTATTCAGAAGCCGGCTGAAGTTGCACTGATAGATTTTCGAGACGCTTGCCAACAGCGTATTGTTGCAGTTTATTTTTCAGCAACTCTCGTCTGGCTTCTTCTCGAAGCCTTGCGGTTTCACCTATTAATCAAAATATCAAACGTAAAGTCATAATAAGGGATAGAAAATGAGACAAGCCTTTGAAAAAATAAATACAGAGTACACAATACTGGACTAAAAAAAAGAAAATGACAAAAATGATTTTAATTTTTTTTTTCGAAATGATGAATAAGAAGCAAGTACTATTCAAAAAAAAATTAAAAAATCAATACAGCTACCATTAAACTAAATGACAATTCAGCATCCATATACCTAATTGAAAACTGGACTTCTTTTCGCCTTCAATTTCTTCGTCATATTTACTCAGCACTTTTTTATCCAGTTGTGATTCCAGTTCCATAAATTCGTCATCTTCATACAGATTGTATTTTTGTTTCTGCCGGCGACGATCGAGGTTCTAAAAATAATTCAAGAGATAACGTCAACAATAAAAAATGTAACATCTTATGAGGAAGATCTTATTTCAAAGAATGAATCAAAAATCTAAAAGTATAAAAAAAAAAGAATCTATTCACATTTCTCTTTCAAACGACCGTAAACAGGATATGATTTTCATTCATATATTTTAAATGACAGAAATCAATTTGTATTACAAAAAATGAAAAATCAATTTCACGTTTATAATTTTTTCGAACTGTGAGTCGGTTAATAAAAATGAGGTCTTATCCTGAGACATTAATCGAAACAAGCAGAAGTTATAACATTGCAAGTCAAGTTAATTCTGAACAATTTCAACTTCCGTAATAAACTCCCATTCGAAAATGGACTATTTTCCATTAAAATTGGACGTAATAAGTCGTCAAATAACAGTAATAGAGAACAATGGGTCCATCTCCACTGTACGTTAGAGATTTAAAAATTCATATAAATAAGTTTAATTAGGGATTTCGCATCCCGTACCAGAGTATCGGAAAATCTGCTTGAATTTCTTTTAAAAGAGCTACTCAAAAAATAAAATAAACACGGAAAATATTCCGATAAAATATTATCAACTATTCTCCTAAATGTAATACGTAATCGTTACAGTCGCCACGAGACGCGAGTGTCTCTGAAATTGTACCATTATATTTATGTCGATTGGTAAATTCATATTGGATTTACTTATTTTTCATTTTTTTCTACAACTGTACATGATTTTTCTAACAAAAAGAACGAACTTATAAATTCATTTTCAACCTTTGTTTTGAAAATATAAGGTATAGAAAAAATGAATAATTCAATTAAAACCTACGTTGTACAAATTTACACTTTTTGATTATCATGAGAGAAAAAAATATTACAAATTCAAAACAGTCACTAAAAGACGGTTTTAATTTTTATCCTATTCCTACTCCTATTATTACTATGGCCGCATACTTTTACAAAGCGAGGAAATAAGTAAAATAATATTTAAAAAAAAATACAAACCTTTTTATATCGTTCATCGTCTAACATGTTCACATTGACCAATGTATCTTCTTCTTCGTCCAGTACCCCTTTGTCCTTCAATGTCAGGACAACAGCTCGTTCTTCCATAAAATTATCCTACAACAAATACGTAAAATGATATTCCAAGTCACTTATTCATGAACGAACACGAATTAGATCTTAAGGAGCATAAAATAATATCACATCCAAAAAAATTCAATATTACCATCGAATGCTCCACTTTAAGCCCTTTTAAATCTTTGGCTGAATAAGCAGATCGCTTGTTTTCTCTAATTTCCTCATCAATAAGTTCACCAATACCGAATACTTCATCCATAGCGTCGAGTTCCTTCGCCTAAAAACAATAAATACACACTAAAATCGACCATTATATTGTTCCAGAAGTGTTCCATTAAAATACACGAAAGTGAAAACAATCGTAATAATTAAAGTAACCATTGAAACTTACTCTTTTTTCAGCTTGCTCTTTGTCATTCACGATTTTTCTATTCTTCTCAACCCATTTACTAATATCATCATCTGATTCGCTACCTTCATTGAGTTTTTTGACATTTTTCAACTTCGTTTCCAAATTACGTTTCTCTCGTTGCAGTGCGATACGTTCTTTAAGCTTTTCCACTTTTGTTTTCGACGTAATATTTTCTAGGGAAAAACAATAGAGGATGATAAAAAGAACTCAATTGTCTAAATTACTGGATTACAAATGAATAATAAACCTGCAGGCTTATGCACAAACTCGCCCATATCAACACCACCAAAAGTTTCTTTCTTTTCTGGCTTGTCATTTTTATCATATTTCTGCGGAATTTCCGATGACACGCTCAAAGGTTTCAATCCAAGTTTAGCTCGTAATCTGTTTGTTTCATCAATAGAAAGAGAACCACTATCCGGTGGTTTGGCTGTGTCCTCCGAACTAATTTTTGGTGGTGGTGGCGGCTGTACAATGATAACATCATCATCACTATCTGAAAAAATTAAATTTTATTACCACGGATTCAAAAGAACTAACGACAAAATGGTCAAAAAAAAAGAAGGGTCGAATACGAAACCCATACGAAAGTAATTCTTACATTTTCCCCATTATAAATAATACATATATATAAACATGTATATGTATATAATATATGATGCAAGTTATTTTCAAGTCACATTTGAAATTTAAGTATCGTCCTTGTATTCGGTACTAAGTGTTACTATTTTTCTAAATTTCAAGTAAATAATTTTAGCCAATAATAAAATTGATAATCCACAATCTCTTGTTACAGATAAATTCTTGGACACTACACAAACACGAAAATTTTTTGAAAAATTCAGAATACTAGCTGCGCCCGTGCAGATTGTTCGCACGGAATCATCCCGAAAAGGATAAATGTACGCAAGAGCCATCTTCGTCCATCTGCTCTGACTCCATTAGTCTAGACCAACCTTTATTCTTTTTTTTTCAAAATTTTCACTCGTACATCGAATTTTGGAAAATATCATTGGCCCTGACGCATTCTGCACTCGAAGTTCTTTCGATTGATAGGTACCTGATTCATAAAAATCTGTCTACCCGTTATGACACAAACGGGAGAAATAGGATGTGACCTTACCGTATTAATATATATGATGATTACTTAGATATTGCAAAGTATTTCCGACATCGAGCTTAACAATGCCTTGGAAAATTGGAATACCAAGAACCAAGCCACTTCAGATACTGTAGAACTCAAATTAAACTAATGCACACTACTCAGAAAGAGAGATCGGGAACGAAATAATAAGATACTTACTGGCACTATCGTAGTCATCATCCACAAGAATTACTTTTTGCCGTTTCTCTCGGCGATCTCTATGGTGTTTCTTATGATGTCGGTGCTTCTCCTTGTCATATTCATTTTCAGACGATTCAGAACTACGATTATGCTTTCGTTTCTTCGATCGATGTTTATGTTTATTAGAACCCATTTGAAAAGACAGGAAAAGATAAATGACTATCAAATAACAAAAAATCAAACTAAAATTGAAACGAAGACAGAAAAATTTGGAAACAAAGTTATCAGTAATGACAAATGAATCAGTATTGATTACAATGCAAAGAACAGAGAAGAAACAATAAGCCAAGCCTATGGAACTAACGATAACACATACTCGAATTTAAGACAGACTTTCCTGAAATCAGGATGATTGAAAACAGAGTTCAAGTAATAAATTACAATCAATTAAGATGAAAACGTTACTCTCCTCTCACTGTTATGTTTCATAGAAGTTACATAATTTCACGCCATTTTTCTTTTTTTTTAATTTTTTGTCTGGGGTGCGTTCAGAATACGGCAGCTTTAATACCCAGCCATTCGAGGAAATATATATGATGGAGACGACACATGGGCAGTTTCGCCTTCGATACCCTATCTATAGAAAGCGCTTCTACAAACACGTGTACTTCCAATTAAATATTTGATTAGAGGAAAATTTCACAACCAGCATTTGTTTATAAACACTGGCGTACAAAATACCTCACTTTTAAACCGATTTTCGTTTCTGATTGGTTGGGGTATTCAGTCTGGGGTACTTTGTGATCGTACGTCAGCACGCAGCATCTATAGTCTGGACATTCAACCCCATGTTAAAACTGTTCCGTCGTCCACTATCATAAATATCCTCGAAGACCAAGCCTGAGAGTTTTCAAAGGACCCATGGTTAAGGCTCTTTATTAGCAGGTATAAACATTAAGGTGATAAGAGATGAACCGCCATCTTGTATTATTCATTTTTTACTAAATTTAAATTGTTTATTACTATATATATATATATATGAAACATATATGGCGATTCATCTCTTAACACCTTCATGCACATACCTGCTAGTAAAGAGCCTTACTGTGATTAAAGGGCGGTCTCTAAGGATAGTTTTTGTCAGCCTCAAGTGAAATGCGCTTTGATTATCACATGTAAAAAATGCTCCAACTTTGGAATTAGTGTTGAGGTGAGTTTCGATCTTTTCATCCAACGAAAATGAAGCACGGACATTTATCAATAAAAAAGGTTTATTTACGACTTTAGTACAACGACTGACGAGCGGAGAACATTCTCCGTCGAGCAGTGGCGGAAAAAATATTATGCTGGCGATCAGTGTCGCCACATGTAAAGAGAATAAATGTTATTAATTACACGCAGTGTTGATTAATGTACAGTTGTGTGTTCGTGAGGTAGTGAGGGAATCGTATCCCAACACCCCCCTGCGATTCAAAACGGACGAACGAACATACAAACGAATAGGTATTACATATTGCATGTATTAAACAACAAAAATATAAAAAATAAATAAGCAAAAGCAGTCAAAATTATTACATGTAATTGTCACATAAAGTTGCTATTAAAATGGTAAAAATATATTTGAGTTATTTAAAAAAAATTTGTGTGTCGTTGACTAGTATGTTATTGTCTAATAAATGTTTATGCGTTCATATCTTAAATAAATCGTGTAAATATTAACATGAGGTATATGTTGAACCTTATGTTCTAGTGTCACATCTTATAAATATTGTGTGATTTTTTCGGCTTAACGTATATATATGTATAAAAAACACGTCGGAGAGATCAATGTCTCCTCATCGTCAGCTGTATGGAGATAATATTATCATGTATATATGTATATATCCTTATAATTATTTGTGTATTTTCATATAAATTTGCTATTGTTGGAATCAATGGTATATATTAGGGAATGCTGATGCCAATAAGAGAGGCAGAGCAGCGACGGGGAACCTATTGAAAAATTGTGAAATGAGTGGTGAAACAACATATGGACTGCTCGGTTTACGATAGGCGCTAAAAGACCGACGCCCATCCGCAGTCCAAAACCAACAACAAAAAATTTTGCAGGTTGAGTCGATTAAGACTATTGGCCGAAAGGTTGACTTGTTCGGAGTATCTTCGTGACAATATTTTGGTACGTTTTCCGATCAAGTGCCTTCGTTAAAATATCTGCAACTTGATCGGTCGACCTAATATCGTTGAACGTAATCAATTTATTTTGGAATGCTTCCAAAACTGCGTAACACTTGATCGCTAAAGACCTGGAGCGTTTTTGGCCTCCCCCAGATGCAATGCGTGATGCGGATATATTATCCTCGTACACCTGCACTGAGTCGGTTACAGAAAAAACGCTCTCAGTGAGTCTCCAGATCACGTATATGTCGTCAAGTGCGTCATTCAACGCAATTAGTTCAGCTGCAGTTGACGAGGTTGCAACTAAGTTTTGCCGGTGAACGGCCCAATTTAACAAGTCTCCGTTTGCGAAAATCATATAGCCGGTGGTGGAGCACCCTTTCTCCAAATTATTTATTTCAATGGGTGAATCGTCTACGTCGGGTGCATACGACGCATCGACAAATGCTTTAATTTTAGTTTGGTCAGAGTGGAACACAAGAGAGAAGTCCCTTGTTGTTTTAAGGTACCTAATAATGCGGCGGACATAATTTTTAGTTTCACTATTAGAGGATTTTTGAAAACGTGACAAATAATTGACGGCGAACGCAATGTCCGGGCGGGTCAGTCTCGCTACATATAGCAAATTCCCTATCATTGCCCTATATTCGGTGTCATCCGTACCATTAGTTGGCTTACTTATTTTAAGGCCTGTTTCCATAGGTGTGGTTGTCGGATTACACTCCGTCATACCAAATTTACGTAAAATTTTATCTATATACCTATGTTGTGTTAAGGTTATCTGCTTCCTCGGGATGTCTCGACTTATTTCAAACCCGACAAAAAAGGTTGGATTCATTTCTATTTTCAATGTAAAATTTTTATTAAAAGCATCTATTAAGTTCCGTGTCCACTCGTCGTGGTTGCTAGCCAACAACATGTCATCCACGTATACTATTAGAAGTGCCATTGCACCATTGTTATTTTGTTTTGTGTATAGACATCTGTCTATTTTCGATTGAAGAAATCCAGCTTGTATTATTGTCGAATTTAATAAGTCGTACCAGCTTTTAGAAGACGTCTTTAGTCCATATATTGACTTAATCAGTCTTAAGCAATTATTTTCTCCTAGTTGGCACCCTTTTGGATTGGATATATATATGGGGTACTTTATTTCGGAATTAAGAAAGGCCGTTTTTATGTCAAATTGTGTGATATTTAAGTTGTATTTATTTGTGATGGATAATGTCCATCTTATGAGCCAATACTGTATTACCGGGGCGTACGTTTCAGTTAAGGAGTAATGAGTTAGGTCCTTAAAACCCCTTGCAACCAATCTAGCTTTTGGCCTATGGATGCCTTGGTTATCGGGTTTTGTGGTAAAGCACCACTTGGTATCTACCAATCTCACATTTTTTTCCTTGGGAACGACCTCCCACACACCCATATCAGACATTGATCTCATCTCGTCTGTTATAGCTTTTTGCCAATCCGTTTTAAATTGGTTGTTTTCCACATCCTCCCATTTTTGAGGGATGTGGTCCTCTATATAATACCTGTCTCTTTGTTTGCATACATTTAATATTAGGGGTTTTTCTGTTATATTATTATTATTAGTTCTATCAATGTTTATTACGTTCCTCATTTCATCGAATCTGACATCACAAGTTATATGTGATTTGTCGTTTATTGGGTCTCTTATGCAGTAACCACTACTTGTGTATCCCACAAATACGCCCTTGTCTGCCCTTTGTGTGAGTTTTGGATGTTCAGGATTTGTTTTCTTCTTTTTATTCTTCGTGGCTTGTTGTTGGCGAACTTCCATGGGAATATGTCTATAGGCCAGAGACCCGAAAACTCTCATGTTTGATAGATCCGGCTTTGTGCCGTAAAGCATTTCGAAAGGGGTTTTATTTTCTTTATTTGCCCTAGTTGGGCTCCTATTTATGACATATACCGCCGTTAGAACTGCCAATGACCAAAATTTAAAATCCAATTCGGAGTCAAACAGCATGGCTCTCGTTCTAGCCATTATTGTTTGGTTCTGTCTCTCAGCCATTGCATTTAGCTCTGGTGAGTACGGAACCACAGGCTCGAGACTTACGCCGTTTTCCTCACAAAATGTTTTCATATGAGAATCTAAATATTCTTTTGCATTGTCACATCTTAGTGTGGCAATGGGGTAATCCGGAAATTTTGTTTTGAGTTTCATGTATAATTTTTTAAATTCCTCACACACCATTGATTTTTTCTCTATGGTGGAGACGAAGGTGTATTTCGTGGCGTGGTCTACAAATATCAGTACATACTTCTCACCGTATATACCCGGTGAAAATGGGCCCATCGTATCCGATGAAATGAGTTCCAATTTCCTATCAGGACGAGATCTTATACTATTGTGCCCTAGTCTTTTTGAATTTGCCTTTACGCATATCTCGCACAAACTGAACTCATCATCTCGGAACGTTATTCCATTGGGAATACCTCTCGATACTTTGGTTAAAAATTTTAAGTTTTTTCCCGAAAGGTGTCCCAATCTTCTGTGCCATATCATATTTTTTTCTATTTTTGAATCCCCTTTATATTCGGTCGATTCTTGATTATTATTTGCAGTTTCATAGTCTACTGCGTTATTATTATTAATTGTGTTTATGTTTTCTTCCATTTCTATTTTCTCCTCATTTATTTCCCTATTTTGGGTCTGATCATTCGTTTTGTTGTTATTTTGACTTACTATTATATTACTGTTCTCGACATTATTAGTTTCATCTTCCCTGTTGTTCTCACTTTCCTCCTGACTTTCCTCAACTATCTCCTCTTCTATTTCGTATTCCATCCATTCGTCTTGGGAATTTATGTTGGGCATACATGCCAGTTTATTCGATTCATTTTTATAAGGACATACTCTATTTATTTCATTTTCATTTTCTATTAGGTTGACTGTGGATTCCGGCACTATCTCGTATTTGATCATGTATACCCCCTTTATTTTTGGGGCTGAGAAGAGTACTTCGTTTGTTCCTCTGACATATATATGTGCCGCCGAAAAATTTTGGTCTATGCCCAATGCCCTATTTTCTGTTATTTTTATTCCTGACATCAGGTCTACGTTCAATGATGGGACATAGTGTACATTTTTTAGTCTTATTACTTTTTGTTCACGTTCGGAGTTTTCTACTCTGATGAACATGGTCCCTATATGGGTTGCTATTAAGAGAGTGTCTTGGATGGCACATTCCAACTCAATTGGTTTTTCGAGCATTGTTGGTTTGGACAATTTCGACAGGTCTGATATAACATGAGCAACAGCTCCACCGTCTAGCATTATTCTTTTGGTTAATGGAACGTAATTCAAATCTGATTCTTTTTTTGTGTCATTTGACGTTATTAAATTTATTAATTTATTATTATTATTAGATTCCTGATATCTGTATCTGATCATCATTGACCATTGAACGTCATTTTCTTTTTTATTTTTGTTATTATTATTATTGGTGTTATTTCGTCCGTATCTTGTATTCTGTGCAGGGCCATCCAATTTATTTTGGGGTATTGCACCCTCTTTATTTGACGGACATACTTTGGCTATGTGCCCTTGCCATGGCACTTAAAACAGACTATCGTATCCGAACTTGGCAAAGTGTTATGATTTTTACTATTTTCATATTTTTTATTTTCGTAACTATTATTATTATTTGATGTTTCTTTCTGTTGATTATTATTATATTTTACGTTTCCCTGTTCTGAATTTTGACTTCTATTTGAATAATTATACCTGTTGTAGTTTCCTCCGTATTGAAATCTTTGGTTTTTATTATTATTTGTGGAGTTTCTAAATTTATTATTATTATATTTATGCTTTTTTTCGTCGTACAGTCTGTCCGACCTTTCGATTAACATGGCATGGAGTGTCTCAATAGTTTTCTGGTCCTGACTTAATGTATTAAACTCCAGCCTTGTCATATCGTAGTCCATGTTTAAAGAGATTAGAAGTTGTTCTATCTCTTCCTGTCTGTCCAGATTCTTCCCGCAATCCCTTATTTTTTGAGCTGCCCTCGAGAAAACATCCAAATAACTTCTCATGTTCCCATCGCTATGAAATTTTAATCTTTGAAATGTCTGTTTGGCGTTGATGTACGTGACTTGAGTGCAGCTTTTATATCTCTCGTCAAGTACTTTCAAAATTTGGTTTATAGTTTTCAGATCTTTTACCCTTTCTATTAATTCGTTGTTCAAGCCTTGATATATGAGAGCCTTTCCCTTTTCCTGATTTCGGAAGTATGTCATTCGTGTTGCAGGGTTGGCGTTACTAGACTCGGGGTTTAAAAAATTATTCAAATCTAATCCCAAAAAAAGTACTTCTGTTTCAGTATCATGCATTATCGGGTATAAGCCTTCCGCATAAAGTGTGGAGACCATCATGGTCCTCCAAGCGTCATAATTTCTCCCATCGAAGACCTTTTTTGAGTCAAAACGTGACATCTTGTTCAATTATTATGTTCGGGGCTTATTTTCCCTACCTCAGAAACACGAGAGCTTAATACTAGGGGGTAACACGGTCTTAGCCGCACGATTATGCAAACACGGTCTCAACCGCTCGATCGGGAATGCAAAGTCAAGATATTATTTTATAAATCTTAATAATTAATATACGTTTTCTAAATAAATCTCACGCTATCTGCCGCTGACGATGAGTCGATCTCTCCGCCGTTGTTTTCAATCCGTCTTTGATTCGGAGATTCTTTTTACATTTACCGCCAAAGTGTTTTTGATTCGAAATATTCTGAGTCTTTTAGTCTAGTTCCGGATCGAAAAGCAATTCTGCTAAACAGGTTAAAACGTAGATTAGTTTCCAATACAAAATTATTCAACAAAAAAAATACAATAAGCTGAAGCTGAAAGGAAAATGATTTGTTATCTATTGTCGAATTGAAAAGCTTCATACAAATTTCTGACAGGAATAAACTGTCACTCAACACTAAAGATGTTTAATAATTTTCTATTGTTGTTCAAAGTGTATCTTTTTCACTAAATATTTTCCTATTTCGACCAATTTCAACCAACGAGATAAAGCCTGAAAGGTTACCAGTGAATCTTTCAAGTTTCGACTTTCCTCTAATTTTGGTTGAGAGTCAACAGGAAAATATTTCGAACTTTTTACTTTACTTTAACGAATTTTTGAACTTTTATAACCAATTTTAGGGCAAAAATCACACCGATTATTAATTAATTATTCTAAATTTTTACTTATCTTTACTCGGTTTTCGTAATTTTCTGCTTCCTGGGTCCTCTGCTTCGATGTTGACTTGATTCTCCGACGTTGAGACTTTCAGACTTTCGATTTTTCGACTTTGATTTCTTCTCCGGAACACAGCACAAACAATTGCCAGCCGTTTTTGACTCTGCAACTTGGTTTTCCAAACCACAGGATTCTCTCGTACCTGATTTGCCTGCTCCAAACTTTTGACTTCGACGTTTTACTCGGTGCCCACGATTTCACCGACGTTTTCATCAATTTTATTTTTACCTTTTATACATTTGATTCGTCGCTTTCCTGTTCTTCCAGGATGCTTCTTTCGATCACTGAACACGAACTTTATACTTTCGAACTTTTAATTTTCCATCCACTTTGCGCGGAGGTTTTACACAACACGAACTTTTACTTTTTCATGACACTTAAATTTTCACTTTTTCATTTAACTTCACGATTATTATAAACGCACTTTGCTTTTTCGTACTTATTTCCGTTGGTCCGCAGCTCTGGCTACCATGTTGAGGTGAGTTTCGATCTTTTCATCCAACGAAAATGAAGCACGGACATTTATCAATAAAAAAGGTTTATTTACGACTTTAGTACAACGACTGACGAGCGGAGAACATTCTCCGTCGAGCAGTGGCGGAAAAAATATTATGCTGGCGATCAGTGTCGCCACATGTAAAGAGAATAAATGTTATTAATTACACGCAGTGTTGATTAATGTACAGTTGTGTGTTCGTGAGGTAGTGAGGGAATCGTATCCCAACAATTAGTGAGTACTTTCAGTAGGCACTTTACTAGTAGGTATGCGCATGAGAGTGATAAGAAATGAGCAGCTATCATGTATTATTCAGTTTTTCTAGGAAACTGATAGTTTTTCAAAGTTTTTCATGAATTTTGCATTGTTTATTATTACCATATTATTACTATATTCATAATAATAATTAATAACACAAAATGGATATACATCTCTTATCACCCTCATGTGCATACCTGCTAGTAAAGTGACTTAGAGTAATGTAAAATTCATAAACATCTTTAGTTCCATAGAAAAACTGAATAACATAAGATGGCTGCTCATTTCTTATCCTCATCCACATACCTACTAGTAGAAAGCCATACGGTGGTCTGTCACATCATTATTGATATTATCATTTTTTCATCGTTTAATTTTGTTGGGATACGATTCCCTCACTACCTCACGAACACAAAACTATATATTAACAAATACTGCATGTAACACATTATTACATTTACTCGTTTTGCATGTGGCGACACTGATCGCCAATAAGTTATTCTTCCCGCCACTGCTCAATGGAGAGTGTTCTCCGCTCGGCAGTCGTTGTACTAACGTCGTCAATAAACCTTTTTTTAAAGATGAACGTCCGTGCTTATTTTTCTTGTATGAATTGATCGGAACTCACCTCAACATGGTAGCCAGAGCTATGGATCAAGAAAATAAGTGTGGTAAATAAAGTGCCATGTTTGTGTAATTTGTTAAAAGTTTAAAATTTGTGTTTCACGCAAAGTGAAAGGCTTAGTGCCGTGTGATACCTCCACGCAAAGTGGCAGGAAAGTGAAAATTTGTAAACGAAAAGTTCGAATCAGTGATTAAAGTAACTATCCTGAAAATGTAAAAAGTTCAATCCGAGTAAATCAAAGTAAAAGTAAGATTAATGAAAACAACGGTAAAGTCTTGGGTAACAGTTAAAACGTCAAAATCGAGAATTTGGAGAAAGCAGATCAGGTACAAAAGGATCTTGTGGTTTGGCAGACCAGCGCATAGAATTAAAAACGGTTGGCAATTGTTTGTGCTGTGTTCCGGAGAAGAAATCAAAGCGGGAAAATCGAAAATCTGAAAATAGCGGAGTAAAATCGTCGGAGTTTGATGTCAACGGCGTATGAAAACAGCAAGAAAACTTCGATAGAACTACAAAAGTAAACGAAGAAACTTAAGATAAGTAAAAAATTTATATTAATTAATTGATAATCCGTGTGATTTTGCCCATAAAATTGATTGAAAAAGTTAACATTTTGGCAACAAAAAAGTTAAATTTTGGTATATTTTCATGTATATTCCCAACCAAATTTCAAGTAAAGTCGAAACTTGAAAGGCGGATTCAATAGCCTTTCAAACTTTATCTTGTTGGTCGGGAATTGCAGAAATAGGAAACCTTTGTTGGATGAGCTTCATCGAGTCCAACAAAAGAAAACCTACATTAATGATTATTGAAATTGGTGACAGATTTTTTCCTGTTCACATAAAATAAAGGATCTTTTCAAACGATAATATATAATAGATTATTTCTTTTTCAGAATTAATCTCTCATACTTTTGTGGAATAATTATGCATTGAATATTAATACATATTTTAACGTGTTTAACAGAACCATTTTCGTTCTGAAACAAAAGCCAAAGACTTAACCAATTTGATTTTGAACAGTTCGGCGATAAAGTCCCAGTAATTTGATCACTTAAGTAGCAGAAACAACGGCGGAGAGATCAACTCATCGTCAGCAACTGATATTTCGTGAGAGTTAGTTTAGAATACTAATAAATTATAGAATATTATAATATAATAAATTTAACTTGCATTCCCGATCGAGCGACTAAGACCGTGCTGTGCATAATCGTGCGGTTGAGACTGTGTTGCCCCCTAGATTTAAGTTCTCGTGTTTCTGAGGTAGGATCTAAACCCCTGAAAAACCGAAATTTAATAAAATGTCACGATTTGACACAAAGAAGGTATTTGATGGGAGGAATTATGATGCCTGGAGGACCACGATGGTCTCAACACTCTATGCAGAGGGATTATACCCAATTATGCATGATGTTGAAACCGAAGTGCTATTTTTGGGATTGGAATTAAACAGTTTTTTAAACCCTGAATCTGGCAATGCTAGTTCAGCTAATAGGATGGCATATTTCCGTAACCAAGAAAAAGGGAAAGCTTTAATTTATCAGGAACTAAACAATGAGCTAATTGAAAGAGTAAAAGACCTAAAAACGATAAATCAAATTTTAAAAGTTCTAGATGAAAGGTATAAAAGCTGCATGCAGGTCACATATATTAATGCGAAGCAGGCCTTTCAAAGGTTAAAATTCAATAGTAAGGGGAATATGAGAAGCTATTTAGACGTGTTCTCTAGATCAGCCCAAAAAATAAGGGACTGCGATAAAAACTTAGACAAACAGGAGGAGATAGAACAACTCCTAATATCACTGAACATGGAGTATGATATGACTAGGCTGGAGTTTAATACATTAATTCAGGATCAGAAAACCATCGAAACACTCCACGCCATGCTGATCGAAAGGTCAGACAGGTTATATGACGAGAAAAAGTCGAGATACAATAATAATAAATTTCGTAACTTCAATCAAAATAACAAAAATCAAAGATTCCAATACGGAGGAAATTATAATAGATATAATAACACAAATAGAAATCAAAACTATAATCAAAATGTAGATCAGGGGAAAATGACATAATAATAACCAAAAGTCAGAAATGCCTCAAAATAATAATAACAATAACTACGAAAATAGAAAATATAATCAAAATCAAAATAATTTGCCAAATCCGAATAATTTAGTATGCTTTAAGTGCCATGGCAAAGGGCACATAGCTAAAGTATGTCCGTCAAATAAAGAGGGTGCAAAACCCCAAGATAAATTGGATGGTCTTGAACAGAATACGAGATACGGACAAAATAATCAAAATAATAATAACAAAAATAAAAAATAAAATGATATTCAGTGGTCAATGATGATAAGATATAAGGGCAATGAGCCAAACAAAAACAAAAATAATAATAAATTAATAAACTTAATAATATCTAAGGACACGAGACATGAATCGAATCCAAATTATGTCCCCCTCACAAATAGAATCATGTTAGATGGTGGAGCTGTTGCTCATGTAATATCAGACCTATCAAAATTGTCTAACCCCATAATGCTGGAAAAACCTATCGAGTTAGAATGTGCCATCCAAGACACTTTACTAATTGCCACACACATAGGAACCATGTTCATCAGGGTGGAAAATTCAGAGAGGAATCAAACTGTAATAAGACTAAAGAACGTACATTATGTACCGTCCCTGAATGTAGATCTAATATCGGGGATTAAGATAACAGAAAGTAGGGCGCTTGGCATAGACCAAAATTTCTCTGCAGCGCATATATACCTATGTGGGACGGATGAAGTAATTTTTTTGGCCCCAAAAATAAGGGGGGTATACATGGTCAAGTACGAAATCATACAGGAGTCCACAGTTAATATAATAGAAAACGAAGATGACTTAAATAAAATATGTCCCTATAAGAATGAATCGAATAAATTGGCATGTATGCCTAACATAAATTCCCAGGATGAATGGATGGAATATGAGATAGAAGAGGAAATTGTTGAGGATAGTCAGGAGGGAAATGAAGAGAATAGAGAGAACACAGATAATACTATACAATATAACACAATTGATAATAATGAAAATGGCAATATAATAATAAACCATAATGACGAACAAGGTAATAATCACCCCCAAAATAGGGAAACGATTGAAGGTGGTAAGGAAACAAATGAGGATGTAGGTATAAATACTAATGACAATACAATAAATAATAATAATATAAAAAATGATAATCAAGAAACCAACGAAAATGCAGGGAAGTTAAAAATAGATAAAAAAATGATATGGCACAGGAGATTGGGACACTTATCTGGAAAAAATTTAAAATTCTTGACAAAGGTCTATAGAGGCATTCCTAACGGAGTGACATTCCGAGATGATGAGTTTAGTATGTGCGAGATATGTGCGAAAGCTAATTCCAAAAGGTTAGGGCACAATGGCACCCGCACCAGACCAGAAAGGAAACTCCAACTCGTTTCATCGGATGCAATGGGCTTCTTTGCACCAGGTATATACGGTGAAAAGTACGTGTTAATATTTGTGGACCATGCCACAAAATACACCTTTATCTCCACCATTGAAAAAAAGTCAATGGTGTGTGAGGAGTTCAAAAAACTTTATATGAAATTAAAATCAAAATTTCCAGACTATCCCATTGCCACCTTAAGGTGTGACAATGCTAGGGAATATCTAGATTCGAACATGAAAGCATTTTGTGAGGAAAACGGCGTAAGTCTCGAGCCTGTCGTTCCGTATTCACCGGAGTTGAATGCGATGGCCGAAAGGCAGAACCAAACAATTATGGCAAGGACAAGAGCTATGCTGTTTGACTCCGATTTGGACTTCAGTTTTTGGTCATTGGCTGTTCTGACGGCTGTTTATGTCATAAACAGAAGCCCAACTAGGGCCAATAAAGACTATAAAACCCCTTTCGAAATGTTTTACCACATAAAGCCGGATTTATCCAATATGAGAGTTTTTGGGTCTCTTGCCTATAGACATATTCCTATAGAGGTCCGTCAGCAACAGGCCACAAAAAATAAAAGAAAGAAAACAAATAGTGAACACCCAAAACTTACACAACGAGCTGATAAAGGGGTATTTGTGGGCTATACAAATAGTGGGTACTGTATAAGGGACTCATTAATTGACAAATTGCACGTGACTTGCAACGTCAGATTTGATGAAACGAGAAACATAATACAAATAGATAACGTATATAATAATAACGGAATTAAACAAAATGATAATAATATAATAGAAACTCCTGTAATATTAAACCTATGTAAATTGAGATATAAAAATTACATTGAGGACCATATCCCTCAAAAATGGGAGGATGTCGAAAACAACCCTTTCGGGGAGGAATGGCAACAAGCCATTACTGAGGAGCTGAAGTCATTATCTGATATGGGCGTGTGGGAAGTGGTCCCAAGGGAAAGAAATGTGAGGTTAGTAGACACAAAGTGGTGTTTCACCACAAAACCCAACAACCAAGGTGTTCACATACCGAAAGCCAGGTTTGTTGCAAGGGGTTTTAAAGATCTTACTCACTACTCTCTAACCGAAACATACGCCCTGGTAATCCAATATTGGCTGATAAGATGGATATTATCTATCACAAATAAATATAATCTAAATATAATACAATTTGACATAAAAACAGCCTTCCTTAACTCAGAAATAAAATACCCTATTTTCATATCAAATCCCAGGGGATGCCAACTAGGCGAAAATAATTGCTTAAGATTAATCAAGTCAATATATGGACTAGAAACGTCTTCCAAAAGTTGGTACGACTTGTTGAATTTGACAATAATTCAAGCTGGATTTATTCAATCAAAAATAGATAGATGTTTATATACAAAACAAGATAATAATGGTGCAATGGCACTCTTAATAGTCTATGTGGATGACATGTTGTTGGCTAGCAACCACGACGGGTGGACACAAGACTTAATAAATACATTTAATAAGAATTTTACATTGAAGATAGAAAAAAATCCAACTTTCTTTGTCGGTTTTGAAATAAGTCGAGACATTCCGAGAAAACAAATAATATTAACATAAAATAGGTACATAGATAAAATCCTCCGTAAGTTTGGGATGATGGAATGTAATCCGTCAACCACACCCATGGAGACAGGGCTTAAAATAAGAAAGCCAACAAACGGATTGGATGACACCGAATATAGGGCTATGATTGGGAATTTGCTATATGTGGCAAGACTGACTCGCCCGGATATTGCCTTTGCCGTCAACTATTTGTCACGTTTTTAGGCATCCTCCAATAGCGAAATTAAGAATTATGTTCGTCGCATTATTAGGTACCTCAAAACAACAAGGGACTTCTCTCTGGTCTTCCACTCTGACCAAACTCAAATCAAAGACTTTGTCGATGCGTCGTATGCACCCGACGTAGACGATTCACCCATAGATATAAATAATTTGGAAAGGGTGCTCCACAACTGGCTATATGATATTCGTTAACGGAGACTTGTTAAATTGGGCCGTTCATCGGCAGAACTCGGTTGCAACCTCGTCAACTGCAGCCGAATTAATTGCGTTGAATGACGCACTAGACGACATATATGTGATCTGGAGACTCACTGAGAGTGTTTTCTCTGTAACCAACCCAGTGCAGGTGTACGAGGACAATATATCCGCGTCACGTATTGCATCTGGGGGAGGCCAGAAACGCTCCAGGTCCCTAGCGATCAAATGCTATGCAGTATTGGAAGCTTTCCAAAATAAATTAATAATGTTTAACGATATTAGGTCATCTGATCAAGTCGCTGATATTTTAACTAAAGCACTTGATCGGAAAACATACCAAAATATCGTCATGAGAATACTCAGAACAAGTCAACCTTTCAGCCAATAGTCTTAATTGACACAACCCTCAAAATTTTTTTTGATACTTGGTTTTGTACTGCGGATGGGCGTCGGTCCTTTAGCGCCTATTGTAAACCAAACGGTCCATATGTCGTTTCACACTTCATCTCACAATGTTCAATAGGTTCCCCGTCGCTGCTCTGCCCCTCTTATTGGCATCAGCATTCCCCGATATATACAATTGATTCCCACAATAGAATATTTATATAATACTCCACATGTTTAACGATAAGGACATATACATATTAATATTTTCTCTCCACAGCTGACAATGAGGAGATATCGATCTCTCCGACTGGCTTTATATATGTTAAATTAAAAATCACACAATATTTATAAGACGTGACACTAGAACATAAGGTTAAATATATACCTCATGTTAACACTTACACGATATATTTAAGATAAAACAAAATTCAATATATGAACTTATACGCATTTTAATTGTACAACATTATACTAGTCAAAGACATACCTAAATTTTTTTTAATGTACCATTTTTTTATATATATAGCAATTCTATATGACACTTATATGTAATATTTTTTGACTGTTATTGCTTATTTTGATTTTTTTATTGTTTATATGTTTGTTTTAAATACATACAATATGTGACATTTTTTACTTGTATGTTCGTTCGTCCGTTTTGAATTGCAGGGGGTGTTGGGATACAATTCCCTCTCTACCTCACGAACACAAAACTATATATTAACCAACACTGCATGTAACACATTATTACATTTACTCGTTTTTCATGTGGCGACACTGATCGCCAATAAGCTATTCTTTCTGCCATTGCTCAACGGAGAGTGTTCTCCACTCGGCAGTCGTTGTACTAACGTCGTCAATAAACCTTTTTTTAAAGATGAACGTCCGTGCTTATTTTTCTTGTATGAATTGATCGGAACTCACCTCAACAAATTTTTGTCTGTCCTTATGGCATTTTATAGGGGAATCCTCACCACTCAACAATAATTATATTATTTTGGAAAGATACAAGAATTAGGTAAATTTATACTAATTTATATCATTCTTACTGCTGAAAAACAAAAATTTTATTTTAGTATTTTTGTTGCTAAAGCCACTGAAATTGTGCAAACTTTTAAAGATTTTAAAGACATCAAGAGGAATTGCGAAAGAACTATTGATTGTGATGAACTGAAATTTTGCAGAGACATCGAGGTATGTTAGTTTAAAATTCTGTGAAAATTTGGCTGAAATTGTATGTGTGATTTTCAAGATATTGCTGAAACTCTGTTCAGATTGAAGGATTCAAATGATATTAAAATTGTTGAGACATACCAACTCACTCTACCTCACCCGTTTGGATCATCATCCATAGTTATATAAGCTTTGTTTGATAGGATTACACTAACTTACACCAACCTACACCGGTAGGGATATTCCACAAATATTCAAGTAAAACTAGGCGCAAAGTCTCATAACATTCCTGCATTTGTGGAATCGCCCTCCTGGTGTAGGTTGGTGTAAGTTGGTGTAGTCCTATCAAACAGAGCTATGGTTCCAACAATATAATTCAGCCCAATGCCTCAACAGTCAACATCACCAATTATTGTAAAACAACAATGACAAAAAAACTGAGAAAATAATGACATCACAAAGCAAGGGTACCAAGAAAATGCTCTGTATTAGGATGTAAAGCCTTCACTAGACTGTGCCACTAGCACTGCTGATTTTAGGGTAATGGGCAGTTTTTTAACATTGAAAACATAAAATATCAAAGTTATTGAAAGCAATTACCCAAAAACTGTAAGTTGTAAAAAACTGAAATTTTTAGGAGACATTTGCAAGTTATCTAAAGATTCACTGAAATTTTGTTTGCAATCATATGTTTATTTTTCAAGATATGGCCAAAATTCTGTTCAAAATCTAATTAGCTTATAGCTTTGGCTTTTTGAAGCTATAATTATAAAAATTTGGCTTATAGCTTTCAGCTTTCAGCTGGCTTTGCATCCCTGATCTTTAGACTTCAAAACTTCACAATCCCCCATTGTAGCTTATTTTAAAAAGCAAATAACACGTCATGATAGCCACTTATGTCTTATCAACCTCATGTGCACGCCCGCTATTAAAAAGTTTAATATCGCTAAGGCTCTTTACTAGCAGGGATGCGTATGAGGTTGATAAGAGATGAACCGCCATTTTGTGTTTTATATATATAGTATTATTAAATAATGTTGTAACGGAAATCCCACCTCCTCTCATTCTTCATCATCATCACTATCACATTATATATATATATGTCATACGTACGTGTTTCCCCTTCTACTTTTGATTCAATATCGCTGTTGCTTCGCCATTTCATATTTCGTTTATAAAATATATTTTAGTCGCTAATAAAGAGTCATAAAAGTAGAAAGTCTCAAGTTCTTTCGATCCTCGTTCTGTACACCTCACATCATGGTAGCCATCGCTGCGGTAGAACTTTGAGGAGAGACTTAGAAAATTTAAATCGATGGAATAATTATTTTTTGAAATTTAATTTACTACTGTGCGTGAAATTTTTTATGTTTTTTTATTGAATAATACACGAAATAGTTATCGTGTTTTTCGAGATTTTTTTTTAACTCAAATTTTAATTTATTTTGAAAATTCAAAATTAAATTGAGAAACTAGAAGCTGAAGTTCCAGACTTAATAATGGCCAATACTGGAAGTCATCGAACGCTAAATCCAGAGGGACCGCCAAAGAGATTGTGAGAACAACCAAAGGAAACCTGCTCCCCTCATCGAGGACTCGTCGTAAATCCAAACATTGAAGACCGAATTTTTTCAGCCAACACAGAGCAAAATTCAGGCAGGACGTACGGAGGTAGACAGCGAAGTAAAAAAAAAAAGACATAAATTATTCATCGGCGCAGCAGGAACTATAAGGTAAAATTATTGTAAAGGTAATATTTGTTGAAATTAGTTATTTTTTCATATTTTGTGATTGTACTTGAGCTGAGACTAAAACAGTAAAAATTAATTAAAATTTTTTATGTCCCAAACAATAAATTTATCTGAAAGAAAAATTGGTGAATACAACATAGAAAAGGAGGATTTAGAGGAATTAGTAAAAAAGTTTGAAGGAGAAAAAGTTGTTGATCTCAAAATAGAAATTTATAATTTACCCTACGTTAAATATTTTACAGGTGAAATAATATTAGAATCGTTTGTGATAGACATATCAGGGAGAATTGAGGAGATTAGTAGTTTAAAATATATTAAAATTTTAGAATCTTCAGTAAATTATTTTTCGAGCAGAATTTATAGTTCTGAAAAATCGGAAGAGAAATTTATGAACAGATTCTTTAATTAATTAAATAATAAAAACTGGATAAAAAAGGAAATCGTGAAAAAGAAGATTTAATTAAGAAAATTGAAAAAGAATCGATAGAAAATAAAAAATACACACCTGTTATTAATAAAGAAAATAGTCTATTAGGATTTCGTAAAAAGAGGGAAATATGGCATCCCCGAGTGAAATTAAACCCATACAAGCACCACTGGGAAAAGTTTTTAACGGAAAATACTACTTAGACTGGCGTAGGATGATTATTTCAGCCATCAGGGGAGCTGGATATTACGATATTTTTGGGGAACACGAATTTTTACAACCATATATCGATAATATAGATGATCTTAATTTTAGACCTGATAGAAATATGATGAACTATTGCAAAATGCAAGATAATGCTAAGGCATTTGTGTTAGAAAGAGTATCAAACGATATAACAAAACAAATAAGGGACTGTAATACAGCAATATTAATGCTAAAAAAATTGGATAATATTTATGGCACGAAAACTTCGGTCACAGCCAATATGGCAAAAGCAAAATGGTTAGAATTCATGTTTCAACCAGGTGGAAACATGAAAGGTTTTTTAAAGAAATGGGATGAACTAGTAACAGATGTTAGAGATAGTGGGAAAGAAGTTACTGAAACAGAAGAGTTGGAAAATTTGCAATTAGCATTATGTTACGAGCAAGCAATTGCAAAAATACAATATGAAAATCTACCTCCTAATGAAAAAAATTTAGACAATTTTAAAAGAATATTGAGAGAGGACTCTGACCAAAAATTTAAGGATCAGACCTTAAAAAAACAAAATAATAATAATCAATCCAAACAACAATTATAGGAATAATGGGAATAATAATAATAATAGAAATAATTATAGAGGAAGATATAATAATAATAGAGGTAGAAATAATTACAGGGGAAATAATAATAATTATAATAACTTTAGAAATGGAAATAGAAATAATTTCAATGGTAATGGCCTGAATGGTAATACTAATGGTAATGGAACCGACCAGAGCCAAAGTAATGGTACAAATAACAATAATAATAGTAATGGTAATTACAGGGGAAATAATTATAGAGGCAATCCAAATTACAGAGGAAACAACTATAGAGGTAATGGGAGAAATAATAATCAAAATAATCCAAAATGTTACAAGTGTGGACAATTTGGGCACATAGCACAAAATTGTACCAATAACAATCCTCGAACGAATAACAGCAACGATAATACGAATAGTAATCAGGGTAATTATCTACCAAAAATAAATACAAGTCAAGCAAATAATAATAAAAAAGATAATTCAGAACAGCAGGTGAAAATGTCCTGCATGGTAAAAAAATTTAATAGTAACAATAATGAATGGTTACTAAATGAATTAATTAATAATAATAAACACAATAATAATGAAAATTACGAAATATTAAATCATAGAGCAATTTTAGATGGTGCTGCAGAGGTACATTTACCGTCCGATCTTGATAAATTAGTAGATATTAAGAAATTCGTAACCCCAATCAAATTGCAATGTGCGGGAAGAAATACCTTTTTATATGCCACACATACAGGTAGAATGGTGATCAAGGTCGAAAATTCCAATAAAATTTAATCATTGATAGAGTTAAATGACGTCCATTATGTGCCGGATCTAAATTTAGATATTATTTCAGCTATTAAAATAACAAATACTGGAATAATTAATATTGATCAGCAAAAAGAAATTGCGAATATCTATTTTATTGAAACTGCAGAAATAATCATAACTACGAAAAAAGAAGAGGGAATATTTTATATATATTATAATGTAGAAAAAAAAAAATAGATAATAATAATAGTACTGAAAAAATATAATATGTGCCCCCATTACTCAAGATATGAATGATGAATGGGATGATTTCACAGTAGAACTGGAAATTCTTGAAGAAGAAACCAATAATGAACCACCTCAGGGGGGTGAAAATGAGGAAATAATAATTGAAAATAACAAAAATAATAATAACAATAATAAATCACAAACGAATAATAATACGAATAAAAAATTAATAATACATAGGAGACTTGGACACTTAAATGCCAGATATTTGCAAAAATTAAAAACTTTAGCAATAGGCATTCTAGAAAACCTTAATTTTAGGGATGAAGATTTCGTAAATTGCCAAATATGTTGTATTGCCAATAATTCGAGGTTGGGTCATACTGGAATCAGAACTAAACCAACTCGAAAATTAGAAATAGCGTCATCAGACATCATGGGTCTGTTCACGCCCTCTGTGGTGAATCAAAAATATATTTTAACCTTCATAGACCATTTTTCAAAGTACACATTTGTCATGCCTATAGCTAATAAAAGCCAGGTGTCAAATGAATTTAAAAATATTATACTGTCGATGAAAAATAAATTTCCTGAATACCCCATAGGGACTATAAGATGCGACAATGCAAGGGAATACACCGATGCAAAAATAATAAATTATTGTAATGAGATGGGCATAACAATGGATTATGTAGTACCATATTCTCCAGAGTTAAATGGTGTTGCCAAAAGGCAAAATCAAACTTTAATGAGGAGAGTACGGGCTATGTTGATTGATGCCAATCTCGATATAAAATATTGGTCCTATGCTGTTGTTACAGCAGCCTACTTAATTAACAGATCACCCACGAAGGCAAATGAGGGGTTTAAAACACCGTATGAATTATTTTATGGAGTAAAGCCAAATTTAAAAAATTTAAAAGTCTTCGGAGCACTAACTTATAGGCATATACCCATGGAAGTCAGAAAGCAAAATGCGACAAAAGCAAAATCAAAATCAAAAGATAAAATCGACCCGAAACTAGCGCATAGGGCAGAGAAAAATATAATGATGGGCTATACAAATACTGGATATTGTCTCGGAGATCCCTATAATACAAAATCATATATTTCATGTGACATCAAAATGGATGAAAGTCAAAATATAAAATCACTATTAATAAATAATAAACCCTTAATAATAAAATCGGCAGATTATGAATATGATTTGGGAATAATTAACCCTGTCATAATGAATATTAATATAAAATACAATAAAGCATACATAGAAGATAATATCCAAAGAACATTTACTGAAATAGATACGAACCCCTTTAGGGAAGAATGGATCAAAGCCATAAATGATGAATTTAATTCCCTCGATGATTTGAAGATATGGGAAATAATAGACTATGATCGCCAAAAACTAATAGATACAAGATGGATTTTTACTATAAAATTTGATGAATTCGGAAACCCAAAACCTAAAGCTAGACTTGTGGCACGAGGCTTTAAAGATCGAACAGAATATGGTATTGCTGAAACCCATGGCCCGATAGCATCTATAGGAACAATAAGACTATTATTATCGATAGTCAATAAAGAGAAATTAATAATGGTACAGTACGATGTAAAAACTGCCTTCTTAAATTCACCCATAATAAAACCCATTTTTGTTAAAAGACCAGAAGGCATAAATATTAATAAAAATCAAGTACTCGAACTCAAAAAGTCAATTTATGGATTGAAAACATTCAGCAAATCATGGTACGACTTATTGGACGCAAAGGTAAAAGATATGGGATTTGAAAGAACGAAAAGTGATAGATGTCTGTATATAATGAAAAATAATAATGAAAAAACATATTTTCTGACTTATGTGGATGATATATTAATTGTGTCAAATTCGCAATCATCCATCACAAAAATAAATGAAGAACTACAAAAGGATTTTACAATTACGATAATAAACAATCCTAGATTCTTTTTAGGTCTCGAAATAGTCAGAAATATAGAAAATAATACTATAATAATATCACAATATAAACACATAGACAAAATGCTTAAAAAATTTGGAATTTCGGAACTGAAAAACACCAATACACCCATGGAAACGGGATTAAAGATAGATAAAATAGAAAATGGTAGAGATGACACGGAGTATAGATCGATGATAGGGGGACTACTATATTTAGCGAGACTTACAAGGCCGGACATATTATTCCCAGTCAATTTTTTCTCTCATTTCCAAAATAATTCTAATGACACTTTAAAAAATTATGTAAAAAGAATCTTCAGATACGTCAATACAACCAAAAAATACAATATAATATATGCATCAAAAGGGGATGGCATGCAAGCTTATGTTGATGCTTCTTACACACCCCAGGTTGACGATACAAATATAGAAATAGAAAATCTTAAAAAAGGGAAATCAATAACTGGATTTATGCTATTCGCTTATGGAGACTTGGTGGAGTGGAATTGCTGCAAGCAAACAATTCACGCCTCATGAAGTACTGCAGCCGAAATAATTGCAGTTTTTGATACCCTTGATACAATAAAAGTAATGCAGTATATGAATTACGAAATTTTTGGAGAAAAATTGATGGTGGATATTATGGAAGATAATATTTCGACCCAAAAAATATGTTCCAGGGGTAGTCAAAAGAAATCAAGAGCCCTAATGATCAAATGCTACTCGATTTTGGAAGCATTTGAAGAAAAAATAATATTTTTTAGAACAGTAAGCTCCGAAAATCAGTTAGCAGATATTTTGACGAAATCATTGGATCGTTCAAAATTTGAAAATATAATTGTCAAATTATTATACGAAACAAACATTTACACATAAAATAATAATTCGTTTATTTCAAAGTCATAATATGTTCGAAAATTTTCCCATTTCAAAACACAAGTTGTCTCAAGTCCAAAATATAAGTCGTAACATGAAAATAATTGCTGAAAAAAAACCTTCAATTATTACCATAAAGAGTACTCAACAATACCATTTACTAGAAAATACATGCAAGAGATAGATACTCGATTTCTTAAAATTAGTAACAAAGAAAAAATCATGAAAATCGAGCAGGAAAAAACCCTACAATTCGTAGAATGAAAACCCTATACATTTTCCAACTAGCTTGAGAGAAATACACGAAATATTCCCACACAATTTTATGAAAAGAAACTCTCCAACAATAAACACAATGAAGATTAAAACCTATTACATGACCGCAATTAAGATAAACCGAAAAAGTTGCCTTATCGTAAAACATGTTAGACGCCAGTTCAAGTACAATACAACATACGAAAGATAATAAACGATGCAACGTATATTATTCTACAATCTTTTTCATGTTATACTCTTAAGATAAAATACGAAACGTAATGTTCTTTTGAATTCATCGAACCCACAATCAGAAATACCTTTGTGAATTTTTTTCTTTTATTTTTTTTTCCATGTAATATATGTTCGTGAATATTTTTTTTCCTTTCTCTTTTTCGAATATTTTTTTTCTTTTTCTACTTCTTTTCGACTCGAAGTATACGAGCGATGAATCATTTATTACTCATAATACTCTGATATTTTTTTTGCATGTTACCAATTTTTATATTTTTTTAATTACTTTTAAATATTGCATATACCATTACATATATTGAATATTACTTGCATGTTACCATATTTATTTACCTATTTATTTATTTTAATTAATTATTTTTATTTTTTTATTTTCGAAGCACAGCGCAACAAAATTATTTTACGAATCCAAGTTACCAAATATATTTAAATAATACGATGTCAATAATTTTAATTTTTTATTTTTTTAAATTATTTATTTTTTTTTGTACTTAATATTTTTTTTTGAAATAACAATAATTCGTTTACTTTCAGTGTCAAATATAATGAAGAACTCGAACGGATAAATTTCAGGGGGGTGTTGTAACGGAAATCCCACCTGCTCTCTTTCTTCATCATCATCACTATCACACTATATATATATGTCATACGTACACTCTCGTCACGAAGTGTTTCCCCTTCTACTTTCGATCCGATATCGCTGTTGCTTCACCATTTCATATTTCGTTTATAAAATATATTTTAGTCGCTAATAAAGAGTCATAAAAGTAGAAAGTCTCAAGTTCTTTCGATCCTCGTTCTGTACACCTCACATCAAATAATGTAGTTTCTCAAAAAAAAAAAAAAAAAAAAAAAAAACCGAATAACCCAAGATGGTGCATCATATTTTATCACCCTCTTACGCATACCCGCTAATAAAGAGCCTTTAGTATCGCCCTCGAGCCTCGACCTGTTGACCTCGACCGAAGTACCGAACGGTCATTACTGTCATTAGTTAACAAGTCATTTCATTTTTGATTTTGAGAACTGAGGTACTCTTTACTCTAAGCTCTTCTCTTAGATGAGAAAAATCAATAATTCCGTGTCAAGACTGTGCGTAGAGGTTTAAATTTTCGCCTCACCTATTCTTGAAAAATTATTTGGAACGTTATAAATAGTACTTTTCATTAATTAGAGTGTTCGTTACTTTATAATCAACATGTCGTTCAATAAATTGAGTATTGATGCTGTGGAACTAGCTGGAAAACGAATTTTAATGCGGTATGTGAGCGTGGACTTTTACTTATTTCTGGATCAAAAAGAAGCATGATTTAAAACGATTTACCTCATGCAATATTTTGATGAATAATCTCGTAAAATTTTCTTCGAACTATTCAATATTCGTAATTTTTCCAATCTTAGTTTTTGTTGGAACTGGAGGATATGGATGATTAAAAATTTTTGAAGGGCAATGCTGTTCTTCCCAACTTCTATGTGCTTGAACTTGCTCTGTTTCCTATAATTGATATTTTGTTATGATTTGATATCATATCAGTTTGCTTCAATATTATTACGTAATTTCGATTATTTGAAGTTGATAATTTATTTTTAGTTGTCATATTATTTTTAACAGAGTTGATTTCAATGTTCCTTTGAAGAATAGCGTTATAACCAATAACCAACGTATCATTGCTGCTTTGGAAACGATCCATTATGCGTTGGAGAAAAAAGCTAAGTCTGTTGTGTTAATGTCTCACCTGGGTCGACCGGATGGTGCCAAAAACTTGAAATATACTTTACGGCCGGTAGCCGAAGAATTAAAAAAGCTTCTAAAACAGTAAGTTGTTATAAAATACGTATTCTATACATTTAACTGCCCAAAGAAACTGAATAAGACGGATTAAGGTTATTAAATTACGATTTAAGTTGAACCCATGATTCACGATGATTTTCTTTTCAGGGACGTGACCTTTCTAAATGATTGCGTTGGACCAGAAGTTGAAGCCACTTGTGCTGATCCAAAACCGGGTTCAATCATATTGCTGGAAAACTTACGATTTTATATTGAGGAAGAGGGTAAAGGTGTGGATGCGTCTGGAAATAAAGTAGTGTGTTAGATTAATTTGTGTACTGAGCAGCATAACTGCATATCCGTGGATGCATGAATTTAATTTTAATTTTCTGCAGATCAAAGCTTCCGCTGACGCCGTTACCAAATTCCGAGCATCATTACGTAAATTAGGAGACATTTACGTGAATGACGCATTTGGTACCGCCCATCGTGCTCACAGTTCAATGATGGGTGATGGTTTTGATATTCGAGCTTCCGGATTTTTGTTGAAAAAAGAACTTCAGTACTTCGCCAAAGCACTGGAGAATCCCGATAAGTACGTTAATTTCGGTCGCGTCTAAACAATTGTTCACAGTCTCGCAGTATCTTCGTAATCTTGACCCAAAATTACGTCAGACAATTTCGAGAATTATCTTACTCCATTCATCACATCACGGCAGAAACCGTGTTCTATAATTTTTTCCGACTGATAAATAGTAGGGTATTATTTTTGGAAAAGCTGTCTGTAGACGAAACGTTAATTCTATTTGAATGAGGATTTACGAACTGGTAATATTTCACTTCTGCTCTGCTGGTGTGCGAAAACAAAGCGTAGTACTGGCGGAGGGATCTTTCGAACGATGCTGGGAGTCGTGGCTCAGGGATTCCATGGATCGCCCCCCGCATCTGCCCCCAAGATTCCACCTTCAAAATGAACCACTGATTTTAAAAATTCATCGTACTAAGAAAAAATTTAAAACTCAGAAAAAAACTTAGTTCGGATGGGAGTTGAACCCGTCACCTTTGATATACTAAGTGTGCCCGTTACAATGCCTCTACATCTCCTAATGCTGATTATCGAATGTTCACCGTATTCACATACATAATTCTTAAAAACAAAGAACTATACTAAATTTATATAGATTAGACAAGTTAAGCGCTCTGATAAGAACACGTCTCTAGAGTCATTTTTGAAATTTTATCCCACTAAGTAAGCGCTAGTGTTGTTTGCGCTTCATGTTCCTTCTCCTACACTATACTTTGAAGAATTAACGACCCTTGAGCTTACTTAGGGGGATAATTTGTCCCTACTACAAAATGATGAGGATTTTATTTCCTTGGCTGTATGGAAGTACGTCAACTGACTTAAGTGTATATAACTTTAGACTTTACTTACACAGGCACACGTGTGTATGTGTGAACCTCATAATTTTAATAGAATTAACGTTTCATTAACTATAGGAAACTAATTCTTGAGATTTAAAAATTGGGTTACGAGAAACAGCTAGTATCAGCCATCGAATTTGTCTTTTATTTTGTAATGTCTTGTCGTATTCATTTTTTATTTCATTGCTCTAATTGAAAGATGTCGTTGAAAGTATTAGCATGATATAACGTATTTATTCTAATGATTTTTTTTTTTCCTAGACCCTACCTCGCGATTTTGGGAGGAGCTAAGGTTGCTGATAAAATCCAATTAATTGAAAATTTGCTGGACAAAGTAACAGACATGATTATTGTTGGTGGAATGGCTTATACATTTTTGAAAGTTTTGAAAAACATGAAGGTTAGTGTTAACACACAAACTCGGAATAAAATTTTCTTTATTTTTAACTAGTTGTATGTTACCCCATTTTCTCAAGTTCCATGTCATTCTAATGTTGACCAAAAGTAATTACATAGTTTTTAATGATCTGGAAATTAGAAACCATGCAACCTTTTCCTCATATTTGGTTCTTATTACTCAAATTCTGAACTCAAATATAAATGTGAGTAGTTAAAGAAATTTATAGTAAGCAAACTTTATTTAAATTTTTAAATCAACTATATCTTCACTACTAATATTTATGGGGATATCATCCTAGGTGAAAATTAGGGGCTCAGACTCCTCGACGACAGTCTCTATCCAAAGGTTGGCTATATTTGTGCCTTGCACGTTAAAACACACAATTTGCTTGTTCCACTTAGCACATAATTTGTTATTAACCAGACTGTAACTTATAGATCAATCACATGTGACATCTGAACTTGTCTAAAATGTATCAGTAGTCTTAGGTAGACGATTTTGGGTCCAAACAAACTTATATCGTTATCACAGACCTATGTAAATTCCCGTATAATTACAAAAAATGAAAATAAATTGCAGATTTTTAAGGAATAATGAGGTAGAAAGTTAATCGTACTATTCAGAGTATCATAGGCTATTGGTATAGCAATAAATATAATTTCTACATGTTCTTTCACTTTTCTTACTGTAGAAAATAGATGTGTTAAATTGTTTGTTTGGACCCAGTTTCAACTGATAACCATGTGATGACGTCAACCCGTGACTAATCTATTGTCTTATCGCTGATTATGTCACATATGTATGTGAGTGCACTTATCTATCTTATCAGTCACCATGATTACGAATAACGTATGATGCATTAATTAGCGGCTAATTAACACAGGTATGTACGTGTGTTTGTGTGCATGTATGGAACCAGTTATAAAAAGCCTCAGTAAACATTAGTTGTTAGCCAGTGTTTGCTGAGGTTGGCTCTCCTTTACATTGTGTACATGCTAGTGAACATGCAAATCTGTTGACTACCTTCAGTTGTGAGAATCCTTTGCCCACGAACAAAGGTATTCCACAATATCAAATAAAATTATATTTAATTCATATTATTTAACGATAGTTAATTTTTATGAATTAATATCTTTTGCTTATCTTATATAATTATGTGTAAAAGCAACTTCAGTGATGCTGTTACGTGATCAGTTTTACAGATATATTTTTGGATATGCATATATGTATTTGAGTCGAACTCAAAATCATTTTTTTTCTTCATAATATTTAAGGCTGTGAATTGTAGGTTTTTATATGTTTTTTTGTATTGCCCTTAAAAGTGTATATTTGAGATACCTTGACGAATCAACTAATTCATGAGTGAAATGAGCCCAGTTCGTAGTAGCTTATTTTGAATATTTTTAGTATAAAATCTCATTAACGTAGTATGGGTATTTTAGGAGCATATTTCAGAATATTAAGGGCATAAAAATCAGAATTTTCCCTTTTTTCTCCGGGAAACAAAAAATTTTTTCAACTTAAAAAGAAGTTTTTTTATTGGTTATACTGAAAATAATAGATGAGGAAAAAATAATGTTTAAAAACTTTCACCAGTAGAGAAGAGAAACTATTCCTGAACCAGATTTTTGAATTTCATGCTAAGTACTCAAAACAGTGACAAAAATGTACTAAATAAGTATTGGTTTGTGTGAATTATTGTTGCGCATCAGCTTTGGGTTCTCTCTATATTATATTCGCAAAATGAAATGAGCAATATTACATTAATGAGCCAGGAAAAGCAAAAAGAAAACCAACAATTTTAATTGAAAAATTGATGGCTATTTTGTTTCAAAGCTGAATAATTACCTTTCCTATTCCTCCTCCATTCATATATAAATTTCTTGTTTTGGAAATTTCTTGCTGAATGGAGTATAGAACAATTCAAAATCCACTTTTGTGAAAATGTCACATGACCAGTTTTACAGATATATTTGCCTATTCATATATTTGAGTTTATTAAACTTGAAATCATTATTTTCTTCACAATATCATATAATTCCAACGCATTTATGTAGGTCTGTATGAACTATTACTGTGTAGAAGCATTGGTTGCTCTCTAGTTATTTATAATTACTGTTGAAATTATAACAAACACGGGTTACAGTGTTCTGCCAGGTACTATGCATAGACTAGTGTACCATTTAGAAAGGAATATGATAATTCTGAAGCAAGCACTGCAACATTTTGCGCTAGTATCGGTACTATTTAAAAAAAATTTTTTTTCAAATTTTCAAGTGATATGCGCTATATAAAATTCAAAAATGTCCGGATTTCCATTCACGTTTATTTTTCATACTTCTCATTGAGCTAAAAGGCTGAAAATTGGCATGAGAGTGCACAAGTATCACATCTAGATAACATTTTTTCAAAATTCTGAAAACTTGAAAGGGGCAGTAGGTATGGGTCAAAAACTCTTTTTGAATCAGCATTTTTTCGACTGTCAGTTGGATGGGTGACCGTCAAGAATTGTTTTTTCTTTTTTTTAACCAAATATGTTTTTACTGATGAGATTTTCGAGAAATTTTACTGACTGGTGCCAATGTGGTGATAAGCGTAGACTCGCGATTTCTCCAGTTGTGATTTAGTCATAATTTTTTCACAACCTGGCGAAAACAAGGCTAACGACTAGTTTATGATAAATTACTCATAACATGACTAAACTCATGATGATGTAATTGAAATTTCAGAAAATTTTCAGAATCGTGGCCGTAAAAAACATTTTTTTTTACTTTGCAATTGCCCGTTCTAGAACTCGCTCATGGTGGAATTTTTTTTATTATCACGTATTATCAAAATTCAAAAAAATCTCCCCAAATCAAAACTGGAAATTTTGTTCTAGGTATAGTTCATAGCTTCGAATAGTACCCATAAAGTAAAATACCTCCGAAATACCGACTGTGAAAGGACAAAGATCCATGATAAAAAAATCACAATTTCAATTGTGGACAAGAAATAATTTTATATTCATCAGGTACTTAATTATAGTAGGCACCGCTTAATCCGTTTCAATCGTGCCCTGCCTAATCGGAACGGATTTATCAAAAAACATAACCATTTACAAAAAAAAAAAAAAAAAAAACCTGTTGATATAATTTATAATACGTATTTTGTTAAATATTGTAGATTAAAAAATGCAACAGGTTTTTTTTTTTTTTTTAACCGCATTAAATAAAAAATATTTAAGGATTATTTGGTGAAAAACATGTAGGAAAGGCCCCTTTAGTTCTATTCGTGGAAATTTTGCTGCTTTATCTAAAAAAATCGGTTTAATAGGTAACGGATTAAGCAGCGACTATTGTATTATTTAATATTCTTCTCACCAAACTTCGAAGACCAAGATTAAAAAAAAGTTGAATACTTGAAAAAGAGAGCTGAAGCTGGACACTTTATGAACTATTCAAGTTTCATTTTTGTTCATTTGAAATGCACTACCCCTGGTACTATGCTCAAAATGCCCAGTCCTGGCAGAACTCAATTTAATTTAATAATCTTAAGAAATACCGGATACAACAAATACAGTTATAGCAAACTATTGACTACAACAAATAGTTTTCATTTTTTGATTCTAAATAACAGAGTTCTTTTATATGAGAAACCAGCAACAACAAATTCACTAGTGTGCTTCTGGAATCTATCAATAAACAATTCACCTCAAAAATGAAAAATCAAAGTAACATTCAGAGTTTTTACCATCAAAATGAATAACTTTGCGGAGGTACCTTTATGGACACTATAATTGTTAATTTTTTACTTAGCATTAGTCTTCTGTACCTTAGTATCCCCTAAATAATGCATACCTACCTATTACCTACTTATAAAAATTGAACAAAAAAAATTTGACCCTTGGAATTTGCTTGTAACTAATTTCGACTGTATTTGAATAAAATAAATCACTGGATTTCTTTCATGCATAACAATTGTCTCATTGCCTATTTGGCCTTCGTTCAGTCTATAGGTGATGAAAGTGCAAAGAAACATCCTGTTTGAATGACAAGAATCCTGTATTGTTTAAGATTAATTGAGAAAAAAACTGTGGGTTTACAAAATGTTGTCATTAATTACGATTGTGAGTAGTGTAATTTCAAAGTTCAAATTTATTATCATTTGATCTTGAACAATACATAATTCGTTATCTTTATGTATGTTGTTTCTTCAAACTTCCATCACCTAAATAATCTGAAGATCTGAATAATGAAGATCAGATTAAACGGACATATAATTAAATTAACGACATATTCTTAGGTTTTTATTGTTAATCAGAATTTAAACTCACTTCTCTATTCTCTTATCCTTAAACTGTTCAATTCAAGATTCCTTGCGCAATCTGAAAACAGGAACCATTGACGTCCATTCCATGAGAATTATATAATTATGTATATAGTTATGTGTATATATTAAATCAACATGTCACACGGGAACTTAGCTGACCTGTAGAGATTTTAAAGACTGCTCGAGTACAGCCACACTGGCATCGAGTATTTTTTTGGGGTTGGTTAGATTTATTGATTTTTCCATGATTTTTTGTTTAACGGCAATATTATGTACTTTAAAAGATAGGTTTTTTATTCAATGATAATTCAAAAAATGTCTTATCGATTTAAAAAAAAAATTGAATGGGATCACTGGTATCATTTTTAAAAAAGTTAATCAAAATCGATGTCCAGGTTGAGAAGTTATGCTAGAACAAAGATAAGAAAAAATGTATATATGCACGAATTGGATTGATAACCTACTTTTTTTTGAATTCTGTTAAAAGTAATCAATATTTGTTAGATATTTAGTCGGTGTATTTTGCCAGTTGTTATATCTCATTCACTCAAACACTCAACAATACTGGAGTTTTTGGGTGAGCTGACTGCAAATCAGTTGTTCACTATTAGCCAGTTTCAAACAAATCTTTTCCAAATTGATTAAGTGATTTTTGAAAATTTTCTTATTTCCCAGTATTCAGATCCAATCAAAATGCGTTATCTTCATTAGAACTTATAATTTTATCTGAATCTTCAATTAAAAAAATGTTTTTAATCAATTTTTTTGTAGATTGGAGATTCACTGTTTGACGAAGCAGGTTCAAAGATTGTACAAAAATTAGCTGATAAAGCTAAGTCATTAGGTGTTCAGCTTTATTTGCCAGTTGATTTCATGACGGCAGACAAATTTGATGAGAATGCGGCATGTGGCAGTGCAACGTTGGAAGATGGCATTCCTGACGGTTGGATGGGCCTAGATATCGGACCGAAATCTGTCGAATTAGTGTTGGAACCAATTAAGAAAGCGAAATTGATCGTGTGGAACGGGTAATGCTCGTGAATAAACTAGCTGATTTCATATTGAGCTGGCTCTACACATTTGTCTATTGGCCAAATGTGTCTGAGTACAAATAATCATGTATGATCGCCATCCTGCTTCCGAAATGACGAGCACACTAATACACTCATATGCCAAATACATGGGTATGGCAAGCTCGAGTATTTGTTCTCTTTGACTTAGTAAATTTACCCGAGCATGCATTTGGCAGTGTTAGTCAAATACACGTGTACACCCGAGTAAGCCTTCCACGCATTCGGTGATTAGGAAAATATTCGACTGTTTGTCAAAAGTATTTGGAAAATAGACGAATGTGTGAAGTTGGCTCTGAACGTATCACACGTATGAACATTTATTACACTAATACACTCATATGCCAAATACATGGGTATGGCAAGCTCGAGTATTTGTTCTCTTTGACTTAGTAAATTTACCCGAGCATGCATTTGGCAGTGTTAGTCAAATACACGTGTACACCCGAGTAAGCCTTCCACGCTATTCGGTGATTAGGAAAATATTCGACTGTTTGTCAAAAGTATTTGGAAAATAGACGAATGTGTGAAGTTGGCTCTGAACGTATCACACGTATGAACATTTATTTATCCATTATTATCTACTTTCTAGTCCTGCTGGAGTATTCGAATTTGAAAAATTCGCTTGCGGTACAAAAGCGATTATGGATGCAGTGGTTGATGTAACTGCAAAAGGTTCCACAGTCATCATTGGTGGTGGTGATACCGCCACTTGTGCTGCCAAATGGGGCACTGAAGACAAAGTCAGTCATGTGAGCACAGGCGGAGGTGCCAGTTTAGAGTTGCTTGAAGGTAAGGTATCTCATTGCAATTCACATTGAGGGACAATATCTGGGGCTCCATTTGGAAATCCGTTTCTTCAAAAACAGAGATAATTCTATTTTTAATCTCTTCTTTAATAAATAAAAACTGGTAGATGATAAATTAATGAGAATAAGAGTCAATTTTTTGTTTTGCGGACGATACCTATCATAAACATTCTACAAAAACTGCATCATTTCATCGGGAATTAGTACTATTACGGAAAAAAACTGTAATTTTCTGCGCCTCTGTATTATAAGAATGAAATGGTTTTTAATATTGCTAGTTGGCTTCAGGACTGCTGAATTAATTTGAATGAATCTTTCACTAAATTAATTGTCCTGATCTTCTGCTGGTTTAAAATTAATAAGTATGAAATCTATTTGATAAAAATTGGGTTATCTTTAAAAAATGATCCCTCAAATATATTGTGTAACTGTGTGTATGAACAGCTACAAACATATGTGGTTGCAGTTTTGTTTATTCCCTTTCATTTTTTTGTTTTTCAACTTTGTAGTTGTTGCAATTAGTAATACTTATATATGGCTTTGATTTTGTTCATTCTGTTGAATTTCCCTTTCTCCAAGTTTGGTATTTCTCCTTTTGCAAATATCTAATGAAAAATCAATTTGGTAGGTATTGCTGAAATGTAATAAGTGGGACAAATTGGGTATTTTCATAAGTGATTTAGGCCCAAATTATACCCCTAACAAAAATTATGTAGAATGCTTTTTTATTGATTTTTAATCTTTCAGTTTTATTGAACAATTTTAAGTAAGATGAACAACAAAAAACTGCTTTATACTAACTTCTTGACTCCCTCATGAGAATTTTACATATCTCACTTTATGACTTTTGAGTCCATATCTTAAATTTAAAATTTTCAGACAGTGGGAGCAGGGGTAATTCTTTACAGATTGGGACAAAATTTTTCATGCTAGCTCTTTGAGTCTATATCTTGGTCAAGTTCGAAGATGATCCAAATCCGCTCATTAGTTTCATAATTACATCCTTTTGATGTTTTCATTATACTTCGTATAAAAATCTTAAAATATATAATCAACACAACTTGCAATGAACATAATTTGAAGTTTTTTTTTAGTAAGTAAAATAAAGTTTTAAAGTGGAATTAAAATTAACAAAAAATTTCGAGCCTGAAAGATAATGAGGTAGATACTCAATAAGTGATGAAAATACATGATCCCTGTACCATCTGCTTCTTTTGGAGAGTTGAGATGTGCCGCTACTTTTGGTTTTTGTATGTAAATAAATACGCAATTTACTACAGAAATACTTTAGTAAAAAAAATTCCTTGAAATTTAAGATAAAAAAAGTGAAAAGAAAATATTACATCCCTCATCCTTGCAAAGTCGAATTAATCAGCATTTTTAAAGTTTAATAATTTCACTTCTTATCTACCAATTGCTGTTTTAATTCTATTTTCTGTAAAGCTAGGAAATTTCTATTAAGCTCGTTTATCTTTAAAAGTTCAATGTCACTCCCTTGGAAGCCCTAATTCCTCTGTGAATGTCTGTTGTGTTAATAAAAGCTGATTCTTAATAGTTATTGAATTGTTTGAATTAAAATTTTTAATGGTAAAATTTGCTTAACGAGTTACAAATTTCAACCTATTCTCCATGAATGTATGTCGTAATTTTAAACTTTTTAACCCACAAACTTTGAGAAGAAACCAAGCTGAAATAATACTTCATTTTTTCTTTATTAATTCAATTGACTTGAAAATTTCTCATGTAAATGAGAAAATTTCTATTGACGCTGAACCTGAACGTCGCAAATATTTTGATACATGCTGAAAAAATATCTTTCGAAAATGATACTTGCTAAAAGCATATTTTCGGTTACATTAATGAGTTTGAATTTTCTCCTCTTCAGTGTTAGATTTTTCGTTTGCTTGACTGTAAAATGAGGTAATACTGTGGGTTTACGACCAATCATCTTCGCGAAATCGTTAGTTATTTTTTTAACTTTAAAATATATACAATTTTTTTTAATAAGTCAAAATACTTTGCTTTGGTAGCCTCTTTCCAGTCCTCATTTGAGAATTCTAAAAATTTGATGTCCTTCCAAGGGCGTAATTTGCTACTTTTTATAGTTTGATTTTCGCCGAAATCCATTCTAATTATCGTTTTATTTTATTTTACTTTCAGGTAAAGAATTACCTGGTGTTGCAGCTCTGTCAAGTGCCTAAGCTCGAAATTCAGTTATTTCGTATTCTTGGATTCCATTCATTCGAATTTTGTATTTAAGAAATACGGTCGCGTTAGTTTTTTACAGCGCAGTTTTTCTAGTATCACGAGTTACCCGTCGTTACTTCTTGTTTGTCGTTTGTCTTTTTTCCTTCGCTTCGTTTTATTTTTATTTTTTGGTTATTCTAGGTCTAAAATACGATTGTTAACATTTCTTTGAAATTTAAGATTGTCTATCGTATATTCAGTGAGGCAAGAACATGAAAAAAATACGTTATTCTCGCGGTCTACTGAAATAAAATAATAAAAGATGATTTTGTTTTAAATTTTTTTCAATATTTTGTCATGTCTGAATAATATTGATGTACCTGAGCTTATGTCGGAATTACCGGTTGAGTTGAAAGGTGAAGAAAAATTGCTGAGAAACTGTTGGTTTTTCTTCTTTTTTTTGTCCTTTTTTCTTATAATTCGATCTTTTGTAATTAATTATAGGTTAACACCAGGGAAAAGTTAATCAAAACATTTTCGTACCAACGCACATAAAACTCTTGTCTCTGCACGACAGCGCCTTTTTTTAAATTTGAGGACACCGCAAAATTGTGCCATAACGCTGTTACGCGACTTTTTCGAATATGAATGACGAAAAAAATTATTGGCCATTGATGAAAGATCAAAGTATGGTTGAATAAGAAAATGAAATTTACTGTTTACATACTTTTTACATTCATGGCTATTAATTGACTCTTCGTACATCATGGATTTGGGAATTACAACGTATTTATTTTTAGTATCAAATTGTCTTCTTCTGGTGAGTGGCTCCAGTGATACGATGTTCTTGGGGCTAAGTACCAAATCTATTCATCTAGTAGCTTATTCGTAAGATAATCATAATTCATTTCGTCCGATAACATTAACGAAGAACAATTACTGTAATAATAATTCGCCGTCGTATTGGTGCTACAGGTATTTGGTTTGGTTCGTATATTAATCGCCATATGTACGTCAATTATTTCGGTTTTCATTTTTTCGTACATGAAAGAGGTAACGTTTTCATCATTGATTAGCGATACCGTGTTTGTAGGCATCAACGAGGAGGCGATGTTTATCCTGGGAATATTAGCGGGATTCAAAAACAACGTTCGACTTTTATACACGGTAAAAAAATTCAACTGAAGATCTAAATTCAACCAATGATTACCACCATTTTCTCTTAAATTTTGTTTCTAAAAACTAAACTTGTATGATAATTTGCATTAATAATGAGAAAAAAGAATTTGAAAATAATAATCGAAGAACGAACTTGAAAATTATAGTCGTTAAATATTACATCGAGAAAATTAATTTTCATTGCATGGGAGAGAAAGTTTATATTGATTGCTTGTTAATTGTTTTCAGTATGAAGTTTTTATAGGTTTATCGGCGATGTCGAAAATCTTGACGATGTATCAGACTGAAATCATGTCGATGATCCTGCATGAAGACATAAAACGATTCACTCAAGATCTAATGAGCGAGCATAGAGCTAATAATCTGTATACGAAAAAAGTAGACGATTTACAGAGTTTTGTAAGTAATAATAAGATTATAAAAAAAGAAATTACGTCATCACACTATATATCTTCGCGAGCATAAATGTGAAGGGTGAAATGTATACTGGTTCATTAATATTTATTTTATAGAGGCGAGGAAGAAGGCTATGAACTGAATTTATTCTTCAATTCTTACCACACCATCTCCCCATTTAAAAGTTTAATTTAACGATAACTTTCTTTTCTTTCCTAAAATAAAAGCAAAAAATATAATGAGAAAATAATACCATTGAGTCATTGAAAATAATAACTATAGACATAGAGCCTACACATAATCATAATACTTAATATGGTACAATAACTCGTCGATCAATACAACCCCAAAGCATTCTAAAAGATTCACACCCGTATTCTAGAACGTTTCTTAATGTTAATTAAGACTAAGTACTCGTTCGACCAGGTTTATCGTATACTTATACATGGGAGTCACAGATAAAATATTACTTAAGAAGCAAATCTTTAAGTATCGTTCTAAAATAAGGGTGTCAATATTTTTTCCCAATAATTTTTTTTTAAATATCGTAAATTGAACACCTTTCTTTATGTTCATATCTCGGGCATTGAATAACTATAATTCCAGCCAACTTTTTTAAGTGGTAGGTATGCAACAATTTGTCACCTCCTTTTCATAATCTATTTCCTTCTTTTCAGTCAAGTTTTCGAAGAAAATCTAAATATTAAAATTGATCTGGTATTAAGACCCAGGGGTGAGGGAAAGTTCGTTTTTCGTTTCATGACCCCAGGAAACTTCTATTAGCTGAAATTCATATGTATACATAAATATATGTATATAAAAATAGATATATTTACCGGTAAAGTGACGGACTTTTTTCTTAACAAAAAGGTATTGAGGCGTATTTTTGGTAAAGAGGCGTACTTTTTGGGTCGGCATCTTCTAACCCCTCTCTTTTTCGACAATTAAGAAAGAATATTTTGTCCTTTAGAAGGTTATCATACTTGACCTTAAACTATATAAAATTAAACACTTACCACCTTTCAAGTTGATACTCCCTCGTCAGTCCCCCAAATGTTTTGGACCCTATTTCAGTGTGGATTTCGTGATTTTTTAGAGCAATTTTATTCTTAGAAAAAAGCTTTTTTCTACAATTTTCTACAAATAAAGTGATTTACGTATTTTTGACAGACCCAATAATTTTTGACCTGTGATCAATAGAACATTTTACGGTACAAAATTCTGCTTTTAGGGAGTTGTCAAGGGGGACCATCAATATTAGGGAAAATGTTTTGTTTCATGACGTACACAACTCAATGCACAAACTCTACACAATACTTTCTCTAACTTTTTTTTCAAGTCAACAAGTAATAGGTATGGCGACATAGAAGCAAAAAAGTAACCTGCAAAACGGATAAATATCAACAATAAAAAAAAATGGGCACGATATATTCCAATTCTGACACGGATGAACAAACATACACATAAAAAAAAGTCCATCACTATCTTTTAATTTCTATAGACTATGTATATATATATCTATATGTAAGACCTGAAGCCCCGCTTCGCGGTGCTTTGGCATTCAGAACTAGTACAAATTTGCCTCACCGGGGCATCGACAATGAAAAATCTGCCTCAGTATATTAATATCGATTAATTTTGTGGAGTATATTGCATTCCCTCTCACCCCCGTATTCTAAAAACCACAAGAAACCATAAGAGGCTCATTTCCTTTTGATTTGTAGACATGAAATACGTCAGTTGAATCTTTTTCTTGGTACCTGCGTGGCCATAATTTCATTTACTTCTATTTTTAGTTTATTCAACTGTTGCATTCAGATTTGTAGGAAAGCGCCGATCCTGAGGCGTAGATCACAAATATATACGTCACTCACATTCTTCTGTACACAATATATATTATGTATATATTTCCGCATTTTGGGAGCCTCCGTTGTTTCGACCTATGGCAAAGAAACTTGAGGTAATGTAGAAACTTTCATGGGATTCACATTTTTGTTAAAATTATTAAAATTTATATGCCAGTTTCGAAGGGAGGAGTTCTCAAAGTTTTGCAAACACACCATGTTGTCATCACGATAACTCCCGTAAACTAAAAGATTTTGGATTGAAATCTTTATAGCAGTTGGAGACTATTAGGGACTGGTTAGTTATTGAATTTGAGCACAGTCGGTCCACTCGTTTTCGAATAATGTTAGCCATTACAAAGTTTGGCACTTTTGGAAAATACACACCGCGGTAGATGCGCGGAAGAGATATTTATGAAGGGAGAGGCCCTGACTTTTACTTCTCAAAACCTTAGCCAAATTATGATAATTAGAAAGTTTAAATTTAGAAATGACATTCCTTTCTCGACGTAAAAATTGACCAAGAAATAATTTTTTCTAATTGAACCCCCAAAGGAATAAAAAGAGATCTAATTTATTTGTACTGATTAATCAATATCTATTAAAAAATATGACATATGCACTTTATCTTTTCTTTCAAACATTTTAAATAGAAATGCCTATACTAATCATTTTTGGTATTTTCTAAATTCATCCTCTATGTAGTTGCAAAGGGTTAACTATGTGTAAACGTGTTACCTATTCAATAATTCTTCAAATTACTGACACGTATCTGATATCTTTTTGATTAAATCAATGATAAATAAAGCGAGACAGTTACAATCGGAATCGGGTAAGAAATGATAAAAATAATTATTACCTAATTTTTATTAATGCAATGACGAGTTTAGATACCTGATAGAGTGATAATGGACAGGCTACATTTTGTCTTTAGCTCATTACTGGTCATAAAACAAAGATGAATAAATCAGGATCGGCACTTTTCCACTGGTCCCGCCCCCAGTCCCACCATCGTACTGAATGGAGTAGTAAAAAACAAATGAATGGATTACCTAGTAAATGATGGGTCTAAGAAAGTCGGTTAGCATTACTGCACATCCTACCAAGATGAAAAAAAGAATCAGTCAGTAAAAAACAGGTGTAAAATTAAATTAAATCTGTATAAATGCAGGGATATCACTAACTAATTTCATTACATGAATTATATAAAATATAGTTAGTGTTTGAAAGTTAAAAAAAAAAAATTGAGTTTGAAATATAAAAATTTATGTAGATATTTATGTTCTACTGTTTGAATTATAACAAAGCAAGTTCTTAATATTATTGTAATTATAATATTAATTTTAGAGATTTATTATCAATTTCTACATTTATGAGATGAACGAAAGAAGGTGGTTGAAAAGCACGCTTGCTGTTTTTTTATTTGCTAAGCAATCATTCGATACATTTTTTGCTTACTTGTTTTATAACTTCAAAATACAATTCATCACGAATTTCCTCGACACTTTGTATTAAACGTGCTTAATTTTTAACCAGCATTCCGCCAAATATGTATTTTTGTTATTTTGTTGCGAGAGTAATTCAATACTTTTAAATTACCTCAACAAATAAGATAATTTCTGAATATTATCTTTTATTAATATTTCACTTCAATTATTACAAACACTTTAGAATTATACTTATTACTATTTCTTAATACTAGTGATACCTAATGTCCATAGCAACTAGCATGGACCCTAACGTCTCTACTCGACTGTAGGTTTAGGAATGACCATGTATTCAAAATGAAGATATGACATTACTTTCGTTTTCTTTGTTTCAATCAAAAGATGGCCGACCAAAAAGGTGGTGTGACATGGAACATCCGCCAAATATGATGACACTTTATTGTCAGCATATCTGGTGGTGTTTGTCTGTGGGAAGCTAGGTAAAATATAGACAGCTATTATTCCGAGAATTAGGAATAATAGTTGTCTATAATTTGTTCGACCTGTTTTTGCAGACGAACTGAATCGTCTGCAAAAACGGGATGGAACAAAGGTCCGCGGGCGAAAGAAAGCTTGAAGCTCCTGCTTCGTTAAATTTTGTGTTCCTAAAGGTTTCTTATTTAAATTTACTATATCACTAATCTTAGTCATAATACAATACTATTTTTTTTTACAAATGTCTCTTAATATTACTTTGCGGAATTGATCATCGCCTAAAAATATAAATTTTGTCATTTGAGCATAAAAATTTATTTTTGCAAATGGACTTAATTGAAATAATTTGGCATAATTAAATTTATTATGCTTTTAACGATGTATTGCTCCCAATGCCAAATCATTTATTTGATTGTGCGCATTGATAGCAACACAATTTATTTTTAAATTTACATAGACCAATATGGCTACTATGAATTTGAATAAACTACACCAACCAATTAGTAGTAAATGAACCATGTTTATTGTGTCTTGGTATCCTAGATCTGGAATTTTCAGTTCTGCTGATCTTAATCTTTCTTCAAGCTTATGCACCGGAGTTATTGGCAAAAGGTAAGGTATGTTGTCATGCCATTTATTATTGTAGGCGATAGACATATTCAGGAATTTGAATGATTGATGAAGACCAAAGTCAAGTTCCATAAATTGATATTTTGACCAAACCAGCGGTAGATGATGTTCGATGAGAATGTCCTTTTCAGGTTCATCTATACATGGGAATCCTGCTGGAATGATTGTTTCTGCATTGTTTTCTTTTTGTATCTGTTGGATTTCCACTACACAAGGAACTGTTATTAGAGCTGCTCCAGGCCATGAGTCATTTATAGTTATACTGGTACTTGTTTTAGTTATGGTGTTAACTGCTATTAATGGATTTTTAGCGTTCGTTATAGCAAAGAGGTTCATTTCAATTTGTTTGACTATGATTTCTTCATGATTAATTTTGCATTTGAAAGTACATTTCTTTATTATTTCTTCGAATTTCATTCCTTTGAATAATGCCCTCGCATAATTACCTTTATTATTGGTTGTGCGGTCTTGTGGGAGAAAACATAATAAGCTATGTTTGCCACAAAGATCAATGTCTGTTCCCGTTATGATTCTTATTGATCCATCAAATTTGTTGTGGGATAAGATCGAAGGTTCTTGATCCCAAGAGCAAATTTTATTGTCGTGCGTTCGAAATGCTAATGGAATAAAATTGTAAAGTTCATATTTAGCATGAAGGTTTTGAAGTGGAACTTTGATTTCTATTTCTATTTCATTTCTTGTTACGTAAAAATTTACTAATTTTGTTCTGTAGTAGGATTGGATTGATTTCTCATCTAGCACTACTGCAAAATTTGATTTTTCTGCGATTTTCTTAATTTTTAGTAAGTCTTCTTTTAAAGTTGTTTCGTTGATTATTGCTGCTGGAATATGGTTATTTTTGCAAGAGAGAAATAATTGGCTAAGTTTAGCATTTTTGGTGACTAAACTAGCGTGAAGGGTTCGAGCTGTGTCGAAGATGAGTTCTCTTCTAGCTTCAATGATTATCTCGTTATTTTGGTTTTGAATGGCATTTTTTAATGCTTGGATGTTTTCTTTCAAAATATTAGAGTTATCAACTTCTATCTTTTCAAAGTTTTTAATGTCATTTGTGACGTTTAATAATTCTGCATGGCTTTCTATTACTGATTCTCGGAGTTTTTCATATTGAGATTTTAGATTTTTCTCATTTTCTATAAAATCGTTGCCTTGAGAAAGTGTCATGACATTGCAACACCATGTGTCAAAGTCACCAAGGATTTGTATTCCACGTTTACTTCGTTTCGACAGTTCTCTGTCGAATTCCTTGATTATTGCTTCGTTTATTAGCTGAATATCCGTAATTAAGTCTATGATCTTCAACATGTTTTTCAATCTCTGTATACACCATGTGTTTTCCGTAGATGTGCAACTTTGCAGTTTCTTTATTTCTTCAAGCCATTCGGGTGTTTCTATGTTCTGTCTTCTTGGAATTTTCAGGCTATAGACTATGGGAATTGTTTTCTCATAAGCCTTACCGAATTTATTTAATTCGAAATATGCTCCTGACAATGCACTAATTTTCATTTTTAAGCTTGTGTTCTTCGTTTTGTTTATGAGTGTGGTAATTATGATGAGAACGATAACGGCGTGTTTTATCATCTTATGGTCTGAAATCATTATAAATCACATGAAATTTTGCTGTTAGATGCAGTATTACATTTGTCGGTACGTTATTTAGTTGTTATCTTTCGACGTGAGGAGAAAAAAAAATTTTTACAAGGTGTAAAAAATGTATATCGATGCACAATATTTTCTCGATTTTTATTTCTTTCTCATAAAAATATACATATGTGCGGAAATTACACCATCTGTGTTAGTGTGGGACTCTGGAATTCAATTTGCGCTGTTACCATCAAGAGTAGGCCTTGGAAGATGGCAAACTCCAGTATATTTCGATTGTTCAGCAAGAATTCATCTTGCTTTACAAGTCGGATATATATGGAGGTATCGCAGTCTTCTCGGTGTGTTCGATATGTTGATTCGATTTGATTTTCTCCGTCCTCGTCCTTCTTTAGTTTTATAGTTCATGTTCCTATTAGTTATAATTATTTCTTTTTTTGTGTAGATTTATTATTTTTTTTTTTATGAAACTTAATAAGGATTTGTTTTATGAATTTGATAAAATGATGAGTTTGGGTACGGATCGTGCTAGTGAGGATGTTCTCCAGGATACTCCTATGTATCCGTCTCCGGCTGAATTGCGTTCCTTACCCAAATTTATGGTTCCTGATACGGGGATTGTTGAAACTTCGGAAAGTTTCATGTTGACGCAGGTGTCCCTTTCTTATTTACGTTGTTGGTTGCCACGTTGCCCATGCTTGTTCACTGGTGTGATTGGGCTTTGGAAGATTTTCAAAGCCATTCACTCATTTCTGGCAGCGGATTATGGTCCAACAGGAGTGGATCTGTATCGAAAAAATTTTCCTGGCGATTCGCTGAATATTTCATTTGGCTCGTAGAGGCATGTGATGCCTCAGAGTTTATGCGAGTGTTGTTTACAATCCATGGTACAACTCGCCTCACAATTTAGCTTCCTCTTCCCAGAGGCAAGCTTATGGAGATGGGAAGGATCCGTGGTCTGCTTTTCAACGCTCGACGTGAATCCGTCTGATATTACTGGATATGCTGTTGGTTTGAATCTTCTGACTGCTGTTATAATGGCGATGCAGCCTCTAAATTTTGGTGCAAAAGTTCGGTTCGTGATTACTAACACAGCTTATGCCAACACGATCATGGATAGGTCTCAGTTTCAATATTTAGTCAATTATCTTGTTCGCTTTTATCGGCGAAAGATTGTAATTAACGATACTCCTCATTTTATCGAGGTTATGCGTGTTTTGGATCCGTCTGAGAAAATGACTATTTCTCATGATTGTCGTGTTTTGCGAGAAGCCAGTCCGAGAAGCGAGCCAACCGCTGGACCAAGTAAGATGATTGTGTCCAATCGGCGCATGTTCTTGGTTCCTCGGCATCAGCAGTTTAGGCGTCGTTCAGTTTCTCCTGAGCCCGAGCCTGCCGATCATCCCGAAGCTGGGGAGCAAGGGGAGGTCAAACCTGATGCTGGAGAGGCCTTTGCCCAGGATGCACAGGATGATTGGTAGTTGGTGAGTAAAAAAAAATTTTTATTTTTTTGAGGGGGAGAAAATATGTATGTAAATGGTCCTTATAATATATATATTATCTATAGTTATTACAAATTAAATTACAAGGGTTATAATACAGTGGTTTGGGTGGTGGTTCTGAGTATCTTTTTACGTATTCCTCCAAACTTAACTCACTCGGTTTTTTAATATCTTGGGGAGAAGGTAGAATAGGTAGAGACAAAGGTTGTGTTATACTTTTTCCCTCATCACACCTATTGAACAATTTGATTTCTTCCAAACGTTGTTTTTGGGTAATCGACTGAATCTTTTGTAAGGTTATCCTTCTCTTTTCTGGGTCTTTTAATTCAAATTTATTTCTCCATTCTGAACAATCTTTCCCTTTTAATAAAGCTTCGTCATTAAATTTTACCTTTTTATTGTTTTTATTTTTATTGCCAGGTTTCTTTAAAATTCCTTTTCGTGGTCTTCCTCTTGGACGTTTGACAATGATTTTAATTTCGTCCTCTGATTCATTTTCTTCAGAGCTCTTTTCCTTCTTTGGTCTACCTCTTTTTCTTTTTGGATTAGACTCAGGAATATTATCTTCATTTTCCAAATTATCGAATGTAATGTCTTCAATGTTCGATGGTAAATTAGCATTAGAACAAGCATTATAAGGCGAAGTCTTCTTATATGAACTGTATCGTATATGCTATTTCCATCCTCGGAAGTTATGCGAATTACATAGTTTAAATCTGAAATTTTTCTTACTATTCTATATGGTCCTAGAAATTTTGGTTTACCTCTTCCGTAATTTATCGGTGCTTTCAAGAGAACTAAATCATTAGTTTCATAAGAAATTTCTTTTCTTCCTTTATTATAGCGTTCGGAATATTTAATTGCATTCTTTTTATCAAAATTTGGAATTGTATTTTTAATTTTATCTGCTTCACTTATCTGTTCTTTTCTGGTTTTACTGATAAATGGTGACGGAATGTTTAAATTTATGGGGGTTCTCCTTTATAACCGTGCATTAGGTAAAATGGATCGAGATTATTTAATCCTTCGATAGGTGCCATAATATAGGTCAAGGCAACGTTATGCACGTGGTCTGGCCATTCTTCGCTATCGGTACTTTCGTATTTCGCTAACATTTTTTTATCGTTTCGTTCAATTTTTCTACTTGTCCTTGCGTTTGCGGTGAATATGATGTAGAGTAGAATATTTTAATACCGTTATTTTTACAATAATTTTGTACGTATTCGTTTGAAAAATGAGTTCCATTATCACATGTAATCTTCGTTGGTTTTCCGTAATGACGTACAATTTCTTTTAAGAATTTAATTACCGAATGTGCGTTTGGTTGGGTTACTGCTTTGGTCCAACAATATTTTGTTGCCTTATCTATTCCCACTATGACAAATTTCTTTTCATTGTTTGTGTTAAATTTTCCAATAAAATCAATTTGGATATGTGCAAGTGGTATGCATTCTTAAGGATTAATTAGTTTCAAGTGTCCATATTTTTCGTTAATGTTTTTATTAATTTGGCACTGATGGCACGAACGTACGTGCCTCGAGACTATTTTAGGCATTTGCATAAAGTAGTATCGAGCACGCGTATTGGCAAGAGTTTTACAAATTCCAAAATGTCCTCCCCCGCTTTGACTGTCATGACATATATTTAGTATCTGAGGTATGAGGGAGTCAGGAATTACTGGTACGGCATAGTGATATTCAGAGTGATCATTGCTTTTCCATAAAATTCCATTTTCATCAAGAAAAAATGGATTCAGGTTGCGTGATCTTCTTAATTTTAAGCTTTTTCTTAACTCTTTATCGTTGCCACCTTCTAAAATTTTTATTACGATTCCCCAATATTTGTCTTCACGTTGTAAATCCCATAAGTTGTGGATTTCTTGGTCTGTGATGTTAATTGGGTTTTCTATTTCAGAATTTTCTGAATTATCGGAAAGTTGAGAATTTGTGGACGCATTGGAGTTTCCAGATTTTTCCAAATTATCGGATAGGATGGAACTTCGATCGTCTTCCGAATTGTCACTTTCTACGTCTGAATCTTTTTCTTTCTTTTTCATACTACGTGTTATTGCTTTGATTTTTTTCTCTTGTTTAATAATATTAGGAGGATCAGGTGTTCCTTCTGGTATTATGAATTGACCGTTTCGGAACTCTGCATAATTGTCCTCTTCTTCTTCTTCTAGATGGGATAGATAATCAGCAATTTTGTTATTTTCACCTTTAATGTGTCTGATTTTAAATGTGAATTCTCCTAATTTCGAAATTAGTCTATTTAATCTTGCATTTGGTTTCTTCATTCGGCTTTGGTATGTTAAAGGTTCATGATCCGTAAAAATATTAAATTCTTTATAGACTAAAAATTCTCTGAAATATTCGCAAGTTTCAGTGATAGCCAACATTTCTAAATCAAAAGAATATAAATGTTGTTGATTCTTAGGAATTTTCTTTGAGAAATATCCTATAGGGTGTGGCTCTTTTGTTTTTCTGTCTACTTGCATTATTACTGCTCCTATGGCTGTTTTTGATGCGTCTACTTCGACGTATGTTTCAGCATCAGGATCGTAAATTGTAAGAATTGGATCTGAAGTGATTAATTCTTTTATTTTATGGAATGCTTTTTGTGCTTCGTCATTCCATGCTATTTTATTATTTGCTTTAACATTTTCTTTTCTTGTTAGGTCTGTTAATGGTGCTGTAATTTGCGAAAATTTTTTAATCATTTTCCGATAATAATTTGCTAAACCAATAAATCTTCGTAGTTGACGTAACGTTTTAGGTGGTTGAGCTTCACAAATTGGTTTAATGTTTTTATCTAACGGTTCTAATTTATTATATGAAATTTTATGTCCTAAGTACTCGATACTTTCATTGAAGAAGCTGCTTTTACTGGTTTTAATTAGTAATCCTGCTTCAACTAGTACCTTCAGGACTTCTTCTAAATTTTCTAGTGTTTCTTCAAAGGTTTCGCCAAAAACACAAATATCATCTAGATAGACTAATACTTTGTCTTCTAGGATATGGTTGAATAAATCGGTCATGGTTTTTTGAAAAATGCTAGGGCTCGCACTTAATCCCATAGGGATGGAGTTAAATACATAACTTACTCCTCCAACATTTATTCCTGTTACCGCTTTTGATTCTTCATCAAGGGGAATTTGGTAATATCCCTGATTAAGGTCGATTGTTACGAAGTATTTCTTATCTCGTAACGCATCCCAAATTTTGGGGAGATGAGGGACTCTGCTCGTATCTTTTTTTACTATTTCATTTACACCTCTATAATCTACTAATAATCTATAAACTCCGTTTGATTTCTTCTTAACAAATACTGGGCTCTCATATCTAGAGTTTGCTCTCTTAATAATACCACATTCTTCAAATTCTTTAATTTTCTTTCTAATTTCTCTTTTTTCAAAAATTCCCATATGGTAATTTCTACGTTGAACTGGCTCGTCTGTTTTCAAGTAGACATGTGCTGGTTTTAGTTTCGTAGGTTTTACCTTGGCAGGTTCTTCCGTAAATATATGGATATATTTTTTTAGTAAGCTTACTACTGCCTGTTTCTGTTCCTTCGTTAAATTCTTATTAATTTTCACTTGTGTTCCTTCATTGTCGTGGATAACGGTGTCATCAGATCAGGTTATGTGGACAAGTTTTAGCATATCAACCTCCTCACCTTGGTTACCCACAGTATCCCCCGACGTAATGCGTTGGATGCTGGGTTGGCCACGGCGGATAGAATTGGTCTGACGGTCCCACATAGTTGGCTGTTGAAGCCTATAGCATCCTAAGACTGTCCCTTGTGTGATCTGGGTGTTGAAGTGCGGACTGTAGAATCTTAAGGCTGGCCATCCTAAATCATCAACAAAATATTCGCCTTCTAGACCGTAACTTGTTAAAAACCACTCATCTGGATCTGCTTTTCCCATTTCTGGATCCAGGTTTACACAATATTCATTATTTACTTCTATGCAGAAATCTTTGTCTGCTCTAATGAATCCTTCGCAATTTTCTTCCTTAAACTTAATTATACTAAATGTTTCGCATTTCCATGGCGGTCCTATTTTAAATAATTTCTTACTAAATAATATGTCGGCATTATGTCGATCTAAAAAGTCGTATCCTAGTAGTAAAGGTGTGGTTACCTCAGAGGTTACGTATGCTTCCACATCGAGGAGGTCACCCATTTTTACGGTGATTTCTACAACTCCTTTAACGATTATTGCACTATCGTTAGCGGCTACCTTACACACTCTTGCAGGTCTGATCACATTATCCTTTACAAGGTCGTATTGTACAAGCGTCACTTCAGAGCCGCTGTCGACTGTTCCCTGTGTTTCATACTCATCACGGCTCACAATGTTGCAGGGGACGATTAGTTTACATCTCACCCTGACTAATTTCATTGATGCACTACGGATATGAATTTTCCAATTATGCGGCGCGTGTGGATCTAACACTAAGAGAGCAGCGCAGACTGGATGATGGACGTTACCATTACAAGCCCGAAAGTCATTGCCATTATATGGTATAGAGCAAACGGGCTCTACTACAAGTTTTTTGGTTGTTGAGGGAAATTTTGTTGTTGGATACTTGGAACTACATCAGGAGTTTGCAAGTTGTAGGAGGGTAATGTATAATTTGCTGCATTTGCCCATGGTTGTGGGTTTAGAATTGGGGCACTATATGCCTGTGCGTAGCCATTCTGTTGTGGTTGTCCAAAGATGTTGAACAGTTGATTGAAGTTTGATACAAAATCGTTATTGAATCTTTGAGGTCTAAAATTTCTTTGTGGGAATTGAGGCGTAACACGATTACGTAGTTGACAATCTCTTGAGAAATGTCCCCTTCTTCCGCAATTAAAACAATTTATTTCTCTCGGAGGATATCTATCGTTGTTTTGTTGACGATAGGATTCTCTCATTGGGGGTCTAAAGGAATTTTGATTATTTTGTGGTCTATTGGATTCTCTTTCTCTAGACTGCCTTCTTCTTGGGTTACTATCATTTGTTTCATTATTGTTATTATTATTATTTATATTTCTTTCTCTACGAGGTCTAGATTCTGCGTTTTCATTTTCCGTCGTTTGATTTCTTGTTTGGTTTTGATTTCGTTTATCGGCATTCGGGGGTTTCCATCCTGCTTCTACTAATGCTACAATAACAGGGTCAGTTGAAGAGATGGGCGGAGTTATGGGTTTCGCAGGTTCCTTTTTCTCGGGGGCTTTTCCCTTCATCATCTCTTCCATCTGTTTTGTTAATTTGGCGATCGTTTCTGTTGCTTTATTTAGCATTTCTTCCGTTTTTTGGACATTGGTTAAGTCCAATGCTTTTTCTTTGAATTCTTTCCAATCCGTAAATGTTTTTGAAATCTTACTTTGTGTCTGGAGATTTTTAGATGCAAAGAATTTCCTCATTTCTCCTGTTAGCCTTGGTAGTAAGAGGTCACAAATCTTTTTCTCGCTAATTGTTGCATCTAGTTGTTTATAGAGTCGGAAAAATTTTGGTACATTTGTACTGAAATATGAATCGTCAAATTTCAATGATTTGATACGTTTTTTTACCGTATCTTTATCTTTTTTAAAGATACGTAGTTAAGATTCGTTTTACTTCTAACCATGAGGTTTCTGGGGTTATCTCAGTTTCTGCTGCAAACAGTTCGAGAGCTGTACTACGAGAGCTATATTTAGGTTTCGTATCATTTCATACTCCGTTGCTTCGAATGTTTTTGCCTGAGTTTCGCATTCAAAAAGGAATTCAAGGATGTCCTCATCTGGGCCATTTGAAAAATGGCTCGGAGTCCATCTTTCTCACCTTTTCCAAAAATTGTTCATCGCTACGTTGTGTTGTGTGTTGGCGTCATTCGCTGCCGCAAATCTTGCTTGTTGTTGCTGTTGCAAAAGCAAGCGTGCGTTATTTTCAGCGCGGGGTCATATTTTTATTTTCTGATTTTAGAAATGGGTTATTTTTATTTTCAACGTTTACTATGTTGACGTACGGGTTCTTTTTGATCAAGAATTTCTACGTGTATTTCTGGGGGTAATAAATTAATAGGGTCGAAAATATTTTCAGCAGTTGAATTTTGATTTTTATTTATTGGTTTTTCTAAATTTTCTGGGCTTTTTACTTGAATTTGAATTGAATGTTGGATTTTGGTCTGTGAGGACTTTCCCTGTCCTTGAGGGACTAATGGTGACAAATCAGCACTAAACTGTGAGGGTTTGTCGACAAAAGTTTGGTTCAGAAGTGATTCCTCTCCGAGAAAGATTTCGTCTTTGTCGTTTGGGAGAGAGAAATCGGATGTAACTGAAATCGATTTCTTAGGTGATACGTGGTGTGATACTTTAGACAGGAGTTTTTCAAAACTGGAGCTGAGACTTTGTCTCGCTAGTCTTCTTTCTGTTTCTTCCTTTTTTCTCTTCTCTATTTCTAATTTCTTCCCTTTACTTTCTAGATCTTCTTCTTCTGTATCGGAGAAGATTTCCTCTGCTTCGTTAGGGTCTTTATTTTTTATACTTCTTGTTACTCTACGATAACTTTTGCTCTCCTCGATTAGTCTATCACAATTACTTGTTCTTTAGAATTTCTCGGTGTTGGGGTTTGAGTATAAAATACTTAACAACCAGTGTTTAGAATGTCTACCTTTGTATAGTTTTTTCTGTAATTTGATTCGTGTTCTCCCGTCTATCCACTTTACCTTTGCCGCTTTTAGTACGCGATAGATAAAGGCGGTAGATACTCGACTTCCCCAATGATTACCAAGGAGTGGGTAATTTTCTTCTTCAGACAAATTCTCATACAAATTTTTAGGGTGATTTTCGATTTCTAAAATATTGTCTTCGGATTTTGAATCTAAAATATCCGGGAGAGATGCACTCGTACTTTCACTTTTCTCAGACATTCGCGAGGGTTGGGATATTTTACATTTTACAATATTATTCACGATATCTATAACGGTTTCAAATTTTTCTGAAGTAACGGAAGATAAATTTATAATTTGCTTACAGTTAGATGGCGAATGGTGTGCTGTAGTCTTCTGTAGTTTATCGTTAGTTTCGTTTGGATCGACACTGTTGGTGAGTGACTTCTCATTCTCTGCGTTGTGGTTTTGGATACCGGTTGGGCTGATTCTATTCTTTTTGAATTTCAGGAACCGGATCTGGATCTTCGTTTTATTTTTAAGTTTATTTTTAGATCTGTTTTTTGTTACTAATTTATTTTTAAATGTTTTATTTTTATTTGTCTTAATTAGATGTTTGCAGTCCTCTGCAATAAAGATTTGATTTCGTAGACGTTTGTTTAATTTTGTTTTTAATATTTGAATTATTTTAGCCACGATTTATTTAATAATTACACGAAAATATTTGCTCCAGCAAAATTAAATTAATTATTTGCGAGTGGTTTAAAATATTTTTCACACGAGTGGAAAATTTTTTTACTTTACGAAAAAATGAAATTTTTATTTGAACAGAATTATTATTTTTAAATTTTACTTCCGAAGGTTTTTTTGTTCGGGCGCCAATTTGTTGCGAGAGTAATTCAATACTTTTAAATTACCTCAACAAATAAGATAATTTCTGAATATTATCTTTTATTAATATTTCACTTCAATTATTACAAACACTTTAGAATTATACTTATTACTATTTCTTAATACTAGTGATACCTTATGTCCATAGCAACTAGCATGGACCCTCACGTCTCTACTCGACTGTAGGTTTAGGAATGACCATGTATTCAAAATGAAGATATGACATTACTTTCGTTTTCTTTGTTTCAATCAAAAGATGGCCAACCAAAAAGGTGGCGTAACATGGAACATCTGCCAAATATGATGACACTTTATTGTCAGCATATCTGGTGGTGTTCGTCTGTGGGAAGCTAGGTAAAATATAGACAGCTATTATTCCGAGAATTAGGAATAATAGTTGTCTATAATTTGTTCGACACGTTTTTGCAGACAAACTGAATCGTCTGCAAAAACGGGACGGAACATATTTTGATTATTTATTTATAAAGTTTTTGTTTTGTTTAAGAAAACCCACATTTTCAAGCCTGGCTTGCTGCTAGAGTTTTTTTTTCTATTATTTTACCTAACAACCTTTTTTTGAAAAATTATGAAGATACAGTATCCAATAATAATTGTATTGTATGTTGTCCGGAAATTAGACTTAATCAAAATTTTTAGACCTCGGACAATAGCTCTTTTTGGTAAGATCACACCAACTTACACCAACCTACACAGAAAGGGCGATTCCGCAAATGCAAGAATGTTACATGACTTTACGCCAAGTTTTACTCGAATATTCGTGGAGTAGCCCTATCAGTGAAGGTTGGTGTAAGTTGTAGTGTAATCCTATCAAAGAGAGCTAATACGTCTGTCAAAATTAGTCAATAGCTATACATTATAGGTACGTAGGTTACCTATTACCTACCTTCGAATGTAGTTTGGATTTTTTGTTGAGAAATTCTCAAGTTTTAGAAGCCAAAATAAAATTTGTATTTTCCCCACACACCCGAAGATCCTATTTTTATGGTTTGAGGATTAGCTATACCTTTTGTTAAATTATATTCCAATTAATTTACGATCATATTTTAATTAGTTCCAATGCTGCGGATTGGATGGTCCAAAATACTGGTCAAAAATGTCGAATTTCACTTCGGATAATTTGCCTAAGTCCTGTTGTGAGGATCGAACAGTACCATGCAAGACAGAAAACGCATGGCAAACGGGTTGCTTATTGCAAATACAGTCAAAGATCCCAGATGTGTTATTTGGTGTTCATGTATTCACATTATATCCCTTATTTGAAGTAAGTCACGGATAAATGATAACAAATTCTTTTAAGATCGCGAAAAAAATTACTCAACGCACGTTATTAGTCATACTGCCTTGCAAGAAATTAATCATATATAATCTTCAATGATTTTCAAGTTTTCTTTCACATTGTTGTTGGATAAACTATGAATACATCAAATGTGAAATTGTCTAAAAAATCAATTTTTGTATCTCGCTCTTTATCAATAGATACCTACCTAGTTGAAAAAAAAAGTTCATTTTGCATTCGAATACTTAACTATTGAGATTCGAGTATTTTTCACAAATTAAAGGTCTCAGCATACACGCTATCTTTTTTTTTTTCAGTGTTGCCAAATTTTGTATATTGTAATTTGTAAATGAGTGGAAACTGTTAATTAGAATGGAAAAAATAATTTTGAGGTTGGGAGAATGAATTTTCAGTGTTGCAGCGTAACACTGAAAATCGCTTCCGTGTTGCAGTTGTACCTATCTCATGTGTTTGTAAGTCGGCGCATTTAGGTCTCAGAAACTGTAGAAAGCAAGTAATAAGGATGATTTTTAGAGACAAATAAACGAAACATTTATGTCCTTCGAATAATTGAATATTTATCAATTTTTCCATTTATCATCAGGTAATAACAAAAATTATCCGTTTCATGAGAAAAAAAAAAAGATTAATCGTTTTCTTATACAACTGTCGATTAGGTACTATCATATTTTTTCAAATTCTTCCAAGTATTTAAAATTCTGTTTTGTTTTTTGTTTTTAAGTACCTAGGTTTTCTTTAAAAAATCTACTTATTACGAGCTTATTGCGGTATTAACCCCCATGGTTGAGTGTGTATGTTTTTCGTTTCATAACTTCAGAAAAATTTTGGCACCAATAACTCAAATTCATATATATAAGTTAATTTCTTGTTCCCACGGTACAGGTTGCAATTTTTGTCCGATAATATCAAAATTTGGTACAAACATTTTCACTGAGCGAAGTACCAGATCTATTGATTTTAGTGCGAATTGGCCAGACGGTACCTTCGGTATCACCATTTTTGTTTTTATTTTGGCTATAAAATGCTCAATTTTGTACCAAAAGCCACGAAAATCGGAATAAATATTTGAATCAATTCACTGTGATATTCTACTAATTTTGGCGCGGATCAGTCGGACTGTATTCTTGGTACCGCTATTTTTGTTTTTACATTAGTCATAAAATGCTGAATTTTGGAACCATATGTACGAAATTTGAAATAAATATTCACTAAAACTTATTGTAGCATGCCATCACCATTTTGGTGCGGATCGACCATGGTACTTCCGGTAAAGCTTTTTTCCCCTCTTTTTTCTAATTTGTATGAACTTTTCTTTTTACAAAAATTAACCGCATACTGATATTTTCTTGTTTTTTATTTCATAACTTTATTATATTTCATTGGTTTTATTTTAAATTATATGATAATATATCATATTTTATCATCTTAATTTATTTTTCATTTTTTTAAGAAAAAATGCTTTTATATTTCACTGTTGTGCCTTTTATATCAGATTATTAAAGACACACAAAATGAAATACAAATATTAACAAGCAATATCGAATTCAAGATGAATATGTCACAATACACTTTTAATAATACGTCGTAATTATACTTAATTCTTATATGATAAATCTACATCTAATGGTGTCACACCTCAACATTGGGTGGACAACTAAGTTGGGGCGTGTTGGAATGCCGTTAGACATGAGTTTGGAGGTAGTAGAACTACTCAGATAGGTACCTACTCTGTAGAAAGGCAAGTGAAGTACCGGTGTAAATCGATTTACCAAGTAACTTCTTTTTGAGCCTAAAGGGTTTATGTTTGCCAAAAGTACCTATTGTACATTCCCAAATAGTGCTGACAGATATGCTGATTAGTTGTACATCTGCATAACTGTTAGCTCTATATTAATTGGGTTACTGATTGGAGGTAACGGTGAATATTTAGAAGAAATATTCGCCATTTTTTGTTGCGGAGTATTTAGGTCAGTAAATAAGTTCGTCATGCCTAAATACGACGGAACATTCACATTGTCTAATATTTTGTTGGCAGCTAACATATTTCATTCAATCATAACAAACCATTAACGCATATAAACTTAGAGAAAATTAATGTGACCATCAAAATTCATAATTCTTTTTCTCGAAAACCTAATTTTTCTAGCGAGGCTTGCTGCGCTAGAGTTTTTTTTAAATTATGGATGAAAATTGGCAAACTGAATTTTCTAACGAATTATTGCTGCACTAGAGTTTATTTTTTTGCATTAAAATAAAAAAAATTATAAAAGCATCTATTTTTGTCGGTACTTTCAGTAACTTGTATTAAATAAATTCAATAAACCTGGCTAACGTGAATTCTAATAAAAATTATTTTTTTCAGGTACTTCTGTTCTTGATCGGCATCTTATTGATTATATTAATTAAAAAGACTGCTTCGAACACGCTGGCATAGGGAACGTATTTGTGAAATGTTAAACGTCTGTTCTTGAATAAAACAGAATCAAAATAAAATACGGTATTCAAGGTGAAAATTTTTAGTAATTATTATTCGAAGTGATGGAAAACTTACAAGAAGCCCCTAAATATGAAATGTAGAAAACTTTTTATGACGATTTTATATTCGTTTTTACGTAAAGAAAAATTTATTCGCATGAGAAATGAACAAGAATAATTTATTTAAATTAATGCCGCAACTTGAAGCATTTATATAGTGAAACAGGTCTTCGAAAACCGGTGGTTTGGGGTCTGACATCAGGGGTGTTGCAAAAAATAGTGTGGACATACGTGCAAAGTAGGTGATTGATATTCATGCGATTTACACTCGTATAAAAATCACTTACTTTTTGCACTTATATCACTCAAATAACTATTTTGGTTGAGTTTTGCAGTCAAGAAGTTTTTTCTCAAAAAGTATCGAATTTTATAACCCGACTCGATAATAAGGAGGATTTAATAAAAAGTTCTAAAAGATATACGTGAGCGCATTTGTATCACATATGCTGTTCTTAAAAAAATTCAACTGTTTCGTGTATCAATTTTTAGAGTTTTTCCAATACAAAGAACTAAATTCGCTGGGTAGAACTAAAAAATAACTTTTAATATAGAACTTTTTTGAAATTGAGATCTGAACTTTTGCACTTTTTTGCCACATCGAACACAGCATAATTTTATCTCTCACAAATTAAAGTGAACAAAAAATGACAATCGATTAATATTATTTTTTTAGGAGGTCCCCTTTTTAGTTGGAAAGAATCGTGAATGTGCTTATGCTTACCCTCTGAACACCTACTCCCACTCAAAAAAGGTTCTCAATTTATTCCTTAAATATAGAACGAAAAATAGGCCCTTCAGGTAGCTGTAGTTTTTTGCATTTCAGTCAAATAAAGAGTATGCTTGTATATGATCAAAAATTTGGTGATATAAATGAGAACATTAAGAACCACCCATTACAAGCTATGCATGGTGCGATAAGCACATGTAGGTCTGTGCCTGTAATATGAACAGCAACACACGCGAAACAGGAGAGGGAAAGCAAATGATTATGAAAGTAAAAACAACTAGCCAACGTATCTTCGTCCGAATACTTGTTACACAGAGAATTGCGACGAACAAATTAACATTTGTTGAGAAAGGAGACGAAAGAAAAGACCATAAAAGTTTATAAAAGAAACAAAAATAACAAACAAACATTTTACCGCGTTAATTACGTGTCCAAAGATGCTACGTTTATATTCAAATTGATTTTTTTTTTCTTTCTTTAATTTTCAGAAAAATGGGTCATCAACGTTTTGATATCAATTGTTCGATTTTGATTACAAATAATGAGAGGCCTGTTTTATTTTTATTTTTCTCTTTTTAGAAAAATAAAATTTTTTTCTTATATTTTGTATTTCGTATACCGTAGTTATTCCGTTAGAACAAATAATAAAATTTTGATCAATCATTCGCGAATAAAATGAAAACTATATTGGCGAAAAATACGTTTTTTCTTCGGATTTTGTGGGTCAAAAAATGATAAATAATTGCAAAGAAACAGCAATAGGATTACTTAACAGACAAAATTCAGAAGAAAATGTAATTTTTGTAAAATTATTACGTACAGCGTTGATTTTTGCCTACTTGATACAGGTAAGTAATTTTATTTATTTAGAAACAGATTTATTTCCTAAATTATTAAAATGCGAGTAAACATTATTCATTTTCATAAGAAGTGATAAATAACAATGAGTGTGCGACGGTACACTTGTTTGAAGTGAAACTTCTATCCGATTTTCGTTCAATTAATTAGAGTTGAACGGGCCGAGCTCTCGTAATCACGATGATGCATTTAATGAGTTTTTTATAGTTTACTTACTACAGCATGCAAGGAAGTTTCACTTCAAAAAATCTAAATTTTTACGTACAAATGGTAAAATTTTAAGAGAGCAAAAGCATTACCATTTAGGCTTTTTTTTTTAGGCACGACCTTAATTTAGAGAAAAAATTATACATTGGAAATCTCCAGAAAAATAAAACAACATACAAACAATTAGACCAGTTGACTCACTCTGATAAGAAATCGTCTCAAAAGCATTAAAGTGTAGTGATAATTCGACGAGCACTATGTCATGAAATTGGCGATAAAGAGTGTGTGAGAGAGAGAGAAATATTGCTATCTCTCTTTCACTCATTGCAAATTTACCCGAATTAGATTAAATGTAGCAAAAAAAAAAAAGGCTCGTTCCATTATTCCTATACTTCAAGCTCAAATTCATTTGAAAAATTTTATGCCCTGAGTAAGCGCTAGTATCGTTTGTAATTCAATTCCCTTCACAGACCCTTGCGTTTACTTATAGTGGGATAATTTGTCCCAATTACAAACTCTTGCCAATTTTATTACATTGGCTTCATGAGCGTGCGTCAACTCATCTAAAGAGTCTACATAACTTTAAAACATACGTTTGATGTTAAATGACAACCAAGGATTAGCCCATCTGGATAGGGAACTGTAGCTCTTGAACCTAGTTAAGATAAAATGCATTGGAATTCAGGGGGGTGTGTGTCTGTGTCATACAGGGCTTCCTCGTTTTCCAATCGTCTTCAGACAGAATGTTGGCATGAAAATGAGCTCTAGTCGGGATGTGGAGAAGTTTTTGATTAGGTTTGGAATAAACTTTAGTTTATGTGGAATTAATTTGAGACATTAGAATGGCTCACACACACATTACTGAAAAACATTAAACTCGCATTTGGAGCTTATATTGCGTATACGATGACTGATAGGTGCTGTTTATAAGTTTGTTTTCGTTACTGACATTTTAAATTGGGTGCATCCTTGCTCTATGGTTCAAATTTTATTTTTTTTTTAAAACTTTTCGAATTTTCAATGGTTTACAGCAATGCATCTTCAAATTACAATTTATTTTTCAAAAATAATAACCCTCTATGGTATTAGGGAAATTTTCTTCAGCCGAGAAACAGTCCATCATATTGTATTTCCTCTACATTGACGCAAATAAATTTTATTTGGTAAGATGTTCTGAGTAAAAACTAACACAAAAATATACAATTTTATAAAGAGCTGAAGTTTAGTTAAAATTACTGATGAGAAACACAGGATTTTATCCTCCCAAACCTACGAAAGTAGTACCTATATATTAAGAGGAGATGCAGGAATTTACAAGAACGAAGAAACATCTCACGATTAGGATTAGCCCAGATACTACAATAATAAAAAATGCATAAATTATACTTATCAGTTTTCAGCAGACCCGTAGCCAGACTGTTTTATCAGCAGGGGCTATTGAAATTGTTGGGGGGCGCACTTTCACTCATGGCAGTGGCGTAGGTAACCCCCATTGACAAATAGGTGCTAAAAAAAACAAAAATTTTTTCACTCCCTTTGTTTTCTTCGAAGATGAAAAAAAAAAAACCATATGGCGCCTTTACCTTTATGCATGCAAATATGCCCAAAAAATGCCAGGATGGGCTGGAACTTGTCTAGCTACCCGTACTTGGCTATGGGCCGGGTTTTCAGGTAGGTAGGTATTACTCAAGTAATGGTCTGTCCAGTACTTGTATATGATGGCAAAGTATCACTCGAGTACTTTTCAAGTAATATTAGTATCATTCTTTCATTCGACCTTAGTTATCATAATCCAAAACTGGAGATCTAATATTTTTATTTTTATTTTTTAAACATGTCTTTAGTAGGTTAGTAGGTAAATAATCAAATTTCACGAACTTATCGTTATAGTCATCAGTAATAAATTAAGCATAGTCAAAATGATTATAATTAGATTCTTTTTGCTAATGTCTTACTTAAGATCCCAATAATATTGAAGCAAAAGTAAAAAACGTTCATATAAGTTTAATTGGTCATGTAAATAAACATTTTAAATTTAAATACGGAATGAGTTTGAGCCTCTTACAAATCCGAGATTCCATTGACCTCCCTTTGGCTTAAGTTGTAAAAACTGAAAGAAGTGATGAAGTGATAACTTTAATTTTTTATTTTTTGGGGGGTTTTCAAATTACAAAGTGACCTTTCTTTGAATTTTCTGTCAAAACTTGGAATTTTCTGAAGGCCTTTGTAAAAATTTATCCATAACATCCCTCCAAAATAACACTGCTTCGGGCAACCCTTGCCTGTAGTCGCCCCTGCAATCGAGTCTAACTTTTACACCCTCGAGAAAAATAAAATAGAGTTAATCAACAACGTCAAAAAACAGATATTCAAACTGAAATTTTGTTCCGCTGAACTATAGGCAACAAAGAATCGATAATAATTTATGAATGAGTACGCTCTTTACGGTTTTTCCTTCACGTATCCTTCGTAATTCAGGTGTTCTTTGAATTCCGTCCAACTTCACATCTTCTGAATAAATTTTAATTATGTATGTTTGCCAGGCATATTTAATTTTCACTTTTTTGGAAGAAATAATTATTTCAGAATCTTAAAATATATATTTAGTAAATAAGAAAAATTAACGGAATTCACCTAAACGATGAAGTTCTTAGTCCACTGAAAACGACCATAGATTTATATTTTCAGGATTGTTGTATGAATATAACTTCTACCATAGCAGTATGTAATGCAAAATTATATTATTATGAAAATTCAAGACTTTTCTTCTAAAATTTTATTCAAATATAATATTCTTTTATTATGATGTAAATGTTTTTAGATTTTTCGTAATAATTGTTTATCGAACTTGACCCAAAACGTATAGTCAGTCAGACAAAAAAAAAAAAAAACGAAAAATTTTGGCTTTGTTTTTGAGGAATTAAATAATTTTGTACACTATCACACAGCTTTCTAAACATCTATCTAACATTTTCGTCCATCTTCTATCTATCTATATACGTATATAAATTGAAATTGCTTTTTTTATGGCAGCATCACGCCTCTCTCACTCGATAGATTTTCAAAAAATTTTAACCTCACGTAGGTGCTCATTCTTACATGGTTTCTGCCAAGGTTTCGTTTCGAAAGCTTCATTCTGAGAGCTGTAATTAAGTTTGAAAGTTTCAGTTCAAAATCTATTCCAATCAAAGTAACTTATTAATTCTACCCAATGGTTTTTGTATACCTACTTTCAATTTTTTCTCTTTCTCGTATTCTTTACGAATTTTTCGTCAGTCTTTCAGTTTTTTTAATGTCAAACAAAATGTCTTGGCGAGCGCATATTGTCGAATATTGAAATTTTGTTGTAGGAAAATTTTTACACTGTTTTAAAATGTACCTCAATACCCTGAAGTTAAACAATTTCAATGTTAATAAATTTAACTGAACTTTCCAGTACCGTATTCAGAATAAGTTTGTATGTGATACCGTTAACCGATGTTTTTCTCGTTTCAGTAAGAATATGACATCTTCTTTGTCTTATTTCATGAAAATTTTTTCAAAAATTTATACTCGATACTTGACATAAAAAAAAATTGCACGCCGACCTATTATCACACCATTGACTAATACATATGATCAAACCAAAACGGCACAAAAAAACGCAGTAAACACAACTTTTAACATTACTTATGTAATTATTTTTTAACGTACAATACATTTCAAGCCTCGTAAGTTATAAATCAATTAAAAATTGTCGCGAAACATATGTCTTTAAAATTCGTCATAAAATTACCTTAAGACTTCAACACTTCACGCCTGAACATGACGGGGAGGGGATCCGCACAAGTAATGATGAGCTTCGGGGGCGAAGTCCACTTGATAGACGTAAAGTGACCGGACTTTGAGGCAGAAATTCTGAAAATGATGTCCGCTAGCGCCAAGTCCAGGATGACAGTGCTCTTTAGTTCCCGAAAATGTTTTCTACGTCTTTAATTTAACTCAATGAGAGCGTGAAAAACCGCTTTAAGAGGATCCAGGAGTTCTGCTGCTTAGTGAGAAAAAGGGTCAAGAGGTTAGACCTGACCAGAAGGGCAGAAGGTCCAGGAGGCGCCCCATGAGGCGCAAAACCACAATCATTCTAATGAATAATCCAGCACTTGTCTCTCCTCTACCAAACATTATTTAAAGGGTTGTTTCCACGATGCTACTTGTTTCGAGTTGCTACTCAACTCTCTGATAAAAAAGTAACAATCTTGTAAGCGCCCTATACTATAGTGTTGCGCTAGTTTCTATCAACAAACAAAAAATAGCGGGCGCAGTAAAAAGTATGTTTACATGCGAATAGTAAAAATGCTATTGATAAAACTACTGTCGTGAGTTTCAAAACTTCCATCTAAAACTATCAACTAAACCATCCTGGATGAGTAATTATGCTAACTGGTTAGTTTTGGTGGCAGAGTTGTTTCCACAATGCAATATTTATCATGGGTGGTTAGTTGAAAGTAGCCGCCAATTCCAAATTGCAACATTGTTTACATGTGATAGTCGACTAGCTGATAGCACATTTCACTAGCAGCTAGCAAAAACTATCGTTTTGGAGACGGCCCTTAAACTTTGTTTTTGATATGTAAACATCTAATCTCTCGATAGGGACGACGTGAATCAGGTGTCAGATCGTAAGTCTTGTTGGTGTGTCTTTGTGTGTGTGTGTGTATGGTTGTGTGCGTGTCCCTTTTCAATTGAAGTTGAACGCAACATTTCGATTTTGAAATAAACCTCTTGCATTTCATTCAATTATTACTCAGCCTCTATTCAAACTGGAGAGCTGGGGTTGGTGTTGCTAGAAAGAGAAGAAAATTTATAAAATTTCCGTATAATTTTCTAATCATCTTTATTAATTTGAAAATGAACAAACTAAATAAACGCAAATAATGGAAAATTTTCCATTTTTTAGATTCTAGAAACTTCTGTCTTTCACTCAAAGATTGCTCAGCCGCTATTTAAGCTAGAGAAGTGAGCTTCATATCATTAGAAACAGGATAAAATTTTTATAAATTTACTACTTATATAATTTTTCTATCATCTTAGCAGTTACAAAATAAATGAACGAAAAAAAGAAAAATTGAAGAAAAATTTGCCATTTTTGGAATATAGAAACCTCTTCTCTCATTCAATGATTCCTCAGCCGCTATTTAAACTAGCGAGTTAAGATTGGTATCATTGAAAAGAGTAAAAAAATTGGCATGAATCTATAGGTCATCTTTAGCAGTTTAAAAACAGACGAAATAAAAAACCCAAATTAATGGAAAATTGACCTCTTTCGTATTGTTTAGATATTTTCAGGTTTACACATCAATCATTCATGAGTATATCCACAGCAGCACTCACGTATTTTTTTAATTCATATTTTCTATCAAACTTTGCACAAGGAATTGGTTAATGCTGCGGTCAGATACTCCATCCTGCATATGAAAAGTTATTGGTTTGAGATCAGCCACCGCTACATTCCCAATGCTTCACTACCCTACACAAGCATGCCAAACACAAGTAAACCATACTTGGCTTCACGGTTAAGCACTCAACCTTGAATTTGAGAAGTTCTTGGTCTGAGACTGGCTGCAACCAACATCCTCATCCGCTACCGCATCGCCCAATACAAGCAAACCAAACTGCCAAACATAAGTAAACCCTTCTTAGGGTGACAGGCGATCAGCCTTGCATCTGAAAAGTTCATGGTTCGAGACCAGCCACCGCCAACACTTACTACACAACTAAACCCTATTCTATTCAAGTAATCTCCACTCCAACAGCTGGGCAATAGAGCTTGAAGAGTGGCTGATAGCCCTCGCATAAATATTACAAACAAAAAAACAATTAAACAAAACTGCTTACTCAGAGCAAATAGATTCTGTCAAAGAAGGAATTGAATTCTAAAATCCTGATAAAATTTATATATCTCAGGTCTAAATTAAATGGTTGTATTGTAACGAATATAGACGTACATTTTTTAAAATGTCCGCCTATATTTTTACACAGACGAATTTATTCGTCTTATTTTTTATTTTCTCACACTTTTTTTATTCTTCTTCTTCTTTGTACAAACCTAACAGGAAATGGCATCATCTGAATTCGATGAAAATTGTCTCTGTTACAAAAATACAATTATGGCTGACCTCAGCTAATGTCACACACGTGTAACTTAGTTGAAATATCTGTCTAATACTGGAAAACGTCAATTCTCCTTCTTTTTGGTGACAACCAATCGTAATAAACTAATCCCACCTGTTCTTACCATTTCTTCTTTTTACCATGTAGAAATTAAATTATAAAAACTCGAACTCTGAAGAACAAGATGTTCACTTCTTCAATTTTGTTCACTTCAACTTTTAATTCTGTTCACTTCAATTGTAATTTTGTTTACTTAACTATTTGTTCAATTCTATTATTCTTGTGTTGTAATTGAAACATATTATATTTTATTAAAAGATTTTTGTTGAAAATTAATTGAAGTCTTAATCTCTCAACAAAGTTAAGGTTCACTATAGTGGACCTTAACTTTGTTGAGAGAGTGAACCTTAACTTTGTTGAGAGATTAAGACTTCAATTAATTTTCAACGAAAATCTTTTAATAAAATATAATATGTTTCAATTACAACACAAGAATAATAGAATTGAACAAATAGTTAAGTAAACAAAATTACAATTGAAGTGAACAGAATTAAAAGTTGAAGTGAACAAAATTGAAGAAGTGAACATCTTGTTCTTCAGAGTTCGAGTTTTTATAATTTAATTTCTACATGGTAAAAAGAAGAAATGGTAAGAACAGGTGGGATTAGTTTATTACGATTGGTTGTCACCAAAAAGAAGGAGAATTGACGTTTTCCAGTATTAGACAGATATTTCAACTAAGTTACACGTGTGTGACATTAGCTGAGGTCAGCCATAATTGTATTTTTGTAACAGAGACAATTTTCATCGAATTCAGACGATGCCATTTCCTGTTAGGTTTGTACAAAGAAGAAGAAGAATAAAAAAAGTGTGAGAAAATAAAAAATAAGACGAATAAATTCGTCTGTGTAAAAATATAGGCGGACATTTTAAAAAATGTACGTCTATATTCGTTACATGTATATACAGCATTTCAAATAAACACAAAGGCACGATCATGAATACATAGGCCTATAAATTTTTCATTTTGAAGGTTTCAAGGCTTACTTTTGAGGACTCTCAAAAACCATAGTCGCAGAAAGGGTCCCAAAAATGAAGGTGACGATAATATTGCCTCCGACACTTGCGTTTAGAAAAAATAGAACTAATTTCATTTAGAGGGCTTCGTTTATGTGTCTGAGAGACTTTCCGCTTAAAAAACTAACAACATGAAGCCGATGCTTCATGTATCACAATACATAGAGGAGCACGCCCCTAAATCTAAAGCTTAAAATTTATGCAGTTTAGCCAATCGGGTGAATTGGTAAAATTCTCAATTTAGCAGAATTTTATAAAAAAATTACCAACTTTTGGAAAATTGAAAAATTGATAAGAAAAAAAAAAGGCCATTAATTACCACGATTTTGCCAACTGTATCATAAATCTTTCAACTGAGATCAAGCCAGGGGGAGAGATATCTCCTACACCCCTCGTTCTAGGAGCCCCAGTTGATAACAATTGAATTTTGACGTAAATTTGAAGAAGAAAATTAATCGGTTCATCCGAAACTGAATATCACAAGGTATCAATACAATTGAAAATAATTTTCGAGGAAAATCAGAAATAATAAAAAAATTCGAATGCTAGTTCATGCACCTCCTGGACATGGTTATTTGTGATACAATTGGGGAAATTCTATGATTTTAATACGCAGGAGTTGTGCATACCATTTTTTGGAACACTCACCAAAGAAAATCTTCAACAACAAAGTATTTTAAACAATACAAAAGCGGAAAATTCTCCAATAATTTGCGTTTTAGTTTGTTTATATTCAAGTAGCTAAGGATAAATGAAAAATTAGATGGAATACAGATTTTAATAAATTTTCGCTTCTTTTCAATTATAAAACAACCAGCATTCTAGCTTAAATAGCAGCTGCGAAAATATTGATTGAAAAGGAAGAAAATTCTAGATTTAGAAAAAGGCTCATTTTTTTATAATTTAAATTTTTTTGTTCGTTTATTTTCATGCAACTAAATATTATTAAAAAATTACATGAAAATCAGATCTGAGCGAATTTTCTCCTCGTTCAGCATTGCCAATACCAGTTCTCTAGTTTAAATAGCGGCTGAAGAATCACCGAGTAGAAGAGGAGGAGTTTTTACTTTCCAGATTCAAAAAACTAACCAATTCTCTATTAACTTGGATTTTTTTGTTTGTTCTTTTTCTAACAGCTGAAAATAATTAAAAAATTATATAAAATCTAGAAAATTTCATCCTCTTTCCTGCAACATCAACTCCAGCTCTCTAGCTTTTAAATAAAGGCTGAAAAATCACTGGGTGAAATAAAAGAGGTTTGTTTCCAAATTGAAATGTTGTGTTCTGCAATTACTGAAGTGACGACTAGACAAATCAGGAAATGCAGAAATTTCGTAATGTTAAATAAAACACACGGTGCGCTTAGGCAGTCAAAACAGTGATTTAATAATCCGACCAAATCCTATGCTGCCCATGCGCGAAATTTTACAATTTTATAATTTTACATTTGGGTAAAATCTCATTCCTCACTTACCTATACTTAATATGCACAAAAGCGTCTGTTTTTGAGGTGTGTGTTGCAAAAAAAATATTTGATGAAAAACATTTTTTTAATGTGGTATTTCAGGACATAAAACCAATTTATTAACTTACATAAGTACACCCATTAAAAATTTCATCAACTGTATTTGAACACCAACATATCTCTCCGACAAAGTGTTTCATTATTATATAAAATTTATCAAATGCTTTTATTGCAAAACAAGAGAAAAATTGAAGCATCTTTCGACTAGCTATAATTATTACGGTATCTCTCACCGTATTTTCACTATAGCCAACACTTTTCGGCTAATTATTTATTATTTCTCCTACGAGCAAAATTAAGTTAATGATAAGGCATTAATTTCAAAATGATGGCATAGGTCTGTGGAGACGCAATTACACGTCATACGTACACTACAACCCGGATTAAAAATATAATAAAATTTATTTAATTAAACAAAATCTTAAAATCATGAATCAGCGTACCATGTCCAATATGTGGAAGGGCCGCGTGAAGCGATGATGTAAGGGGATTTTAACTGATTAATTTTACAACAGTCCGCCAAAAAACTGAAATTTTGACAAAAAAATTCCAAAAAAGTTCACTTGGTAATTTGAAAAAAAAGTCATCATTTTGTTAAATTTTTACATTAACTTAGGCCAAAAGGCGGGGCTGTATAGTTTCCAATCCTCCGTCGAGCGACCCTTGAATATGTGAATGAAAAAAATCTATCTTCTTCATCTACAAATAAAATGATAGGGTAAAAATGTGTCTAAGTATCACCCGAGAACTATTTAACGGATTTTCATGTGGTTTTGCAGATTTATTTTTGTTATCCCAAGAAAGGTTTCAAGCCACTACAAACGTCTCTAGCCCCCTATGGGAACAGTTGTGGATTTACACCCCTCTAATCCCTCCGAAAATGTTTTGATATTTTTTATCCCCTGAAACATATTGCTATCAATGATATTAACGAGTTCCTAAAATTTCGTATTTCTTTGACACCCTTTGTTTTTTGAGTTTGGGGCCCCCAAACGTTACAAAACCAAAGTATACTCATAACACTGTTAGATAAAGCTTACGGGTTCGGAAATGAAGTAGTATCTAACAAAAGTTTGACCTTCGGAATGTGATGGGGTCTTGAATCAATGATAAAACTGCTCAAACTCAACTCTGTGCATTTAAAAGGAGGCTCTTCCTGAAAAAATATAGCTCAGTCTAGGTATTTTTTGAAGACACTTACATTGTTTTGAATGAAGATAGCTGATTGAAGAAAATGGAATGTGGTAACTTTTGACATGCAGGTCTCAAATTGGTATGAATAATGTTATTTTTTATTACAGGAAAATTGAATTTTACTCTGTAATTTCACAATACAGAGGATGGTTACAACTTCATGCATCCATAGATCATTTTGTTTTTTTTTTTAAAGGGTGATAGGGAGAAAGATAGAGGGACTGGAAGAAATAACGATAAAAAAGGAGAAATATTGAGAAAGAGGGTAAGAGTGAAAATGATATATAGGTTACAGAGTAGGAGGATGAATGACAAGAAGAGGGGAAGAATAAGAAGTGAGGAACAAGAAAATGCAAGCAACGTCACAGGTAACAGCTAGAATTTTACAAAATAAAACCGTATTCTTTACTTTGAGAAACTGACAATCATATAAGTCCAAAATGAGAATTGACCTTCATTTCATAAACCAGTAGTAGTTTTAGCTTTTTTGGGGTGGGCCAAAGAGGATCATGTGAAAATATGAAAAAAACAACCAAAAATAGCTTTTAAAGGTGGTATTTAATTGCTTCTTTGTAACTTTTTTTGTCTGTTTGAAATCATAATTGCATCGTTCAAATATATTTTTAAGTCTGGGAAAAATATTTTCATTTACCATAATTCTTTACAAAACTTGGTACACCCTGTATAATTATCATCCATCATGTATAACATATTCCTTTGGATATATTTTCAGTGACACTTAAGATTGTCCTCATACTGATCTCACACCCACACTATCATTGTCTTTGTCATACAAATTCCTTGGCATGAGCCTATATACACTAAGACTCAAGCCAATATTAAAATTAAAAAATATACCCAGATATGGGTATAATAAAAACAAACATTCGTAATTTGATAATGTTCTAGAAGAACAATTTATTGTGCATTAATGTTGTCATGAATCATCACATTGTATGTTAGATCACGTGACTACAAATTACTTAATTATATTCTTACTCTTGCAAATTCCTTGTTAATTTAGTTAATTCAAATTTACTGGATGATCATTCTCTTGTAATCAGTTAACGTTGAGGGACTCACTCGCATAAGTCTACAATGTATACTAATTTATAATAATCAAATACAATAATTTTGTCAAGTTGAATTTTTTAATCAATTAATTTATGTCTCAAGTTGTTATCACAAAGTCATTTTTAACAATATTCAATTTCCACATATTATTGACAATTTTTTTGGAGGTGGGCTAGGGCCAAGTCCACTAGAACTGTCACAGTCATAGACACATTTAAACTTCAAAATTCATACTGGACAATTTTAAAACTCAACCAAAAGATTTCTTTAAAATAAGTCCATGTTTTCATGGATGCAGTGCCTGTTTCAAGGGGTACTTCTTCACTTTTTCCAGCTAAATTTAGAAAAAATTTTTAAGACTTGTTTAATTTTCCAAAAAGAAAAATTAAACTTAGTTTTTGATTCCTTCCCTGGGAACTGCTCAGAGTTCTCTAACACGTTGCACAACTATCCCCTCAATACTTTCAGAAAAAACAAGGGTATGTGTGGGGACTCATCGGTATGAGGTATAGGGGCTCGGACCCCTCAACGACAGTCGCCGCCCCATAAGGCAGGCAACTTATCGTCCTTGCGACGTTAAACGAACACACAAAATTACATTCGATCGTAATTACCTGTGAATACTTGCAGGTAATGTACGAGTACCGAATCGTGACGTCATCCATCAATCAATGTCACGATTCGTACACGAACCGGCCAGCCGCCACCTACGATAGTAGGGGATGATGCGACCTGGCCGTACTTAAACAACGTACGTATTTTACTACGTACGTGTGTTTGTGTGCACGCGCCAAAACCTGTATAAAAACTCACAGAACCGGCTCTAAAATCGCCAGTGTTCGGTTTGGTTTTGGCTTGCCCATACATTCGTATGAAGTGGCTGAACACGCTTAAATTCTGTAGAATTTCCTTCTGGTGAGAATATCTCTCACGACAAGGTATTCCACAGTGGTGACCCCGACGTGATTTTGGCCACGTCGTGAGGAGTCTTAGGCGCTTCGGCGCTATTACAACCTGGCGCAGTAGAGCTGGCGAGATTCTCGCTTGCTCGGCAAATTAAAAAATATTTTTTTACCTAGACTAAGACACCCTTTGGTCGTCGAAGTAAGAGTCTGCTGAAGTGGGAATTTATACCCCTCTCCTTAAAATATACAAACAAGGAGAAACCAGACAGTAGACCTTGAGGGAGAAGGTTGGACTCATCCCCCAACTCCCCCGACTTCGACTCGACACTCATTGAATTTAGCAAATATAGAAGAAGGCCCTCAACACCCAGAATTAGCACGACTGGGAACTGCTATAAACAAAGAAGAACTTGCAGTTAGAACGTTGAGAAGTGGTCGAACTTTAAGCCAAAGTTCTGACCCGAAAACACCTGTCCTACAAACACAGGAGCCAGTGTTTTCAACCAGCAAGGAAGGAAGTAGTACTGTGGAATACGCTTGTCAACAGAAAGACACAGCAATGGTTCCACCACCGACTGAAAACCCACAACCATCACAGGGAGGTAGTAGTCAGCCGCAGCTGACACCCGAAGTTTTGGCTCAGATCTTGCAACTCTTGCAAATGCAGCCAGGACAGAACCCTAACTTCTATAGACGAAGGATAGATATCCCAGAATTTCTGCCAAACGAGGTAGAATTATGGTTGACACTATTAGAAGGCAGGTTCAGGACAGAAAACATAACACTGAACCAGCGGTATACACACATCTGCGGAGGCATGCCCCCACAGATAATCCGCCACATTCCGGACATTATGGAATACCCTTCGACAGAAGAGGACAAATACGCCTGGTTCGTCAAAAAGATAAAGAAAGTATTCGGCAAAACAAAAAATGAAATAATAGATGATGTGATGGGTGGTATGAAGATGGGGGACGACAAACCATCAATCTTCATGGCGAAGTTAAGACAGAAGGCGGACAATATCGTAGCCCCTTCTGTCATAGGCAACCAATTCTGCAAACAACTTCCACAAAGTGTTGTGCAGTGCCTAGCCGCCGTTGGTTCCACGGTAATCAATACATCCGCGGATCTTGACTTCCTTGCGAAATCAGTAGATAATGCGCTCGAGTACACCAGGTCAAAGCCGGTGGTCAGTGCAGTATCTGCAGAGACTGGAGAGCTCGCTCAACTTCGAGCCCAAATAGCTCAGTTGACCGAAGAGGTAAAACGGAACAAAAGCCAAAGCTCGACGAAGCCCAATAGCAGCTGGCAACAAAGATCAAAAAGCAGAAGCAACAACAACAACAGCAGAGGACGACAGTCCCGGTCAAGAGACCGCAGATCTAGTTCCGGAACCAGGGGTCAGAGTTCAACTCCCCCTAGAACACCATCTCCCAAAACCCAGTCTCGAAATTGGGATGATAAGAGTTGCTTTTTCCACAACAGGTTTGGTGCAGAGGCCACCAAATGCAACAACCGATGCAAATGGTGGGGTAAAACCTTCAACAAGGAGGCGTCAAACTAGAACGAGGGGCCATCTCTGCGGCCGAAGACCCCTCGGAAAATTACTCACGCCGCCTGTTCATAAAGGACAGGACAAATAGGAGACGTTACTTAATTGACTCAGGAGCAGACCTGAGCATACTGCCAGTAAATAGAACCCAAAAAGTACTTCCTCGGAAATACTATCTCCGTACTGTGAAAGGTCAAAACCTTCCAGCTTACGGACTTGAAACAAGCAAAGTCGACATCGGACTCAGCAAAAATATGACGTGGTCCTTCACGGTTGCAGACGTTCCAAACCCGATCCTGGGTGCAGATTTTCTCGCACACTATGGCCTGATCATTGACCTCAAACACGGCAAACTGATCAATAGTGAAAACAAAAGTGTGGAAGGTAAAACGCTAGCTTACAGACTGGACACAAACATATCCAGCTGTACTAAAGTCGACGGACTACTCTTACGGATCCTGTCAGACTATCCTGGAGTCACTCAACCCTCAATTCGCAGGCATCCTACGTACAAACACGACACGGTTCACTACATCGAAACCAAAGGACAGCCTTGCCATGCTAGAGCACGAAGGTTATTACCTGACAAACTCAAAGCGGCACGAGAGTATTTCCATCGCATAATTGAGGAGGGCGTATGTCGCCCCTCAAAAAGCTCATGGAGCTCCCCTATCCACATGACTAAAAAAGCAAGTGGAGAGTGGCGAATTGTTGGCGACTACAGGGCCTTAAACGCCATAACAGTTCCTGATCGCTACCCAGTCCCCAACATAATGGACTTCAACGCGAATATGAAGGGTAAAACGATGTTCACAAAAATAGACATCAACTGGGCATTCCACCAAATTCCTATGGCCGACCAGGACGTTCCAAAGACAGCGGTCATAACCCCCTTTGGACTATTCGAATACCTTTGAATGCCGTTTGGACTACGCAACTCAGCACAAACTTTCCAACGATTCATCAATGGACTGTTTAGGGAATTGCCGTTTGCATATGCATACCTGGATGACATTTGCATTTGCTCAGAAGGCGGTGAGCATCAGCACGAGGAGAATGTGAGAGCCGTGGTACAGCGTATACACGCAGCCGGACTCACTATCAACGTAGGCAAAAGCTTATACGCACAGACCGAAATTGACTTCCTCGGCTACAAAGTCTCGACCGAAGGCATTTCCCCCCTGAAGACCAAGGTAGAGCCAATATTGAACTTCCCGAAGCCCTCAAATGTCGCAGAACTCAGGCGTTTCTTGGGGATGGTGAATTTCTATAGACGTTGCATGAAGAATGCAGCAGCCGAACAAAGTAAGCTGTTTGCATTAATAAAGACAAGCAAAAAGAAAGATAAAACTCCACTCGAATGGAACGAAGAAGCCGAACAGGCCTTTGAAAATATCAAAGAAACACTGGCAAATGCAACTCTGTTGGCTCATCCAGACGAAAGTCTGCCGTTATGCGTAAGTACCGATGCATCAGATTTTGCTATTGGTGAAACTCTGTACCAACTGGACTCAAACAACATCAAATTACCGCTAGCTTTCTTCTCGAGGAAGCTCTCAAAAACAGAAAAGAATTACAGCACATACGATAGGGAATTGCTCGGAATTTTTGCTGCGTTGAAGCATTTCAGGCACCAGTTAGAGGGTAGATGTTTTTCTGTGTATACTGACCATAAACCCCTAACATATGCCTTCACACAAAAAGCAGAACCGGCATCTCCGAGAAGAGCACGACAGTTAGACTATATTGGTCAACTGACTACCGACATACAGTATATAAGTGGAGAACTTAACACTCCAGCTGATGCCCTGAGTAGAATCGAAGCTATCTCGGTTCCTGTCCAATTGCCTTATGCTGAAATAGCTAAAGCACAGCTTAAGGATGCAGAATTGCAGGGGTTGTTATCGAACGATGATACTACCCTCAAATTGAGACAGCGAAAAATTCCCGGTACTGATGTTTTATTAACATGTGACATCAGTACAGGTAAGAACAGGCCATTTCTACCGGTAAAATATCGCAGGTTGGCTTTCAACAGTGTACATAACCTGTCACATGCTGGGCCAAAATGTAGTGCTAAACTAATTTCAGAAAGATTTGTATGGCCACGAATGAAGTCTGACTGCAACAAATGGGCTCGCAGTTGCCTGAACTGTCAAGAATCCAAAGTAGGAAGACACACTCGCTCGCCCCTCAAATCATTCAAACAAACACAGCGGTTTAAAACGGTTCACATGGATCTGGTAGGCCCATTGCCACCATCTCAAGGACACAGATACCTGTTGACGATAATAGACAGGGCAACACGATGGCCGGAAGCAATCCCTCTACACGAGATGTCAGCTCCAACAGTAGCTGCAAGGTTATACGATACCTGGATTGCAAGGTACGGCGTACCAGAAGTCATAATCACAGACCAAGGTCGCCAATTCGAGAGCTCGCTCTTTAAAGAGCTGGCAAATAAGCTTGGTGTTCAACACAGTCATACCACAGCTTACCATCCTCAAGCCAATGGCAAAATCGAGAGATGGCACAGAGCTCTCAAAGCCTCCATCATGTCTCATGATACCAAGAGATGAGTAGAAATACTTCCTACCATCCTCTTAGGCCTTCGATCTGCCCTACAAACCGATACAGGTCACTCTGCAGCGCAATTAGCGTTCGGCAAAGAGCTACGCCTCCCAGGGGACTTCTTCACAAAATCGAAAGAAGTTAGCCCCGAAATAATGGTACAGAACATAAGAAATGATGCCAATAACTTCCTAAAACAGGCAGCTCGTCATGGCCAGCCCAAGATTTACGTCTCAAAACACTTGGCTAATACGTCACACGTATTTGTTAGAGACGAAAAAATGAGATCTGCGCTGGAGAAACCATACGCCGGTCCTTACAAAGTAGTATCACGAGATGAGAAAAATTTTGTGATACTCATTGCAGGCGAACCTCGAACAATTTCAATCGACAGATTGAAGCCTGCGTACTTGGTAAGTGACGACAAAAGAATAAAAAGGTTACAACATGAGAATCCAGAAAATATACAGACGGATTCCGAAACAAAAACGGAAGAATCTGTCGAAAAATGTGAGAAAAATACATCACAACAAGAAAAACCCAAGAAATCAGTAAGATTTTCGGACGATGTTATCACCAAAACATTCGATCCCGAGGCCCCCTTATGCCCACGTAAAAGAGGCAGGCCCCTTGGCACTAAAAAACGTAAAAATTCACATCCTTCTCGCACGTCTGAGAGGTTAATGCGAAGAAAATAAAATTAACTCCCAAAAAGTAATATCCGCTATAAAAGTCGAAACCCACTAAAAACATACGGGGAATATCGGAACTCCACGAAACAAAAGAAACTCCGGAGATAAGCAAACGAGGAATGCCAACAAAAAGAAGAAGACAGGAATAAACAAATCCACGTGCAATACGGAAACAAAACATTGCAACGTGCGAGTACCGTTAAACACAAAGATAATCTCTACGGCGTGACGTCACAAACGGAAATTCCTTTGTACTGAAAATTCGAAAAATTATATTCACTGAGCTTATTTCAGGCATAACTCTGCTTAAACCGATCAGAACTTAACCGGAAAACTTGTATACGGCCGAGAATTTTAAGCACTATCCCCTCTACGTGTAGATAAGAAGATTCGAAAATAAAGAAAAATAACTGTAATGGTAAATCGAAAAATGAAGTAAAATCATCCATTTCAGAACCGCCAAAATACTTGGACGTGTTTCTTGATACATTTTTGGTGCCTTCTCCTAACAACCCATTCTATAATGTCACGATTACCAATTCCAATCCCGATGTCCGCCAACTTCCAGTTCGCTAGGAAAACTGCTGAGAACACGAAAACTCAGCAGAAGACCGAAACGAAGACGGAGTTGGAGAGGATCGAAGAGGAGCTGCTGATGGACACGGCTCCTCTGGTTAACGATGTCCTAGCGGAGATGACAACTCCGCTGCCTCCAATCATCTCACCTCCCCGATCCCCGAAGGAGACGACTCCGACTCCGGAACCCCCGAAGCCAGAGCCGAAACCCGAGGAGAAAAAGGAGGCTATGGGATTTTTGTTCACGGCAGAGAGGGCCGCGAACGAACGAGCGAAGATGGCCACCTGGACAGCGGGGAACTCAAACTCCCCGATGCACAGGAAGCCGACATTCAGGCGTCCGCTACCCCCTCACTCCCGTCGACACCCCTATGCTCACACGAAAAATACGAAACCGAGGCATAGGGGTGAAGGCAGCCGGGCGAATTACCTGGCCCGAGCAAACGCCCGTAGAGAATCCTACGAGTGCGTTGGGGCCGCGGTAGGTAGTGCTCTGGCGAAGTGGGAGGCCGACCAGAGGCAAAAGTAAACCCGCACGTCCCCCAGGCCTTGCGCATTTTTAGTCGTTCTTGCGGCGCAAAAACTGGGGGGGAGTAGCTGTGGGGACTCATCGGTATGAGGTATAGGGGCTCGGACCCCTCGACGACAGTCTCAGCCCCATAAGGCAGGCAACTTATCGTCCTTGCGACGTTAAACGAACACACAAAATTACGTTCGATCGTAATTACCTGTGAATACTTGCAGGTAATGTACGAGTACCGAATTGTGACGTCATCCATCAATCAATGTCACGATTCGTACACGAACCGGCCAGCCACCACCTACGATAGTAGGGGATGATGCGACCTGGCCGTACTTAAACAACGTACGTATTTTACTACGTACGTGTGTTTGTGTGCACGCGCCAAAACCTGTATAAAAACTCACAGAACCGGCTCTAAAATCGCCAGTGTTCGGTTTGGTTTTGGCTTGCCCATACATTCGTATGAAGTGGCTGAACACGCTTAAATTCTGTAGAATTTCCTTCTGGTGAGAATATCTCTCACGATAAGGTATTCCACAGTATGAAATATAACATGGATAATTTACTTCCTATTAGGGGTGCCATAATATCGAAAACTATCAATACAGATATTTTTTTTTCGATAGTTTACTAGATGATTCAACCAAATTTGCCAGCTGAAGAATTTTTTTCCCTATATGATACCAAATGACTCATTCTTAGCTTTTTTCATGAGTGTTTTTTATTAGGTATTGTTTGTGTGTGTTTCATACTACGTAAAACGACGGTGAGGTAGGTTGGGACTCTTGCCTCACCAATAAAATTGGGAAAAAGGAGCAAAAAGAGGCAAAATATGGGAACTAAAGAAAAAAAAGGCGTGAGTTTCACTGGGGTTATACTCATGAAGGATTGATGAGTGAACATAATCCCTACTGTAGACCAAGCTCTAGGATGTTAACACGTCAATAAAATCATGCGAGAAAGTGACATAACGATAAATTATTCTCTCATAAGGATACATATGATTATATTATTTTTAAATAGGTTTTCCATGAAAATCTTCTTAATTTCAATAACATGAAACTTTCAGGGAGTGAGGGTAGGTACTTTTTTGTTTCATAACCCAAAGAAAATTTTGTCACCAGGAACTGAAATTCATGATACATAATCATATTTAAGCCATTTTCTTGTTACCACAGAACCTACAGGTTGCGATTTTTGTCCGATATTTGCGAAATTTGGAACAAACATTAATTGGTACTAATTCCAAGGATCTGAATTATAGTTTTGTGCGTATCACCCGGACAGTTTCTCCAGTACTCCTATTTTTGTTTTTATTTAGACTATAAAATGGTTAATTTTAAAGCAATAATTACAAAATCTAAAAAAAATACTTAATATAAATTTTGTAACATCCCTCTAATTTTGGTGTTAACGACAGGATGGTACTTCCGGTACAGCTATATATTTGTTTTAATTTTGAGTATAAAATACCTTCTCATTTCAGACATGTTCGGAGGGGATAGTGCATTAAATATTCTTTAGCTGAAAAGTTTTCCAGTCCAAATCTGTTAAGTACAAGCAGAGTTAAGCGTTTTTGAATTTTCGTACTTTTGAATTTTGTATTTCACAAAGGAATGCACTCTTCGTTTGAGACGTCACGATCTATTGACTATTTGTTATCTGAATATTTGTCAATAGAAACACGTTGCAATGTTTTTCTTCCGTATCGCACGTGGGTTTATTTATTCGTGTCGTTTTTTATTTGCACGCATTTATTCTCTGCTTATCTGCGGAATTTCTTTTGTTGCAAATATTCTCAGATTCTCGTGCATATTTTTATGCGGGTTTGTAATTTTTCGCAGCGGATATTAACTTTCGTGAATATTTTTAGTTTCTCCTTGCCAATCTCTCGGATTTTCGAGTTGGAATCTGGTTTTTTCACTTTCTGCTGCCAAGGGGCCTGCCTCTCTTTTGTGGAGATAAGGGAGCCGACGGATCGTAGTGAATTTTGACGATCTCGTCATTAAACTTCACCAATTTCTTGATTTTTGTCTTTTCTACTGGTGATTTTTGTGATTTATCTACTTTTTTGACTGGTTTGTCCTCAACTTTTTGTGGTTGTGTGGTATCGGACTGTGCAGTCTGTTTTTCTTCTTCTATTTTCCTGTCTGTCATCTTCCTTGTTGCTCTTTGGAGCATTTTTATGTCGTCATTTATAAGGTACGCAGGTTTCAATCTGTCAATTGAAATCGTTTTTTCTTCACCTACGATTTGTCATCTCGTGATACAACCTTATAAGGACCGGCGTATGGTTTCTCCAACGAAGATCTTATTTTCTCGTCTCTGACAAACACATAAGAAGTTTTGGCCAAGTGTTTGGAGACATAAATCTTTGGTTGGCCATGACGAGCTGCCTGTTTCAAAAAACTGTTAGCATCAGTCCATATGTTTTGGACGAGCGTTTTGGGGCTGATTTCTTTCGAGTGGGTGAAAAAATCCTCTGGTAGGCGTAACTCTTCGCCAAGTGCTAACTGCGCCGCAGAGTGTCCTGTATCCGTTTGAAGAGCAGATCGAAGGCCTAAGAGGATGGTTGGTAGTATGTCAACCCATCTCTTGGTGTCTCAAGCCATGATGGAGGCTTTCAAAGCTCTGTGCCATCGCTCAACTTTACCGTTTGCTTGAGGATGGTAAGCTGTGGTGTGATTGTGTTGTGCACCAAGCTTCTTAGACACCTCTTGGAAGAGCGAGCTTTCAAATTGACGACCCTGGTCCGTGATGATGACTTCAGGTACGCCATAGTGGTCAATCCAGGTGTCGTATAACCTGGCAGCTACTGTGGGAGCTGTCATCTCATAGAGAGGAACTGCCTCTGGCCATCGAGTTGCTCTATCAATCATCGTCAACAGGTATCTGTGTCCTTGGATGGGGGTAATGGACCCACGAAGTCTATGTGTATCGTTTTAAACCGCTCCATTTGTTTAAAAGATTTGAGAGGTGAATGAGTGTGTCTTCCTACTTTGGACTCTTGGCAATTCAGGCAACTGCGAGCCCATTTGTTGCAGTCAGACTTCATCCGAAGCCAAACAAATCTTGATGCTACTAATCCAGCAGTGCATTTTGGTCCAGGGTGCGATAGATTATGCACACTATTGAAAGCCAATTTGCGATACTTTGTCGGCAGGAATGGCCTATTCTTGCCTGTACTAATGTCGCATGTTAGTAGAACATTAGTACCAGGGATTTTCCTTTGTCTCAATTTGAGAGCTGTGTCATCATTCGACAACAGTTCTTGCAATTCTGCATCCCTTAACTGTTCTTTAGCTATTTCAGCCTTAGGTAATTAAGATGGTGCTGAGATGGCTTTGATCCTACTAAGAGCATCAACTGGAGTGTTGAGTTCTCCACTTATATACTGGATGTCTGTAGTCAACTGTCCTATGTAGTCCAATTGTCTAGCTCTTCTCAGGGGATCTGGTTCTGTCTTTTGCGTGAAGGCATGTGTTAGGGGTTTATGATCTGTATACACAGTGAAACATCTACCCTCAAATTGGTGGCTGAAATGCTTCAACGCAGCAAATATTCCCAGTAACTCCCTGTTGTATGTGCTGTAGTTCTTCTAAGTTTTTGATAGCTTTCTGGAGAAGAAAGAGAATGGTAACTTCTTGTCATTGTCTTTTTGGTACAGTATTGCACCATTAGCAATGTTGGATGCGTCAGTTGCGACACATAACGGCAGACTTTTGTCTGGGTGAGCTAGTAGAGTTGCATTTGACAGTGTTTCTTTAATATTTTCAAAGGCTTTTTCAGCTTCTTCTGTCCAATCGAGTGGAGTCTTATCTTTCTTTTTATTTGTTTTAATTAATGCAAACAGCTTACTTTGTTCAGCTGCAGCGTTTTTAATGCAACGTCTGTAGAAATTCACCATCCCTAGGAAGCGTCTGAGTTCTGCAACGTTTGAGGGTTTCGGGAATTTCAATATGGACTCTACCTTGGTCTTCAGGGGGGAAATGCCTTCGGTCGAGACTTGATAGCCGAGAAAGTCAACCTTGGTCTGTTTGTATAAACTTTTTCCAACATTGATGGTAAGTCCAGCAGCGTGTATACGTTGTACAATGGTTCTTACATTCTTCTCGTGCTGTTGCTCACCGCCTTCTGAGCAAATGCATATGTCATCCAAATATGCATAAGCAAACGGAAAATCCATAAACAGTCCATTGATGAATCTCTGGAAAGTTTGTGCAGAATTACAGAGTCCAAATGGCATTCGAAGGTATTCGAATAAACCAAAGGGGGTTATGACCGCTGTCTTTGGAATGTCCTGTTCGGCCATTGGAATTTGGTGGAATGCCCAGTTGATGTCGATTTTTGTGAACATTGTTTTACTCTTCATATTCGCGTTGAAATCCATTATGTTTGGGACTGGATAGCGATCAGGAACTGTTTTGGGTGTTTAAGGCCCTGTAGTCTCTATTGATTCGCCACTCTCCACTTGCTTTTTTGGTCATGTGGATTGGGGAACATTGCCTTATGCTGAAATAGCTAAAGCACAGCTTAAGGATGCAGAATTGCAAGAGTTGTTATCGAACGATGATACTACTCTCAAATTGAGACAGAAAAAAATTCCCGGTACTGATGTTTTATTAACATGTGACATCAGTACAGGTAAGAACAGGCCATTTCTACTGGTAAAATATCGCAGGTTGGCTTTCAACGGTGTACATAATCTGTCACATGGTGGGTCAAAATGTAGTGCTAATTTAATTTCGGCGAGGTTTGTATGGCCACGAATGAAGTCTGACTGCAACAAATGGGCTCGCAGTTACCTGAACTGTCAAGAATCCAAAGTAGGAAGACACACTCTCTCGCCCCTCAAATCCTTCAAACAAACAGAGTGGTTTAAAACAGTACATATGGACTTGGTAGGCCCATTGCCACCATCTCAAGGACACAGATACCTGTTAACGATAATAGACAGGGCAACACGATGGCCAGAAGCAATCCTTCTACTTGAGATGACAGCTCCTACAGTAGCTGCAAGGTTATACGATACCTGGATTGCGAGGTATGGCATACCAGAAGTCATAATTACGGACCAAGGTTGCCAATTCGAGAGCTCGCTCTTCAAAGAGTTAGCAAATAAGCTTGGTATTCCACACAGTCATACCACAGCTTACCATCCTCAAGCCAATGGCAAAATCGAGAGATGGCATAGAGCTCTCAAAGCCTCTATCATGTCACATGATACAAAGAGATGGGTAGATGTACTCCCTACCATCCTCTTAGGCCTTTGATCTGCCCTACAAACGGATACAGGTCATTCTGCAGTGCAATTAGCGTTTGTCAAAGAGCTACACCTCCCAGGGGACTTCTTCACAAAATTGAAGGAAGTTAGCCCCAAAATTATGGTACAAAATATAAGAAATGATGCCAACAATTTTCTAGAACAGGCAGCTTGCCATGGCCAGCCCAAGATTTACGTCTCGAAACACTTGGCCAATACCTCACACGTACTTGTTAGAGACGAAAAAATGAGATCTGTGCTGGAGAAACCATACGCCGGTCCTTACAAAGTAGTATCACGAGATGAGAAAAACTTTGTGATACTAATTGCAGGCAAACCTCGAACAATTTAAATCGACAGGTTGAAGCCTGCATACATGGTAAGTGACGATAAAAGAATAAAAAGGTTGCAGAAGGAGAACGTAGAAAATATCCAGACAGGTTCCCAAACAAATACAGAAGAATCTGTCGAAAAAAGTAAAATAAATAATTCACAACAGAAAACATTAAAAAAGTCAGTAAGATTTTCGGACGATGTTACGACTAAAACATTTGATCCAGAGGCTCCCTTATGCCCACAAAAAAGAGGCAGGCCCCTAGGCAGTAAAAAACGCAAAAATTCCCACCCTTCTCGCATGTCTGAGAGGTTAATGTGAAGAAAATAAAATTTACTCCCAAAAAAGTAATATCCGCTACATAAGTTTCAACCCGCTAAAAAATACGCGACAAAAATCGGAATTCTGTGAGACAAAAGAAACTCCGGAGATAAGCAAACGAGGAATGCCAACAAAAAGAAAACGACAGGAATAAACAAATCCACGTGCGATACGGAAATAAACATCGCAACGTGCGTTTACCATTAAATACAAAGATAATCTCAACGTTGTGACGTCACAAACGGAGATTCCTTTGTAATAAAAATTCGAAAAATATATTCTATGAGTTTATTTCAGGCATAACTTTGCTTAAACCGATCAGAACTTAACCGGAAAACTTGCATACGGCCAAGAATTTTAAGCGTTATCCCCTCTACATGCTGATAAGAAGATGTGAAAATAATAAAACAAAACTGTAATGGTAAATCGAAAATCGCTGTAGATTCACCCGTTTTAGAACTGCCATAGATCTTGGATGTGTTTTCTGAAACGATATTTTTGGTTCCTTTTCCTTTAAAACCCATTCTAATGTCGCTGCCAACCACCATCCTAAAGTCCGCCACCTCCTAAACTGCCCGGAAAACTGCTGAATTCTCACAAACTCAGCAGAAAACCGAGCAGAAGACAGAGCTGGACCAGATAGAGGAGGAGCTGCTAATGGACACGGCTCCTCCCATAGACGATGTCCTAGTGGAAATGATGACTCCGCTGCCTCCAATAATCTCTCCTCCCCAGTCGCCGAAGGAATTGACTCTGACTCCAAAACCCCCGAAGCTGGAGCCAAAACCAGAAAAAAAAAGGGAGCCGATAAGGTTCTTGTTCACGGTCGAGAGGGCCGCAAACGAAAAAGCGAAGATGGCCACCTGGACATCGGGGAATTCGAACTCCCCGATGTTAAGGAAGCCACAGTTTAAACATCCGCTGCCCCCTCACTCCCGTTATCATCCCTACAACCACTTGAAAAATGTACCATAGAGGCGTAGTGGAGAGGACAGCCGGGAAAATTACCTGGCCCAAATGCACGACCGTAGGGAATCCTACGAGTGCGTCGGGGCTGTGGCAGGTAGCACCCTGGCAAAATGGGAGGCTGACCAGAGGCGGAAGTAAAAACCTGCATGTTCCCCCATGCCTTGCGCATTTTGATCATTTTTGCAGCACCAAACCCGGGGGGTAGTAGCTGTGGGGACTCACTGGTATGAGGTAAAGGGGCTCACACCCCTCGACAACAGTCGCCGACCTAAGGGCAGGCAAATAATTGTCCTTGCGATGTTAAACACAATAAATACGTTCGATTGTAATTACCTGCAAGTACATGCAGGTAATGTACGAGTACTGAATTGTGACACAACGAAACAATGTCACAATCCGTACACGAACTGGTCAGCCATCTCTTATCTCAGTAGGGGATGATGCGACCTGGCCGTCCTCACAGACGTATGTATATTCTTACGTACGTGTCTTAGTGTGCGTGTGATTAAGCCGTATATAAACCACCCAAACCAGCTCTAAAATCGCCAGTGTTCACCTTGGTTTTGGCTTACCCGTACTTATGTACGAAGTGGCTGAACACGCTTAAATTCTGTAGAATTTCCTTCTGGTGAGAATATCTCTCACAACAAGGTATTCCACAGCTACCCTATTTTAATTATTACGGGTGTTATTTGTATGACAAAATGATGGGTTTGAAAAACTTTGAAAATCCTTCCTTCCAAAAATACAGGATGAATTTCAAAAATTTCAATAGGAATGTGTAGCCCATGAAAGCCCCTAACACTGTTCCAAGTTTCATTGTTGTAGGTAAAACAGCAGAAGCTCCACAGATTTGTAAAAAGTGCCAAAATGAGCAAACAGTGGAAATATAGGTATGTGTATAGTCTGCGCACAGAATAATTTGGGTGACCTATAAATATTTTGTTATAGTTACAACTCAGGATCGACACTTTTCCAAAGGTCCCACCAGAGCTGCCATGGGTACTGATCATTGTGAAATGGATTTTTCCAATGCATTAAACATGTTTCAAATGAAAAAAAAATCTACACATATGGCAGTTCTGCTTACCATACCCAGATCCCACCATTGTACTGAATGCAATAGTAGTATTTTCCAAGAAAATATACTTTGGAAAGTACACTAAAATATATGCAAGTGGCTTTTTGTGTAGATAATCCTACCTACCCCTGGTTCTTCAAACCTTTTTGAGGTCTGCATTTTCAACATCTGAATTGTTTCTCAGTACTAGTAACCAGCTGATGTAATGCCTATGTCACGATGTAGTGTACTGGGGCAACTAAATGAGACTGGCGGTGTTGTGTACTTTATCAGCAAGTATGCAAGTACATATGTACTTGCCTTCAATGACATTTCTACATATCAATCTAGCTGAGCATCATCTATATGAGTGCATACAAAATATGTAAATGTGTGTACACAACACATGATTCAAAAGTGATAATTAACATCACTGTTTTCCACTTTTCCATAACATAGCAGTGGTAATACTTCCCAGTTTTCAATGTAAAAATCACCATCTGCTTAGATTCATGTCAAGTATGACTATGTTATCACATCTCATCAGTATTTTTAATATTGATACTTGTTCTCCCAAATATATAGAGAGTGTAGAGGTTTCAAAAAGTAGGTAATTAGTTTTGGAAATTTGGATAATTTGTTGCGTAAAATAGCATATACAACTTGAATAACCAGTGAGCTACTTCATCTCGTGCTGCAAAATTTTTCCTCAGTTTGTAATAACTCACTTTTCATCTTTACGCGTAATATACTATTTGTGGCAACCACATAGGCGGAGTCAACTCTCATCACCATCACCCGGCGCCGTGGCTGTGTGTATACGGTAGCCGTATTTTGGGGATGGTGACGATTGAGGTAGATATTCCCATCGGTCGACGGTTCTATTCCCCGGGCCAGTGGAATACCTACACTATTAAAGTTCAATAATGCACTTATTAGTTAAGCCATGGACTAGGTCTGTGACCCATCTCTCAATGCAAGGCCAAGCTCTGAAAGAAAAAGAATGATGATACTGTCCCCATAATATACTTACAAATTTTCAAATGAACTAAAAATATCTTACAAAAAATACATTTAGGCCTATATACATATAGGATGAAATTTTAAGCCTTATAATTTATAATTAATTTTTCCAATGCGAGTAAAAAAATTTCAATTGTATTACTATTGCTTTTAGGAATCATTAAATAATAAATAGGAGTATATATTTCCAAACTTATAAATTTAAGTGCTTCGCTAATTCGTCAGAAAAAATCCAAATTTTTGTTAGAAACTGTAACATATAGGTGCGGATAGGTACAAAACTAAAATTAATAATTATTTTCAACTACTTACAGTGCAGCAGAGGGATCATTTCTTCTTGTCCAGATGTACCAAAAAGCTGCGATACAAAATTTATAAACTTCCACTTGTACAACAGGTAAGTAAGATAGATAAATAAATATCTCTTCGCTTATCAAGCATAGTAAGTGTGTATTTTCCAGAAGTATCAAATTTTGTAATGGCTGTCATTCGAAAACGGTAGACCGATTTCGTTCAAATTCAATAGCAAACCATTTCTTAAAAATCTTTAACTACTAAAAAATTTTCAGACAAACATCTTTAAATTTACGGACGTTATCTGTATGACAACATGGTGGGTTATCAAAACTTTGAGAACCTTTCCCTCCAAAACTACAGGATAAATAAAAAATTTTTAAGATTAATGCGTAGCCCATGACAGTCTCTAATATTTTTCGAAGTTTCATTGGCATAGGTCAAAAACCGAAGGCTTCACAGACACGGAAAAGTTGCCAAAATGAGTAAAAAGTGGAAGTATACATAATTATGCATATCCATATATAAATGTTACGGTGAAAGACCAAAATGCGGTGAATGGGACATACAACGATGAAATCCTTTAATCTAGGTACTCGCAATATTGTCTTTTAATAATTGATTATCGTTATAAAATAGTAAATAAATTCTTTCGTATGAAACAGAATTATAATAAACAAGTAGGTACATAGGCGTAATCATGCGACAAAAGGGGAACATTTTATCCCTAAATCTTAAGAAAAATTAATTTTCAAGTTTTTTTTTTTAATATGTAGGTGAGAAAATTGGAATTTGCTCTGTAAAAAAAAATAAATAAATATGTTTGCCCGTTCTAAAATGGTCCCTAAAAATTTTCTGACTACGCCCGTAAGTAGGTACAAAGAAATCACAATTCATCCTCGGAGTTAGTCAATGTCACAGTATAATAATTAATAGCTACCTTTATTTCTTTTACCTACTTGAAAGCTATTAGGCGTTTGAAACTTGAATTTCCAACAGCTACAGTAGCTTGTTATGAAGTGAATGTTGAAAATCACCAGAGCAATCGTCAACAACCTTTCTCCCTTCAACTTTCAGTAATAAAATATGAAAACCTTAATTTTGTTAGAAATAAAAGGTCACAACGGAGCCTCAAACGATGGCCAGTTCTAAAAGAGCTTAGCCAACACCAACCAGAAATGACGAATCCAGAATGAACACATACGAATATAATTACAGGAATTTTCCAGATGGACAAAAGGTGGATGTCAAAACGAAGAGTAGCTACACCAAGGGACCAATAAAATTTGTCATTCATGGTTACACAGGTGGTCTTAATAATCCTAGAATGATTCAACTCAGGAATGGTAATTCTTTTTTTTTTTTTTTTATTTCATTTAAAATTAGCTTTAAAATTAGCTTTAAAGGGGTCAATAAAAATGTAAATATTTTCTCCCAACATTTTTCAAAAACAAGAAACTAATTTTACCTCGAATCCCTTTAAATTTTTGAATTTTTATTTTTATTTTATTTCGTTCCACAAATAATACTTTTCCAAAATTTAGGTGAAAAATTCAAGCTAAACCCACATAAAAAAATTTTAATTAGCATATTACATTAATTTATCCACAAGAAAAGCACGCGCAAAATCAACAAAAACAAATTATCCATTTTTTTCAACAGCCTACCGCAACAAAAACCCAGACCTCAATATTATTCAAATGGATTTTACTCAACTAGCAGAGGACAAATGCTACTGGACGCTGCTAAAAAGCCTGGGTATTATCGGAAAATGTGCAGCCGAATTCATCAAGAATGCAGTCAATACAAACGAAGAAATCAAAATTGACGATTTCCATGTGATTGGTTTTAGTTTTGGGGCTCATGCGGCAGCAGTCTTATCAGACAACATCCGGAAAATTGGAACTTTAAAACGTGTAACAGGTTGTCGAGTATATTTCAAAGATCTTTCGCAGCAGATGGAAACAGGTTATTGATTTTCTCTTACATTCTCTTAGGATTAGATCCGGCTTTTCCAGGTTTCTTTTTTCCGTTCACATTCGCAAATCACAAACTAAATCGCAGTCATGCAGAATTCGTCGATGTAATTCACACAAACGCTGGCATTAGAGGAGTGTTTTCGAGTAACGCACATCTCGACATATATGGAAATGGAGGAACGAGGCAAAAAGGATGCGATACCTTGGGTGAGATTTTGTATGTTTTCCACAATGAAGGTAAAGGCTATAGGACACGAAGTAATTTTCCGTTCGTCAATTTATAAACATTAGCGAGCCATTTTACAAGAATTATAAGTAGAGAACAGTCAAAAGTGATAGAAATTCAGATTTTTCAAGCAGGAAAACGATATTAAATTAAAAGAATCAACTCGACAAAAGAACATTGGCTCAAGATTACTGATGGAAATCTGAAGTAATAAATTTGAGGGGTCAACTAAACGGATGAGTTTTTTGTTCAACTCATCCCCCCTTATCAGCCATTCACCCATGGCGTATGAAGTAACCTAGATCATGACAAGAAAATAGAAAATTGAAGAAAGCAATTTGTTTCTTTTTTATTAGTAGAATTTGAAAAATAATTAACATTAAAGTACATATATACCTACGTACAGCTTTCTTAGATGTGGAAAAAAGTGTGCAACTTTTACTGAAAAGTTTTTGAAAACAGCCTATTCAAGTTGGGAAGTATGAAACTAATTTTCTAAAGATCTCCAAAGTGAAACTCGAGAAACAATTTGGTTCCCTTAAAGTACCTACCAAACTTTTAAACCTAATGAAGCAAGTTCCGATTAAAAATTCTCTTCTAAAGATATAATCTTTTTTGTATCTAATGCCCTTTCTAATTAGAAAAGTTCTCATAATAATTTTATTTAATACGTCAATTTTTTTTAGTTTTGCCGCTCCACAGAACTATCAGAATAAAACTAAAACCATAAGCTTGAACTATACGAATCCATTTTCCGACAACTTGTCGAAAACTATATAACTTTAGGTGCAGCACTTTTTCACCATATCGAACATAGCCAATGAAGATTTTTTTTTTCAGTAATTAAAATTTTTGGAAATCATGAAATTTGTAATATTCGAAAATGTTTTTAAGAAGCTTCACTTCAGAAGTAGGTACAGTGAAAAATGAAAACTCGACAAATTTTTTCATCATTTCCATCTCTTCCTAAACCGTCCGAGCATGTAAAATTTAATTATTTCATTATAACTTCTGTCAACATTAATTTTTGACCATATTATCAGGTGTGGATTTATTCGAAAGGGGAGAATCCTCCCCAAACGCCAAAAAAACGACAAAATTATTAGAATTTTCTCAAAATCACACTATGGATCCTCTACTGACACTACATTATGTATATGTACATTTCAGTGGATATAATTATTTGAAAAAAAAAAATTTCTCACAATTCTTTCAGAGCAACTCAGTTGAATCATTCTATGAGTGGTGAAGAAAAAGGATAATTACATAGGGTTTTCAGCCCCACATATGATAATGAGCAGTGTTTTTTGAGGAGATAAATTCGGATTTTGGTATACTTCATTGTCGAAACAGATCTATTCGCAGTTCTTCTTCCACTCTCCTTCCCACCTTGAGGAAGAAACGGAAAAATTTCTTTCATTTCTAATTTCAAATGCTTATGTTGCCTATGTTTCGTGGGATGCCTATGTTCGAATTTCAGTTTTCACTATGATGGGCCTTTTTGTGGCAGTGAACGTGGATGCTATGTTTTTTGGGTAGCAAAATCTTGTAAAAATCGTATTGGTAATTGAAAATTTTATTTGGCCTAAGAGACATGTGATTGAAGCAATTTTTTACAATTTTAATTTAATTAGACTTCTTGCGAACATATTTACCGACACCAAGATTTTCGATACAGATACGCTATGTTCGCACGCCAGAGCTATGGATTATTTCATCGAAAGTGTGAACTCGAATGACGGATTTTATGCCGTCAAATGTGGTCACCTGGATAGATTTTTAGGGAGATGTCAGTTCAAGTCAGCCAAGACAATACTTGTGGGTGAACCGTGTGCACGACCAGAGGATAAAACGTAAGAATGCATAACATTTTGGCAAATATCACTATATTTGACTCTTCGAACCTATACTCGAGAAAGTCTTTTATTTTCATCGTCATTATTATGCAGAGACGAAGGAACGTACAGTTTTAAAACAAACCCGGAGACCCCGTACGCCAAAGGTAAACCATCTGTCTGATTGGAACACATGAGTACAACGTTAACCATCTGCGCGCACCAATAGACTGAGGATGCCAAGCAAAATGATAATTCTTCGCCAAAATCGTGATTTATAATTTTTTTTTATTAAATTGTTTCTAAACGACAATCGTGTTTCATTAGAAACTTGTGGCTTGTTACCTTTCGTGTTAGGTACCGGACTATCGGCCAAATGGAACGTGAGAAGTAGAATCAGTATTCGGGAAAACCATATTCGGATTCCTGAGGAGCGACACGCACCAACACACTATGAACCAACATAAAGTAGGAATCAGAAACGTACCATCGATTTCGAAAACGTACCTAGGTCAATTTTTACAGCGATTAAAAATAATGAAAGATAGGTATAGGTATGAATTTAAATATGAACACGTTGGCTCATCCAAATGCGAGGTTAACATGTGGCGTTGGAATGGAATCAATGCATATAAAAGGTTTTACGCTTGCCCCTCATACCCTACGCTACTACAAGGGCGTGACTACTCATACTTCGATTATTTTGATTATGAACAGATATCCTTTTTTACCACTCTATACTTCACTTCCATGCGATAGTGATGGTAAAAATGCATGGCTTGGTTCAAAATTTCACGCACCAACAGTACATCATTTTTGTACTGAAATATTGAGCCCCATCTGGTGGAAGCACAGATTAAAGGGGTAAGGAATTTTCATCACTCATTCAAGAGCTCACCTTCAACAGACGTAAAACCTTTTGAATTCATTAACATTTCTTTTTAAACGCTTATTTTACTGGGCTAATTGAATTAATTTAAGTGCGAAGAGAATCTCACAATCAGAGTTAATATGTAAGCATGAAAAGTCGATGGGAGGAGTGCTTAATGGTTCCGCGCCCTTTTCCTTCCTATCAAGAGTAAAAACGTAAATTTTCTGACACAGATATACTATGTACACATACCTAAGCAACCTCTATAAAAATTCATCCCTATCAGAATATATTCTAAATATGGGCTGCAAAGCAGGTATGTGACAAACCAAGAAATGTATACTTACTGTATTGTATTTGGTCAATACCAGACAAAACTTTGCATCTAATGATTTACCTCTGTAGGAGAAAAAGTACTTCTTTCAACTACCCAGGAATAAAATAGGCTATAGCATTTCTGAAATTTTCCAATCCATACAAGTACTTACAAGGTTATAACGAAGTAGGTACCTAATAGAAATTTTTATACTATAACCAGATACTGAAAAGTACAACCATCTGCCACCATCTTTGAACTGGAGATAAGTACAATATATAAACACGTCAGTAGAATAGGATTTTCAAGTCCGATTGTATTTTATACTAGATGTTACTCGAAGCTTCACCTGATTCAACATTTTTTCATTCTCATATTTATTTCTTTTCATTTGTTTTTATATGCTAAATAACGAATTTTGGTTGAAATGGACAACTTTGTCTTCAGATGGGCTAGAGACTTCGACGATGGCTTCAAACATACTTCAAAGTAACTCAAATAAATACTGAAAATTTTATCTCGATCTGCCAAGTGGTTCTGAAGTTATGTGTGAATAATTATAGGTAAGTACCTACTTACATCGAGTTTTATTAATACAGATGGGGGAAATTGCATTTATTTTTGTTTTAGATATATTATACATATATATATAATTATGTACATTTATTATAGTGATTAAAAACACACCTAACAAAGTAATAATATCACATTTTTATTTTTTAACAAAAAAAATTTTTTTTTCTATATAAATTTTCTTCATAACGCCTATTTTTAATCAGTATAATAAACGTACGGGTATAACTCCATTTTCTCAGTCTAAACTATATGAAAATTATTAAAAAATTCCTGCACATACACCAACTATCAAACAATAAAAAATATTTTGTTTCAAAACAGTGTTGTCAGGCAAGAACATAGCAAATAGTGCCACAAAGGGGTGCTTTAAGGCTTGTATATAATATACCTGAAACAAAAATAAATGCAATACAATTTGACTTGAAAATCCTACTTCACCCATATTTTAATATTGAAAACGCTTCTCAAGTTAGTTTGTGAAACAGTGTCTGCCACCCAATTTTTACTAATATTTTATGCGTGAAGAGCATGAGGAGCAGATAATAACAGCAAAAAAAGTGAAAGGAGAAAATGGTAATGAAAAATGAAGTGGAGGCGGTAATGTTTTTTCGTTGTTTATGGAACAAAAATGAAAGAAAATGAAAAATGAACACTTCATTTTTTTTAAATTTTTATTAATTTTCAATGACCTCATCTTGTTCCATACAAGTGTGAAACCTGCGAATTTTTATAGGTACCTATAGTGATTTTGCCTAATTCAAAGATGGAGGCGGTTGGCTTCACTTTTTATGCATGTAAAATGTTAAGAGTTAGATATCCGTAGTTATAAGAATAAAGATCTCTGGTACCAACCTAACTTGAATAGAAACATTCCATTAATTGTTACTGGACACCAATCAGATCACATTACCTAAATATCACGCACACCTGAGAAAGCACCATCAAAAGTGTAATTGAAATCGGTATCCAAAACATAGATTCTCACAAAGGAAACTACGATAACGAACAATTATTTCCACGGAGAATGAATAGATTTCGAAAATGATAATAGGTGTAGAATAGGTCGAGCCGACTCACGGTCAAATAGCGGAATCTCGGAGCGCAGAATTCCGTAAAAAAAAGGAAAATACTACAACATACTTAACCAATAATGGCTATTTAGGCATTAATGTATTTTACCAAGCTGATTGCTAACGGACAATAATGAGCATGGTTATTAAACTCACGTTCGCACCTATACTCGTAAAAAAACAAATTCATTAGAATCTCTGTGTTAAAAAGCAAAAGGATTAATGATTTAATTTACAACTACGGTAGGTAGGTACTTCGAGTCTTCGTTGTAAAAAAGCGTACACAGGTTACATATATCGCAATACGTGTGCTACTGTAAGCCTAAAAGAGAATAAAAACCGCGACAACCTATATTTTTTCTCGAAAAAAATATGAAGTACCTACTCAAAGGCCTAAAAGTTAAAAAATATTTAGGCTAAGGAAGATAACGTGGAAAATTTCGTAATAAATTCGACAGATAATCTGAACAAGAAATTGTCATTCGCCTCTCGTTCAATATATAATTCAGTTCCTCATGATCTTCCCAATCATAATACTCATGTAGTCATCTATACTATTAATACTGATTTGAAATCGACCCCTCGACCGTCAAAGACCCAAACCATGCTTATACAAAATTAAATAAATTATCTTTCATCTTTAAAAAAATTCGTAATTACAGTATTTCTCCAATTTGCACATATAAAAAAAAATAGAATAAATTAGAAAGTTCGAGATTTTTCTAATTAGATTTTTTTTAAATCACATTGAGGCAATGTTTTTTTATTTGAGCTTTGACAATACAGCCATTTAACTCAGTATCTAGAACAGTGATCCCCAAACTATTTTCAACTTTTTTTTTGGTCGTGCTACCCTTAGCTCATTTACTACACCACTGCGCCCGCCTCACCCAATATAACAATTAGGTATGTTAATGCAGTTTTTTAGTAATTTTTAATCGTGTTGTTTTTTTTTGGTACTGTCTCACGCCACCCCAGGAGTATGCTGCTTGAGCATTCTCCAATTTAAGAACCACTGGTCCAAAAATAATTGATATCAATGTAGCTGAAATGGGGATGGTCAAGATCCAGGGGCCTATGTTATCCCAGCATGAATTTTCAAATTACATGTGGGAACACTCACTAAAATAAGCCGAATATATACCTACCGATATTTAGGTTGAAAATGTAACGGTGGCAAACGTCTTTAAACTAATGGTGTCTCAGAATTTTTTCAAGGTCATAACAATTTGAAGAAAAAAAATTCAAATGACTTAGGTAACTCCCCTGTTGCATCTTTCAGCTTCTAACCTTGACTGCGAATTCGCAAAGATATGCAAATAAACTCAATAAATAGATCGCCAATTCGCCAATCAACGGTAACAAGTATAACTACACGAGCGCCATAATAAAAACATTTCCAACAAACATAACTTTCACGTTTTAACTGGTTTTTAAAAAGTTGAAGACCTTTTACGTAATCTGTTTTTTTTTTTTTTTTGTTTCGCCAAAGGGTGACCCAACTTGTGCGTAAGCCGGTCATCGTTATTCACCAAAATTAACTCTTGCATGTAGGTTTGCTCTCACCATCGCTCTCGTATGCAGAATGACATTATGAAGGCAACGCACGTTAATGGTAACATTACATCATTTTAGTTCGCGAATGAGGAGTTCGAGTATATATTGTATTTGACGTACCAATACGTAAAAACAACAAAAAAGTCGTTTACACTAACACCAAAATTAAAATATTTTTATTAAGAAAAAAGAAGAAATGTGTAGAATTCATAAGGGTGGGGCTTTATTTGCCTACTACCACATTATAATTTAGCCTGAAGTACAGAATGGAAATTTCTCAAAAATGCCTTTACTAACGTCCTGTCTCATGGACATCTGTAGAAAAAGATCACGGATGAGACGCGAAGCATTGATAAATGAATAAATAGAAAAACAGTATGAACACAGACACTAACAATTACCTATTCACCAAGCATAAAATAAATTACGAAACCATTTTCCTGCTTGTAATGGGTTTAATTGCAACAGTAGCGGCCCGAGCTAATTGTGCGCCAGTGGCTCCACCATATTTTTGCACCCCTCATGCATTGAGACCTGCCTTAAAATTTTTTTGAAACATCTTAGAAAAAATGTATAATATAATGAATCTAAACTTTTAATCCGGAAGTATCGGGTTCGAACCCCATCAGCAATTGAATTTTTTTTATTGTAAAAGCGTATTTTTAAAAATTCATTTTTAACGTTAAATATTTGCGCCGTTTTGGCCCCCCTTTTTCAAGTGAGAGTGGCTCTAGCCACAGAAATACGCTGTGGGGCCGCCTCTAAATTGCAAAATTACCCGAAAAAAAATTAAAATTTTCAAAATAAACGGAAGTGTAGTTTTTAAGAAGAATACATTAAACATCTATCCCTAAATAAAATTCTGAACTTACGGCCGTCAAATTATTTCGCCGCGAGTAAAAGACATTTCGATTATATAGGAGATATGTATTTACTGTTTCTTTCAAGAATTTTAAAATTCATCCTCATAATCTGGCAAACTAAAACATTCAAAAGAAAAATCTGAAGCGGAACTATGTAGAACAAAAGGAAGGTACGATATTTAAGAACTACGTAATTTAATTGTTTTCAACTACTCGTAGGGCACAAGAGGCCCCATTTCTTGTCTGGATGTTCTGGAAAACTGCAAGACAAATCTTATAAGTTTCCATTTGTATAACAGGTAAATGAGAACTTATAAGTTATTTGTAAATAAAAAAAAAAAAAGAGTTATATGCCATACTTTAAATTGTGAAATATTCATAGAGATTCGAAATTAGAAGCACGGATACTAAAAGAGGGTTACAAACATTCGGAAAATATTTGAAACAATTTTGAAATTCCAGGTTATTTAAGGAACACTGATGCAAAACTCACACAGTTTGCCATAATTATTCGTTATATGCATAGCCTGTTATATTTAATTTTCAAAAGGAATCGAAGGAATAAACTTCAGCTTCCTTTATTAACAAACTGTATAATACACATGAAATTCATTTAGGGAACTTACAGGATAAGAAAACTACGGAAAAATGCATGTCTGGCATAATTTCCTATTACAGCAATGTTTCAACATGTTTGCAAAATTTTTGAAGTTTAAAATTTTTTAAAATTTTTTTTAAGTTTGGGACTCCAAATTTTAGAGCGATGTATCTTTTTCAATTTTGAAAATAAGTGGTATGTTCATAGAGCTTTTTATTTTTATCTCATTGAGTACTAGTAGACTACGTTGTTTCAAAAAATTTATAGTTGAATTTTTATGTCTTCAGATGAACATAGCTTAAAAACATAATAAACTCTGAATTTGAACTTTACTCAACGCAGGATAACTTTTTAAATACTCAGAATTGAGAGAAGATGGTGATATACTTTTTTGTTCCTCTAGATACCTACAAAAAATTCACTTAGTTGGAATCCCTCCAAAATTGTTATTTACTCTTCTAATGGTAGGGTAAAAATAGGCCTTTTTTGTGATTTTGTGAAAATTTCAATTTTCCCAAAGTTTAGCATTTTCTAGCGCCCTCAATTTTGAGAATAGGAAATATATGGTAAGGAGATTTTTGTTTTGTCAAAGCCAGTACTACCAGCCCCACTAGTTACATTATTGATTCCATCAATTACAGTGTCTTGTACATCAGCTTGAAAACTGTGCTTTTTTGTAATCTTTAAAACTCTGTAGCCCCTTCAATTTTTGAGTAGGCAACTTTTCATACAGGACTTTTGTTTTTCTTTTTTCGAGTACTATACGTACCTGCCAGCTTGCCAAATGAAAACCAGACACCCTGTATAGTTTGCAGTTGAAATGATCAATGGTGGAAGGTAAGAAGAGATGAGATGAAAAATGATTCGGAAAAATATACGTTTATAATTTTTTGAGTCTAAAATTAACTCGTTGGTTCATTTTCTAATTAAAATAGTTACTTTCACAATTATAATTTGATAAGCAAAACAAATTTTTTTCATTGTTCATTTTTAAGAATAAATTAGTACCAGTCCATTTTAATACGTAGATTTTTTTTAAAACCTGCATAAAAAAGGTTGGTTCTGAAAAGCATTGTTTCCTACTTGTCAAATTAGCTATACTACTATTATTCCTAATCTGGGTTCTGAAAAGCGTTACGCCCGATTTTGACAGATTAAGTTGAAAATTCATAGGACAATCTTTGGGAGAAGCAACAAGAAGATCAGAAAGCAGTTCTCTATACAACTTGTTTTATTATTGTTCAAAATCTTTTAGATTGTTTTGATTACGGTTGAATGAAAAAGATTGCACAAGTTCTTTTATCCAAAAATTGTGATGATTTCCTTTAACAACCACAATCTTCATACGTTCTTTTTCCATCGCATTCATCAAATATTGACAAGGAATTTTTGGTAAATAAAGTTTTATTTAAAAAAAAGAAGAAGAAGAAGAAGAAATAGAGGATACTGATTAGTCACCTTGGTCACTTCATTCCTTCTACCTTCTAGGTATTAATTTTAAAGGAGAGTAATGTTATATATGGCAACATTGCTACGCATACTTTAACTTTACGCCTTTACCAATCGGCTGTATTCTTCTTTGTTCTCGATCTTTCTGTTTTAGCGTCATATTATTCTATTCATTAACAATTAGCTACGAATATTCTAACGTTTCGTTTTTTTTAATATCATGTCTTACAATTTAATAATACATGATTAAATATAAATTTTATTTATTTACTACATTAATTTAACGTAGTGCTTTATGGGATTGAACATGTAAACTTGGCAGCCGAATTTCAAGTTCCAAAACTTTTCAACACTTCCGATAAAGAATTCATAAGTAAAATGTTACGTAGGTACGTATTTTTAGTGAAAATTCATTTAAAATTTTAACTGCATATTTTCAGTAAATAAGTAATTATTGCTTCAATCAAACAAAATTCTCAAGATGTGACCCTTAAACATGAAAATGCGGGTTCGATTTCGTCATCCAGAATCATCACACCTGAAGATGCCGAAGACTAAGTAGTGCACTTAGTTTCAACCCACAATTTCGTCAGGAGTACTTACACAATAACGCCAACGCATACCAACGATATACTTACTTAACATTAAAGAAAATATCAAAAACTTCTAAAAGCTGTAAAACTCATTTTGCAAAATAATCAGGTGCACACAAGTCAGCCATTAACTAATTTAAAGTACACTTATTAATTTACTTTTTATTCGACAAAATTGGTCCCATTTCTTCTACTTATGAATGCGCAGAAGGGAATTTTCAAAGGAACAAACTAAAAATATTGACGTAGAGAAATCAAGTTCTTTAAATTAAAAGAATTGCGGAAAGAAAACAGTCTGAAATGATGGATAGGTTAATTTTTCAATAAAATAATACAAAATTATATCATATAAAATCAAAAGAAAGGCTTTGTGTGGCGTAATGGTTAGGTGTTCGGATTTGCAACTGAAAGCTCATGAGTTCAAGACTAGCCGCCGTCTTCATTCTGTTATCTTGGAATCTGGAATGGGGAGTAGACCGATTACAGAAAATTTTGGAAATAAACTATTCAAAAAAGACGCTTAAAAAGGGTACCGATTTTTTTTTGGGGTGGGGAGGTTTAATCTCATCGAGTCAATTCTCGATTTCAGTCTCTCACACGGAGGCTGAAAATAAAAAACTTCAAGCAGTTTTTTCATTTCCAAAGTTACATTTTTCAGTTCGCTTGTTTTTCGGGATAACTAGTTCGAATTATGAATGGGTTTTTTCCTCAGACGTCTTTTTGAAGTAGGTACCTGTCACTCCAAATTGCTGAAATTTCTTTATTTCTGTTTCGACTTATTTTCGATGCTTCACGTAGATACAATGTTTTTCAAGTCCTTAAATTTTTTAAAAGCCATACATTTAAACTAATATACATCTGATATGACTGAAGGTGTGTGTTTCACAATTTTCATTCATTATAAATACTACCTACAATAACTTATACCCTTTGTGAATGAAGGTATATATCTACGTATAAACCGTGTCCTTTTACAAGCTCGCTTTGTTCGCATATACGAGTTTTGGACTATTTTCTAGAAAGTGTGAATTTCAATGTCGGATTTTATGCAGTCATCTGAATAGAATTTTAGGTAGATGCGAATTCAATTGAGCCAGCAAGACAATACACCACCAAAGTATAAAGAGTAAGATTAAATCTATATAATATTCTGGAAAATATGAGGATTTCGCTCTTAAACCCGAATCTATACATATAAACAATTCTTATCTTCATCGCCTTATTTTATAGTAACCAAGGTATGTACAGTTTTTAAACGAATTCGAAGCCCCCGTACGCCATGAGTAAACCATAAGTGTAAAAAGCGTATCAATACCGTTGTAGGAAGAGATACCTGGCAAAATGATAGTCTAATTCTCTGCCAGGAAAATCTTGAATTCTAATAATTCTTCATTAAGTTATTTCTTACCTACCGATAACCGTAGGTATTTTCCTGAAGACGGTTGGACTGTTTCCTTTCGTATATGTTACGCCAAGTTATTATCCAAAAGGAGCATGAGAATCTGTATTCAAGAAAAACATCCCCCGATTCCTGAAGAGAGAAATTATAATATTTATATACAGCTTACTCGCCATGAACCAACATAGGATATGAATCAGAAACGTGCTTTCGATTTCGGTATGGTAGCTAGGTAATTTTCTTAGTCACTATACAATGTGTCGTCGGTCTGGTTATAATTTGGTCAGAGATTATATCCTTCCGACATGAATTTTTCAATATAGGTATGTATATACTAACATGTGAGAGTAGTATTTAGTGGTAAATTTTGGGAATTAGGGTGGTCTCGAATAATCAATCAGCTAAGACAACCAGACTACGTAAAAGATCTATCTCGTCAAATGATGGAACTGAACAGATGCAGACTACATGCGTCGCCGGAATAGTAGGCAAGAATATTTATATAGGTATGCTTTTTATTTAGTTAACTGTTCATATGAATTTTTTTTACGAGCAATGCAATGATTCTATTCACAGGTTTTTACTATTAATGTAATTTTTGTTTCAAAATAACCAAATACGCAAACAAACCTATACCTATGGAGTTACCCAAACTTTTTTTGTAAACTTTACAAAGAAAAATATTACTAAAAATCTACAAAAAAAAAAAGAAAAAAAAAAGAGGATAACAGTTATACGCGGTCAATTAATATTATAATGTGATCAGTTGATAAAAATGATTTCACCCTTATATTTACTTTTGAAACTTCAAAAATCGCTGCACGCTTCTGATGCATTCTGGTTCATATCAAAACTACACACTCAACTTTAATAATATTTCTTACATTTCTTCAAGATTCTTATATTCTAGTTCTAAAGATGAATTATTCTTTGAGGTACATTCATTTTTCAAAAATTTTTCGTACGAGTCGCATGCAATTCCAACAAAGCTGTGGTTTTTAGATACAGCTTCACTGTAGTAATAATAGGCTCTACGATGACTGCAAACAGCTGAAATTTGAAAAAGATGAAATCCAATAATCGCTAAAGTCAAACTGCTGAACGAATGTTCTTGTTAGTCATTAAATTATGTACAATTTATCCTTTTCGGCAGCGAAAAAAACAAATAATAACCAGAAATAATTATTTTCAAACACAACTAAAATCAATTAAGCTGTTGGAAAATTTTCAAATTCTAAAATTAGAATTCTCAAAATTTTCTTGTTTTATAGTCCTTGAGTAAGATCCGCCATTCGGCCTCGGTTATATTAAGCATAAAGAAACATAGCAATGATTCGAAATATTTTATGAATAAGATATACGCGTTAATCTTTTCATGGAATTTTTCTAAATGCTTACAAAGGAATGTTGGGAAAATGGAGCAATTTTGAGGGCAGTGCATCATCAGCTGGGTATTGGCCACATAGCATTTACAGTACGTTTCGTTTGAAGGTATAGACACCATATGAAGGGGCGGCCAGAGCCAACGAAGGCAGGGAAGGGGCATTCCTTGGCCAGAATTTGAGGACCCCAAAAGGGCCGGCTTTAATTTAACTAAGTCCATATAAATCCATTTTAGTGTAAAAAACATGTATTTGTTCTTTTGCATTTTTTTTCAAACACCAGTAATACAAATATAAAATTCTAATGGGACCATCTAATTCATTAAAATATCAACCAAACTGTTGGATTGATCAATGTTTTATTTTATGAGTGGGATGGGGAAAAGAGGGATTTCCCTGGAGGCTGGCTCTAATTTTTCCAAAGGTCCATATAAATGAGTTTTCAAAAAAAAAAAAAATGTATTTGTTCTATACTTTGAGTACAGTATATAATATGTTATGGATGTCTGGTTTGTATAACATTAAATTTCTATAGGTAGTTACTATCAAACACAGATAGTGTGTTCAGGGAATGAAATTACTCTGTTTTGCACATTACTATATATCTTGTGACGTCTGGGAACATCACAATTACAAGCGGGGCTACGTACACTAGGACCAGAATATAGTAGGACAAAAACAAGAAGAAAAGTTGGAAGAACATTGGTACTAAAAACAGTAAAAAGAATCCCTAAGAAAAATGAAGAATACATCCCACATGTAAGGAGGCTAAATATTTACAGTTATGGTTAAACCCCACAGACTCCCAAGAGTATAAAATATGTCACCCATTGAGATATGCCCTACAATAGGTCCATCACAAGATGCTAGACAAAACCCCTACTCCACATTACAAGAGAAAATTGTAATATATTACCTGTTGGCTAACAGGAAAATAAAAGTCTTGTTGCCGTAAAACTTTGTTTATTACAAGTTGACTCCAATATTGAGAACATGGCATATCCCCAGACAAATGATAGCAACCAAATCTAAATCCAGCAAGTTGATTATGAAAGGCAGATAGCAAACTCCAGTAGACATTTTTCAGGATTGCGAATACGTCAAAAAGGATTATTCTCCCGTGAGAATTCTGATTGCAGTAATTACAAACAAAAAAAGAAAAATGTGTCTCCACTTATTTTTCAAGAGGAAGAACAAGTAACTTATTTCATAGTCTCTGACGGACTGATTCGTCTTCTAAAAATCAAGAATGAAGACAAATTGAGAAAGAAAAGGAATGGACCTATGGGGAATACCTAACTAGAACCTGGTTGCTATTATTCGTGTGTGATTACAATATAATATTATATTAAATAGGTGAAATGAGGAATAGCAAAATATAAGAAAAAGTAGACGCAGTTTTATCTAAAAGAGGGGACAGTATGGAGTATGATAATATAGAAAAAGAGACGCCGAATTATAATAGGTATAGGAATGAATGAAGATGGCAAAATGTAGTTTGTGAAATGAGAAAAAACGCGAGGAAAAGATATAATAAAAAATAAAAAGAAGTACGAAAATAAATTCAATCCTTCCCCAGTTCGGATGCCTAAATCTGTATATATGAATTCATAGATATCATAACGTACTTAGTCGTCTATAATTTTATTGACTACTACATTCGTACACACAAACAAAAATATGTGGAATTATGTAGACAATAATGATGCATTGTTTACAAATTAACTCTTCTTCTTAATGACAAGTCTTCTTCTTCTTTTAAGTTCTTTTTTATTAATCACACACACGCACACACACCTATTTTACACTAATCAAAGTGGACATTATTTCACCCAATTTTATATATAAACTCACATTTTGTGTAAAATATTCGTACTTCAATCCAGACAATCTAAATTGTACCTTTTTATACAGATGATCTAAATAGCAGTTTATTACTGAAACTTGTGTTCTCTAAAATATTCACCTATACTGTATTTACAAAATTATTATATTGTAAATTTACACATTGTGTTTATATTTTATTTAAAGTTTGATTCCTTAAAGTTGAGGTCCACCATAAGAGTGCTGATAATAAATTACTCTAACAATTACCATTTAGAGGTATTAATAGGGACACAAATAGAGTAATCTACCAGGTACCGAGACACTCTTTTTTGCTATTACAGATACACATCTTATGGTAATTTTGTTCCCTGAAACACTCTATTGTTGAATAATGGAACTAGAAGAATCAGCCCTTCATTACATATATAATACTCAAAGGTTCTGTAGCATTTTTTTAAAGTGCTCCCTCCTCCACACAACCTAAATAACCCGATAGTGATGACCACCCTCTCTTGAATTCCCTCTCTATAGCCCTAAAAAAAACCACAACTTAAATTACTTCTTTGAATGAAATTAAGTTGTTGACACAGGGATCAAACAGTCTTTGACGCCCTTAAGAATTTAGAATATTTTTTGATTGGCTTATGAATATTATAAGCTATCCTAGTTTTCTCACTCCAACCTCTAAAATAACCAATGAACAATTAAAAGGTATTAGGGACTACGTGAGACTTTGGTTATCGTCAATATTTCATTATTTCCATAACTGACGTTTAAAAGTACATTAACATGTAGGTACTCTTTTTTTATAATTGTAATTATAGGTAAACCAAGGACCTGCATAATCTATAAGACACCCTGGTTGTGGCCACAAACCACCATTAGGGTAAAAATCTCGATGTCCCAAATTTGTTTCAAAGCCAATATATCCACCAGAAGTATGGATTACTTCAACTAAGTCTGCGTGAGAAGCATCCAGTCTATCATGTGGACCAGATGATTCATATAAAATTGATGCGGGATCTAGACCTAAAAAAAAATAAATAAAATAAAAAACATAAGTAGGTAGCCTAAATATGATCGGATAAATAAAACTGTTTATTCAGAATGAAAAAAAAAAAAAGATAAAATGATCACCTGTAATGTGCTTTACCTTCCCCGATCGCACGTTACTCGCTGCCAAACCAGCAACATGGGCTCCCAAAGAGAAACCTACGATATGAATATTTTTAGACTTCATTCCAGCAGTCAGAATCATGTGGTCGATAAATTTTGCAACGTGTTTTGCCACCGGACTGGTATTCTTTTTTGCAGTTACATACCAAGGCTTGGCAGCCAATTTTGACCAATCTACAACTATGATATTGTAATCTCCCCTCAACAGAAATGCTGAAACAAAGTCACATAACTATACTAGCTTAATAAATATAGACTATCACTTTCTACACTTTTATCAATTCAAATGAAATAAATGTCTGCAAGCAAGATTTTTCCATTTAAAACCACAAATGTGATAATAATTATCTACTCAAGAAACAGTAGGTATATGTAAACATACTACAGACTTGAGTAGGGAAATACGCCATCTTGTTTCACAAACAAAAAGTAAACAAGGTTCATTATACATAATCAACAGTGTGTTGACAAGGTAGTCAAGAGAATTTTCTTTTTTAATTATTTCTCAGATTAATTTTGAAATATTTTCAAGTTGAAATGATATTGTGGTAATATGATAGACCAGTTATTGAAGTTATTCCTGCTTTATTTCACCTGTTTATAATGTACAATTAAGAGTATAGGTAGCATAAAAGAGATAAGTATGATCGTATTTGATAATGTTAGTTTTTTTTAATGTAAAATTGCAGGAAGATATTTAACAAAGCTCCATTAATTAAAATAAACTAAAAATTTATCCAAAAAACCACAGTAAATCCTAATAGTTTTCAATGTAGTATAATAGTAACAGTGAGCTATCACTCTCCATTTGTGAAACAAGATCGCGTATTTCCATACTTAAGCTAATACAGGTAGGTAGGTACTCTAGTATATGTATCTGTATGCGTAATGTTTAAACAAAAATGAGAACAGCTTCCAACACCACAACAGCCTTCAGACTAAATTTTTGGGGTAAAAGGAAAGCTTGTAAATCAAGACAATAAGGCCCATATTCACAAACATCACTTTAACCTCCCTTCATTTAAATTTTATTTTAAAAAGTTCTTTGCACAATTTCCTACTTAAAAATGTGGGAACATTGTATCTCTTATGAGAGGTCTAATCTTCGACCATATACTACATAGACACGTCCTGTACAATCATGTACAATGCTTCCCATTGAAGCACTCATACATATCGAGTGTGACATCACATAGGAGCAAGAAGTTATTTTACCCAGGTTATACTGCGGTTATTTCCAAGTTTTTAAAGTTAATTTTAGCCAGGTTGGTTTTTTTTTTTTTTTTTTTTTTTTTTTTTTTTTTTGAGAAATTGTGCGTAATAATTTCTTATTTTTTATATTAAAAAATTCATTGTAGAAGAAAAAATTAACTTTTTTTGATTCTTTTTCTTCAAAAAATCCTTATGTGATTTAACTTGCATTTGCCATCATTTATGTGTGCTTCAATTTTCCATTGATATAACGTGTCTATCTAGTATATGGTTGAAGGTTCCAATGCAAAAATAAAATGTTACCACACTTTTAAATACAAAATTGTGCCAAAAGTCATTTTTAAGTGAAGTTTAAGTGAAGGGAGGTTAGAGTCACATTTGTGAATATGGGCCTAAATAAACTTACACAAACTCTGATTATAATTTGATGAGATTTTTTCAAATATTTTAATCTCTTGTCAGCATGGGATTCCTTAATTAAATCCATTAGCGAAGCCTTGTTGGACAAAATATTCCCTTATGCCACTAAGGCACTAAGTGTCCAACACCCACCTTGATAGCTAACCACAAATTTTAGGCGTGAGAACGGCGTAAGTTCGAGCTATGTGTTCTCAATGTAGACTTCAGTGTGGTTTCTTAGACTTAAAATAGCTGCTGAAAGGCACCGGAATATTTTCTGAAATCGCCTTAAATAAAACCACACTGGATTGCAGATAAGTATTATTATATTTTCAAGAATACAAGATTTGATTAAAATAAATAATTCAATAATGATTCAGATGAAATCAATCACTTCTTTCATTTTTGAATTATAGAGTATATAAGTCAATCAAATTATAATTTAAGCAATCCAATGATCACCCTTCTCTGGTTCTTTCTTTCTGATTAATAATATGCATCTAATCGGGTCTTTATCTAGACTTCACGGGCCATCTTTTAAGAAAAGGGGAAAATATTATTCCGGTAGAGGGAATTTTTCTGACAAGGAATAGAAAAGAAATAAAAATAAGTTTCGGTTAGAAAAAAATTTTTAAAAGATAAGTTTTTATTTTTATTTTTAGTTTCATGGGAAATAAACATTATTCTGTTTTGGAGGGTCGTCTATAGTATTGGTATATTTTAAAATTGTAGTAAGAAGAAAAAAAGCTTATAAAAATAAAAAAAAAAACTCAAAAACCTTTTAGTATATAATATGTAAAGGAGGGCTGATTGTAGGTCGTAGTTCCATTCCTCAACCATGCGGAGTGTTTCCGGGAACGAAATTACTTTAAGATGTAATATCTATATATTCGTATATATAGATTTAGTAAGGTGCAAAATAGAGTGATTTGATTCCCTGAAAACGTTATCTATGTCTGATAGTAAAATTACCGACAGAAATTTTATAGGAATCAGGCCCCCATTACATATGCACTCAAAGTCAAAACAACATCGCAGTTACCTATTTACGTATCTTCCAAATTTTTTACTACCGACTAAACAAAAAATAAATTTCAATACCTACTTCAGTTTTTTATCACAGGGAAAACAACCATGTTACCCTTTGGCACCTTTTGACTATACGGGTCTTTATATATCCGTTTTCACTCATATATTTTTTTAATGCTGACGATAAAACGAAAAAAATTAAAGAAAGAAAAAATATTTGTTAAAATTAGATTACCATCTCTCAGGATTGGTACCATGTAAGATTCTTTCACACTGTCGCCGAATCCATGAATTAAAAATTTAGTTTTCCTTAGGCCTCTGAAGAATTTGAACACTGGCTTACAAGACTCATTCATCGACCTCATTTCTGCTCGCTTTGGATTGTCTCTGAAAGGGAGAAAAAAGTTTAGTCCATCATCACTGTACTATAAATAAAACTAACAAATATACTTATATATGTATATATGTATGTATATATGTATGTATGTATGTATGTATGTATATGTACTATTCGTATCAGCTCAATTTTCAGAACCGCCACTGAATTATGGCCACATTCAGCTACTCTTTGAAAAAAAAAAAAATTAAATGTCTGTACATTTGGCAAGAAAGACGCTTCAATGTTCATTATTCCACAATGCACGCGATGGGTAAAATGAACTTAATAGATAGGAATAAGTACTGCATGACGTATTTCTTAGTTTCTTACGTCGATCTTATTGGAAACAATAACTTCTTTCATGAATGAAAAAATATATTTCGATAGGATCAAGGATGGCTGTTATATATTGTAATTTCTGCCTAAAATTCATATATTAGATTTTCGCTCTCTGTATTTCAGTAATTCGATTAAAAATGAAAATTCTAAATTTTGAATACTGTTCAAGAGGAATCGGTTTTCAATTAAAGGTCAAATGAAACTAAACTTTCGATAAATAATTCACGTTACTCCCGTGTGGTCTAGTGGCTAGGATATCTGGCTTTCACCCAGAAGGCCCGGGTTCGATTCCCGGCACGGGAACTAGTTTTTTTTCTAGTTTTTTTTTTCTAGTTTTTTTCAATTAAGCAAAATTTTTTTTTCTAAGTACGCCTTCTATTTGTTTCCACACTTGATTTCTTCAATTACAAAACATGAACAGTTCGAAAAAAGGGAATTAAAAATGATGTCCAAAAATTTCTGAAGTAAGATCCAACTGGAATTTAATAAAAATCAGTTCGTCGAATTTCGTGTTTTAATGTGCGACATGAAACAACGCACTTCAATAGTGGTTTATTATTCAGAAAACATCACATTTTGGAATTGGAAATAGTCAAAATTAATAACATAAAAAGAAACAACGAAACGATGAAAGTGAATCGAGATTTATTGATTGACGATATCGCGATGTTCGATCGTGCGTCGTTATAAGATTGATAAAAATTATTGTGAACAATTTAAGGTTTAAAGCTGACGAAGGAGTACGCTAACAGTATATATTTGTACATGTAGGTATACTTATATACTTTACATAAACTTTGGATACAGTAATTTTCAATAAAATGCCTTGTAGATCACTTTTCTATCAGCCTATAATCAATTAACTAGGCAACATGAAAAGGACAACCACAGCACATTTTTCAGATAGGTTTTAATGAGTGAACAAAATAAGGAGAAAAAGTCAGGAAGTTAATTATTGTTGATTATTTTCACTCACGCATGCAACTCTTGTCTCAATCGTGTTTTAAACAATCACCTAAAAGGAGGATAGAGTTTCCGTTTCCGATGTCACTATCCTGCGTAGGTATTCATTGGCACAATATATGACCAAAAAGAAATAGAACACACGTATATTATATTAAAATTTTTCAGCTTTTTTCTTCTCCCCCAATAGAATAGTAGAGCGAACCAATGAAATTTCACAAATTATCATTTATGAATAAAACAAATGATTAAATTTGAGTATTGAGAAAATACGGGCATATATTACAAAAAACTGTAAGTATATAGGTAGGTACACGAAACACGCACAAAAGGTTTGCCAGTGAAACATTTTTAACTTGAAAAAATTGCTATCTGTAAAATGACTGAAGACAATTAATTTGCATTATTCCAAAATTTTTTGAATAAACGAATAAAATGATCTAACGCAGCCGCAGCTCTGTTAGAAAAATAAGGTTTTCGAAAAATGTAAAATTAGGTAGTTACAGAAACGTTTATAACATATTGTAACAAGTATTTGTTCCGAATTACGTTTCCATTGGTCTAAAATTAGGCATTTTATAGGCGAAATAAAAACAAAAATAGTGTTATCCGGAAGTACCGTGCGAACGATCCGCACTAAAATTTATAGCAATTGTTATGTTTGTTACAAATTTCGTAGCTACTGATGGAAAATTTTGATAATTTTATTGCCGAAACAAAAACGAAAATATAGCAATAACTTAACGAAAGTATCGTACTGCCGATCCGCAACAAAATAAATGGTCAGGTCCTTGGCTTATTACTAATGTTCATTCCAAATTTCGGGCCTATCGGATAGAAATTGCGACCTGTACCGTGGTAACAAGAAATTAGATTTTCAATAGAAAACCTACTTAAAAACAAATAAAAAGAAGAAAGTTCAATCGATATTTACTTATATCATGGGCAAATAACCAACGGTGATTCTTAATTAATGCGAAAAATTTTACGTTTAAAAATCAAGACTCAGCAGAAAAGCAAAATTTCAGGTAAAAATAAATGGGCTATATCACCATTAATTAAATTTTTCGTAAGGAACATGATTTAATTCACAGAAAGTGGAACATACGATTCATTAATTTTCAATATTTCGTAATCATTGTTGAGGATGAATTATTATTTGAAATTTTTCAATCAATTCTGAAAAATGGAAATTTAAAAATTCAGAGCAATTTTATTCTCCCGTGTGGTCTAGTGGCTAGGATATCTGGCTTTCACCCAGAAGGCCCGGGTTCGATTCCCGGCACGGGAACAACCTTTTGAATTTTTTTTTTTTCTCAAAATACGAGAAAGCAAAATTCACCAGGACATAAATTTTTTCCTAAAATAAATAAAGCTCCGGACATATTTAAATCAATTCCTACGAAAAATAATTTGAACGTTAAATCAGAATGAACTATAGAGACGATATTACGTTGATAGTAGAAGGGGTGTAAACTATATGAATCCTCCTCCCAAGACGTAAGTTTCGTTTCAAATATTTTGAACCGAAAAGTGCAAGCACAGATTAAAAAGCACGAAAGATAACATCAGCTTTTTCTTCAATCGTTATTTTTAAAAAAGCTAAACGATTCTTTCTCCATGATTGCAAAACGAAATTTCGAAAAAATCATCACAGTCTATTTTAGAGCTTGTTTGCAAATTCATAAAAAATAAAATCATCATACATTCGGTTTCAGATTAATAGATAAATCGTTGAAGTAGAAAATCCCTAAAAATCCTACATTCTATCAGAAAAAATGAGCAAATAAAGTTCGTAAAATTCTGGTTTACCACACATGATTTTAGAAAAAAAATAAACATAAAATTTCAACCAGGACTAAGGGCTTGGATGAGAAAGGGATTCAGAAGGTCTGGACTCCGCCGTAGTCAAAAACAAAAAGCTAAATATATAGATATAAAAATTAAGTGTCATTGTGGGTGATGGCGGTATTTTGGCGAGGAATGAGGGGACGAGACTTGGAGAAGACAGAATGAAGACGTAGTCTCCCTCCTCCCATTACAATGAAGCTTTTTACCCAATTAACCTAAACAATTAAAGAAATAGCAGCCGCATTTCGAAGAAAAAATTGTGTTTCTCAATGAACAAAATGTTACCGGAAAGTAAACCTCGAATCCACTACTGAAATTGGAATAGATTTTCGCAAAAAAATAACAAACATAAAAAAGATGTTCAATTTTGCTTTTGTCATTGGAACAGAATTGATCATTATATCCGATTATCGACCGAAGAAAGTCATAAGTTTTAGACGAAGGTAAAAATTCAAACAAAAAAAAATCTCGAAACTTCGAATAAATAATTCGAATTAGTGAAAGCACTTAAGTAACCTTTTCCCAATATTTAATTACTGAAACTACAGGTGAAAATTCACTTAAGTAGTTTTTTATTCCATCTCAGAAACTACAATACTCTATAGACTTATAAATGGTAAAACAATATTCTTGAGTGATTTTCAAAATAAATAACTATAATTATTATTACCTGAAATTAAATCTAAATAAATCATCAAATTTAAGTACCTATATTGAAAATGGTACGTATCATCCTATTTTCTGAATCTGACTATTAAACATACTTGATAAATACCTTTGTCAGAGAAAATTACAATGATTCAATATATTTTTTTGAAATGAATTTTCAAGAAATAAAAATTGTTGAAACGAACGGGTCCGCTTATAAAACATAAATTTCTCTTACAATGTGATTTAACGAGTTTCAACCATATGAGTACATTTCTGTCAAGTACTCTATGTTCAATATTATATTTTTACTTCATTATACATCCCAAAACTGAAACATTTTTAAGAGTCATATTCTTAGACAATACTCATGTAGAAAATGATCACGCGCTTATTATTTTTCATTCGATCGTTTAATGAATTTTCGAAAATGAACCGCGTCCTCAAAACTTGACATAGTCACACACTAGGTAAAAGAAATCACCGAAAATTCAAAATTAAATGCTATAAAATGTAAAATGACATACCTACCTTGTGAACAAAAAAAATTTTACAGACTCCAAACTTGAGTTATCTTCATTGAATTGGTCTAACGATAAAATGGCCGCTTGAATGTTGTTGCGGCCATCAGGCAACAGCATCCATTTCAAGTTATCAAATGGCTTAGTTTCATTCGTTTCTGACTCTACAGATTCAGTTACTTCGTACCGGAACTCAGCACCTATCAGAATAGAAATAAATTACAAGTATTAGAAGTGACATGAATTGTACAGTATGTATAATATCCCTCAAGTTTTAATATAATATATTTTGAATGGATAAGTTATTTTGAACAAAGTTAGGGAGCAGTTATACACAATTATTATAGATACAGTATATCTTACAAATGAAAACTACGCATTTAAAAATTAATATAGAACAAATTAGATGAAAGTTCGACATGATACTGCGAAAATGTTCAAAATTATTCAAGTCACTTCGGAAAGAATTATAAACTGCGAGAGACTAAATGCTAAATTTCACGAATTTCGACTATGAGACTCCAAAACAAGAATTTTGCGTATCAACAAACTTAATATTTAAATTAAATTTAAATTCGCACTAATTAGAGGAAATCAACTGTCAACTACGATAAAATAGAACAAGAATAATTAGCTAGGTGCCCCTACCCCTCTATTCTTCATTTCACGAATTCTAATTCAAAGTAGTTCAATTACGCAATGTACATCCTATCCTATATTTAAAAATGAAGATATAATTTATCACGTAAGGGCAAAACTAGTGATTTCATGTTTATGCCAAAATAAATGCTAATAATACTAGATAGGCGGTGATACGTCCTTCAAACTCTCACCCCTGTAAAAGTAGTAAGCACTATTCAAATGACCAAATTCATTCTCTAATTTTGAATTTTCTGTTAACGCCTAATGAAGCTTGGGCTGATGGTCTACCATTACTGAAGAAACATGTACAACATAGTACGAATCAAAACAGACGATGAAAGCTGAAGAAAATTCGGCGCCAATAATATTCTCCAAAATCTAGAAATCCATAATACCCATATCTTATGTATGCTGATGTCTGAGAAACTATCCATGAATTATCGAAACAGACTTGGTCGAATGATGAAGAAAATCCTAAACAATTATGTACCTCAATCATAAGAGAAAAGAAATGTAAATGTCCTCATTCAAAATTAACGCAAGATTAACACAAGGACTTACCTGAGTTTCAATGAAATTCTCGTAAAATTAAAGCAATTTTCATAAAAATAATAAAAAGTAGGGACTAATTACAAATGAATAATCATGGTACAGTTATTAAACTGTAGAAATCAGCCCGACAAAATTAGAATACCAGGAATCGCCTGTAAACATCAAGACTGAAGTGAAATTATAGCTGGCAAAACCAAAAAAGAACCCTTTTAGTAATTAAGAAGACACAAAAATTGAACTGAGAAATGCCGATTGAATTTGCATGTAATGTGAAAATTATTTCAAACATTCGTTTTCCTCTACTCAGAAACTCAACATTGTGATTAACTGTAAGGTGAATAAAAAATAAAAATTCGAAATTTTGAATTTGAAATTTGAATCTACTTTGGCAGGTTCATCAAAATTTTCCTTTGTTTTTGTTGTTAGCTTTCCAGGATAATATACTATATATGATGGAGATTGGTCTCGCACCTATGGATAGCGCTGCCTACGCCGCGTGTTTTGCTTTCAAAAATCAGATTGAGGCCCATATTCACAGACGTTACTTTAACCTCCCTTCACTTAAATTTCATTTAAAAAAATTTTTTTGCACAATTTCGTACTTAAAAATGTGGAACTATTGTATTTCTTATGAGAGTTCCAATGTAAAAATAAAATGTCACCACACTCTTAAAGTACAAAATTGTGCCAAAAGCGATTTTTAAGTGAAGTTTAAATGAGGGGAGGTTAAAGCTTTGACTATATAGCTTATGGACTGCTAGAACTGATAAGAAATACATGGGGTTAAATGGAAGACCGCTGAAGCCACTGTTAACAGGCGTTCTTTTTACGAAAAACGCCCTTTGGTGATAAGTGATAGTGATTCCAAATTTCCAATTCTGGCTAGAAAAAAATTAATTTTTATATTTCGTTAATTTAGTAATTAAAATTATATTTGAAAATAATTAATTTTATTATTATTCTACTTTGCCATTGACACATGATAAAATGGCATTATTGGTAAGTTTATAGAATAATTAATGACAAAAATATGTAATACTTTACTAGAACTTCATTCCACTGATACTTTAAGTGCATCAAAACTTGACTTAACAGAAGAGATGAGTATACATCCACTATCTAATGGTCTAGAAGCATCTAATGGCAATTTGCAATCTCTTAATGATTTTGAAGAAGCTTGTAATAAATTGGATTTTGTAGGTGTAATTGGTGCATCCTCATAAACCATTATATAGTTAACTGTATAGTATAGTATTAAGATAAGAATAAGGAAATTATTAATATTTTCCTTATTCTACCTGTATATAAGTACATAATTCTTTGATTAGTTTTCCATCGACAGTAATAACATTTAATCCCGGTCTAAATATAAAATTCACAATATTCTACCTGATACAAATTCAGTTTTCACACAAAGTACCTTTTTCGAAAAGTAACGCCTGCAGTGTTCGGCTTCAAGATTTTATCAGTTCTAGCAGTCCATAAGCTATATAGTCAAAGGGTTAAAGTGACGTTTGTGAATATGGGCATGAAGGTACAATTCGCAACGTGCATTCATTTGCAAATACTGGTGTATAAATTACCCCATTTTGTGGAATGTGATTAGTCTGATTGGATATTGTTAGAGTTCCAGCTATATATGATGGTCCTATCTCGTCTCCACTTTGATACACTCTACAGTTAATAATATGTACTATAATATTTCTGTGTGATCTCACGTACTCATGTAATTTATGTATGTCAAGAACTCACGTTAAGATGAGTTCATTTCTGTTCTGTCTCTTGTATGGTGAACATACAAAATATATTATTCTCGGGATTACTTACTGTTTTATTGTTTCCTCAAATAGATGTCCATTAAGATGAGGTAATTTGTACGGTACTGTACAGGTGCTCAGTGTAGATATTAGCTGTGTTTGATAGGATTACACTAACTTACACCAGCCTACACCAGTAGGGATATTCCACAAATATTCAAGTCAAACTTGGCGTAAAGTCATATAACATTCTGAAATTTGTGGAATCGCTCTCCTGAGCTGTGTTTGATTGGACTACACTAACTGTGAGAATAATAACAAATTATATTATACGTTGGCTTGTTATTCTCACATATCATTTGTTGTGGTAACACTGTTTTAATATTATTTGTAAACTGTGATTTTTGTGTTTGAAACCCAACTGTGATTATATGTTTTGTATACCTTCTCGTTGCTAATCAACCGTCGTAACATTAACATGTCCGCTAATATTATGTGGAATAAAAGTTCGTAAAAAGTGAATATTTATAGTTTTATTTATGTGTTTGTAATGTGTTCGTCTAGTCTTTGCTCAATGTCTTCGTTAGTTTAGGTTTCATCGTTGTATTTTAGTGTAGTTCGATCCGTTGGCAGTTCGTATTTTCTCACAGGTTATGATGGGCCCAGTTACCTGGATGTCAACGTGGTCGCCATTGTTCTAAGTCGTCAAAGTTGTGCTGTCGAATCCTGATCGTCACTACCAAGTAGTACCATACCTTCTAATTTATTTTTCATTGTTTAATATGTTCGCTTCTCGCTGTTCCTGTGATCTCGTTTGAGTTAAATCGTTGGTCGACATATCTGATGGTTGCTGAAATTGCTGTTTTGTGGTGCAACTGATCGTCGTTACCTGTCATCGAGATGGACGTGAGAAAGCAGAATATGATCGAGCTGTTCAATGGGCAGAATGGCCGAACTTGGAAGTTTAGGATTCAGCTGCTGTTAGCAAAGGAGTCGCTGGGTAATATTGTAATCGATTCTTTGCCGACTGTTCGAAATAGGGGAGATGCTTGGTCCAAGGAGAATGCCAAGGCGATGTTTCTGATCGCAAACAACGTGACCAATGAGTATTTGGAGATGATTCAGACATACACCACCACGAAGGATATGTTCCATGTGCTGACAAACCTGATTGACAACGACAACAACCAGACGCTAATGGATTTACGAGGTGATTTGTACACAAAACTGTATGTTTCTGGTTCTGATTTGCAGAAGTATCTGCTTGAATTTCGTGCTCGTTGTAGACGATTAACCGAATTGGGAGACCTGACAACCACAAAACAATTGATATTGGTATTGCTGAGATTGCTACCTGCAGAGTTTTGTCCAATCAAAGTGGTGATAGAGGATGCAGAAGTCGTAACCTGGGATGGTGTGTTCATGAAGCTGAACAACTTCCAGCGTGAACTATCTTCTGATAGTAAATCGACGGTCAGAGGTAACTCTCTGAATCCTACATCGCAAAAACCTTCATCAGAGTCTGTCACTGGTGAGGAGAACGTGTTTTTTGGAAGCCATAATAATGTCGGACGATATTCTGGTAATAATAATAGTAATAATAATTATTTTAATCGTGGTAGGTCCCAAAATCGAAATAATAATCGTGGTTTCAATCGAGGTAGGAACAATAATCACAATAATAATTTTTATAATTCATTTTCCATTAATGAAGGTCGTAACTATAATAATAATAATCACAATTCTAACTCACAAAGCAATAATAGTAATAATTTTAATGGAAATGGTCGTAGTTCTATTAATGATAATGGACATTCGAATATTAAATGTCACTATTGTAATAAGATCGGACATATAGCATGAAATTGCTATGCCAAAAATCGAAATAATAATAACGATAATTGTAATAGTAATAATAATAGTGGAAATCGCTCAAATGACCATGGTAACAATAATAATAATAATAATAATAATAATAATAGGAGCTCTGCACAGGTGTGTAATGATACTTTTAATAATAATGACGATTGCTCAGAAGTGGGTTACAGATTCACAGTTAATAATAATAATAATAAAATTGATGATTTTTGCAATGCAAATGAAAGTAAAAATTTGATACCTCAAACCACATTCGTAGTAGACAGTGGATGCACAATTCACATAATAAATGACATAAATTTGTTCAGTGACTACATAGATTTGATTAAGCCTCATAGTATTTGTGTTGCGAAGAAGGGAGTATCGCTTTCCGTCACGTCTGTAGGTTCGGTAAAATTAAAATTGCTGAATGAAATCATAATTGAATTAAAAAATGTAAGGTATGCTCGGGAGCTGCCACAGAATCTGCTTTTGGTGAAACAAATGAGCAAGTCGGGTTTCGATACCCTGTTTAAAGAGGAATCTGTCGATGTCATCCAACGCTGCAGTGGAAAAATAGTGACCACTGGTGTTAGCGTGAACTCAGATCTCTACACGATTGATTTTTTTAAAATGTCAAGTCAATCGTGTAATCTGACGGAGTATGAGTCGAGCCCATTGACCGTGTGGCATAGACAACTTGCTCATCTGAATGTGAACGATGTTAAGTTGTTGTCAAACAGAGGTTTAATACCAAACGATGACTCCAACCTCAGATTATTGTGCGAGCCCTGTGTCATGGGGAAACAGAGACGAAAACCGTTCCTGAGGCATGAATGAAAAACTAGTAAGCCTCTGGAATTGGTGCATACCGATCTCTGTGGTCCTATAAATCCTCCTGCATATAAAGGAGCGAAATATTTTATGACGTTTATAGATGATTATTCCAACTTTTGTTGTGTATACCTCCTGACCAGTAAGACGGAAGCTTTTGCAAAATTCAGGGAATATCATGAAATGGTCGCAAACAAATTTGGTTATAATGTAAAAAGACTCCGATCCGATCGCGGCACAGAATACTTGAATACAACCTTCCAGTCATATTGTACTGAGAAGGGAATTGTTGTCGAACCTACAGTTGGTGGCTGTCCTCAGCAAAATGGAAAAGCTGAAAGGATGAACAGGACGCTGTGTGAGAGGGCCAAGACATTGTTGTTCGAGAGTGGTCTTGGTAAGATATTTTGGTCGGAAGCCATATTGTTCTCCGCCTATATTGTAAACGGATGCCCCACGAATAAGGATTTGGTCCCTTTTGAAAGGTGGTTCAATGAACAATATGACTATAAAAAATTAAAAACGTTTTAATGCGACGCATATATGTTGTCATTCAAACATGACTCTAATAAGTTTAAAAATAAGAGTGAAAAACTGATTATGATAGGTTACTCTCCATGTGGTTATAGATTATTAGATATAAATGTGAAGGAAGTACGTCTGTCACGGGATGTTAAGTTTTTTGAAAATAAAATAGGTAGTACCAATACAAATAGATATACAAAAGATGACGATATTTTTACGGAGGTCACAGAATCAAATTTGGAAAGTATTGAAGTTGATGGTAACTTGAATTTGGATTGTCTTCCGCAGGAAATGACTGAACGTGATGAGACAGCAAGCAATATATATCTTGCTGAGGATGGCATCCCTTTGACGTTTGAGGAGGCAAGTGCTGCAACGGACAGTCTGATGTGGAGGGAGGCTATTTCTTCTGAAATAAGTGCCCTGAATTCCAATCAAACTTGGGGGATGACCAAACGTCCAAAGGACGCCCCCATCATCACGTGCCGTTGGATTTTTAATAAAAAATATTATGCCAATAATAAAGTTTTGTACAAGGCTAGATTAGTTGCCAGAGGATGTCAACAGAAGAAAGGCTTCAATTTTAATGAAGTGTATGCGCCAGTGGCAAAACTTTCAACTGTGAGGACCCTCTTGGCTGTAAGTAATAAATTAAAATTTCACGTCGAGCAAATAGATATATGTAGTGCTTTCCTGAATGGTATTCTCTCAGAGGATGTATATCTCGAGATTCCTGAAGGGATAGAGACAAAAACAAATAAACAAGATAATGTCTTAAAACTAAATAGGTCTATTTATGGTCTGAAGCAGTCGCCCAAGGTGTGGAACAAATTGTTCAACGAGTTCCTTGTTGCTCTTGGCTTTGTGCAGAGTACAGCTGATGACTGTCTTTATATATTTAAAAATAAAAATTATGGTACTGTAGTTTATTTACTCACATACGTTGACGACGTCCTAATTAGCTCAAATAATAAAACACAAATTACATTTAAAAAAAAAAAGAAATTAATAAAAGATTTAAGTGTAAGGATCTAGGAAAGATTAAAAAATACCTAGGTTTAAATATTAACCACAATCGTGAAGATGGCATACTGGAGATTGAACAGAGGAATCATTGAGTCTGTTGCTAGGCGGTTTGGTGTTGAAAATTGTGCACCAACCTACACACCCATTGACCCTAAACTCCAATTGGACAGGGATCTCAATGCGTGTGATAGTGTACTTAACAACGACTATCAACAGCTTGTGGGATGTATGATGTATTTGATGCTAGGATTACGCCCTGATATTTGCTTTGCAATATCGTACTTCAGTCAATTCTCCAGCTCTTCCACAGACGAACATTTTAGATACCTATTAAGAGTCCTTAAGTATTTGGTAACCACAAAAGATAAAAAATTAATATTTTCAAATGATTGTGATAATAACGGCAATATTTTAGAAACTTATTCTGATGCCGATTGGGGTAACTGTTTCACTACAAGACGGTCTATCTCCGGATATTGTGTCTTTGTTTATGGATCACTGGTGTCCTGGTCCAGCAAGAAGCAACCAACTGTAGCACTATCCAGCACTGAGAGTGAGTAGATTGCAATATGCGATGCTACCACTGAGTCGATCTGGTTGAAGTATCTGTTAAGTGACTTTTGCATTCAGACTAATGACAGAGCTGTTATTTACGAAGATAACCAGAGTTGTCTACATATAGACATAAAGTACCGTTTTGTGTGCAATCACGTAGATATAGATTTTAAGTATTCGTACGTTCCAACTTCGCGACAGTTGGGGGATGTTTTTATGAAGGGCTGCCCGAAACCTAAATTTGATATTTTTTGTAAACTGTTAAAATTAATGTAACTTTTTGTATATGTTTACCATTTGTGTTAAAATTTTTATGTTGTAATTTTTTTGTTATGTTATTGTTGACTTTTGTCATTCTTTATTTTAATGACGTTATTAATTTAGTAAATTGTTTTGCCGATATTTGACATATTCGTATAATTATAATTTGAGGAGGCGTATGAGAATAATAACAAATTATATTATACGTTGGCTTGTTATTCTCACATATCAATTGTTGTGGTAACACTGTTTTAATATTATTTGTAATCTGTGATTTTTGTGTTTGAAACCCAACTGTGGTTATATGTTTTGTATACCTTCTCATCGCTAAACAACCGTAGTAACATTAACATGTCCGCTAATATTATGTGGAATAAAAGTTCGTAAAAAGTGAATATTTATAGTTTTATTTATGTGTTCGTAATGTGTCCGTCTAGTCTTTGCTCAATGTCTTCGTTAGTTTAGGTTTCATCGTTGTATTTTAGTGTAGTTTGATCCGTTGGCAGTTCGTATTTTCTCACACTAACTTACACCAACCTACATCGGTAGGGATATTCCATAAATATTCATGTAAAACTAGACATAAAGTCATATAAAATTCTTACATTTGTGGAATCGCCCTCCCAGTGTAGGTTGGTGTAAGTTGTTGTAGTCCTATCAAACAGAGCTATTAACAACAGTCGATCCCTAGTAAAACAGCAATATGTCATCTCCATCATATATATATCCTCGAAGCCATCTCTATCATATATATATCCTCGAACTTATTAGTGGATTTGGTTTCGGTTTCGAGGATATATATATAATGGAGACGACACAGGGGCAGTTTTAGTGTTCTACATATAGAAAGCGCTTCTACAAACACGTGTACTTCCAAATAATTATCTGTTGAAGAAAAATCTCGCAAAGGGCATTAGTTTATAAAGTACCTCACTTTTAAACCGATTTTTTATTTTGATTGATTGGGATGTTCAGTCTAGTGTATTTTGTACGCCATCATGCGGCATCTATAGTTTTGACACGCAACCCCATGTTAAAACTGTTCCATGTCATTTCCATCATATATATCCTTGTAGCATTTTGATAAGGCCGTACAGATACGAATCTGGCAATATGCCACTTTACATCTTACAGCTGATAAGATAATTTAATGATATTTACGTTAAATTTGAAAAATTTTAATAGTTTTAATTTATTTTATTAATTTTTAAAGCTTTTTCCTTAAATCTGTTTGATAGGACTACACCAACTTGCACCAACCTACACCAGGAGGGTGATTCCACAAATGTAGAAATGTTGTGTGACTTTGTGCCAAGTTTTACTTGATATTTGTGGAATATCCCTACCGGTGTAAGTTGGTGTAAGTTAGTGTAATCCTATCAAACAGAGCTCTTGTTTCACTTGAAATTTACTTTCACCCAACAGACTGAATGGTCAAAGAAACAATTATGTTATCATATACAATTTTAAGGGAACAAACTGTACAATCAAAGTTAACCAATGCAATTGCAAGAAACCAGTTGATTGCAGAAAACTGAAATTATAGTGAAACATTAACATACATTTGCTAAGGGTTCTGTGAAAATTTTACTGCAATTAATGAATTATATGGCATTAATTACATTTTATATGACTTCTTAATTTACACACTAACAATTTACTTAATTAAATCTTGTTTCTGTGGCCATAGCTCTGTTTGATAGGATTACACTAACTTACACCAACCTACACCAGTAGGAATATTCCACAAATATTCAAGTAAAACTTGACGCAAAGTCACCTAACATTCCTACATTTGTGGAATTGCCCTCCTAGTGTAGGTTGGCGTAAGTTGGTGTAGACCTATCAAACAGAGCTATTGGTTTTTGAGATATGTTACAATTCTGAATGGGTAGGGACCTGTAGACACTAGTACAGCAATACACCATTTTGTATCCACAGTTTAATTCCCATAACCCTATCAAAATAGCAGCTTCACCTTAAGAACCAATAGTACAAATTCATCAAAATTTTCACAGAATCTTTAGCAAACCTATGTTAATGTTTCGCCAAAATTTCAGCTTTCTACAAGCAATGATTCTCCTACAATCCTATTTGATAACTTTGATTGCAGAGTTTGATCCAATAAAACTGTGCTTGATAATGGATTTGTTTCTTTGGTCCTTCAGTCTGTTGGGCAAATGTAGATTTCAAGTGAAACAATGAAAAAGATCTATAAAATTAACACAAAAATCTAAAACCATGAAAATTATTGAATTTAACATAAATATTAATAAATTCATTAATGAGCTGTTGGATACAAAATTGAATATTGCTGTACTTGTGTCTGTAGAGCTTTGGAAAAGGTTATAAAAATTAAACCATGGATACAAAATGGCGTATTACCATACTTGTATTTATAGGGCTCTAATTTTAGAAAAACTGTCAAAGAAAAAAAATATGTGAAAGCTATATTGTAAGGTGTGAGAAAATACGAACTGCCAACGGATCGAACTACACAAAAATACAACGATGAAACCTAAACTAAAGAAGACATTGAGCAAAGACTAGACACACACATTATGAACACATAAATAAGACACTAAATATTCACTATTTCACGAATTTTATTCCACATAATATTAGCGGACATGTTATATCACCGATGGTTGATGAGCGACGAGAAGGCATACAAAACATATAATCACAGTTGGGTTTCAAACACAAAAATTACAGATTACAAATAATAACAAAACAGTGTTACCACAACATATGATGTGCGAGAATAATAAGTCGACGTATAATATAATTTGCTATTATTCTCACACGCCTCCTCGAATTATAATTATACGATTATTTCAAATATTGGTAAAACAAATTTACTAAATTAATAACGTCATTAAAACAAAGAATGACAAAAGTCAACAATAATAGAAAAAGAATTACAACACAAAAAATATTAACACAAATGGTAAACATATACAAAAAGTTACATTAATTTTTACAGTTACAAAAAATATCAAATTTGGGCTTCGGGCAGCCCTTCGTGAAAACGTCCCCCAACTGTCGCGAAGTCGGTACGTACAAATACTTAAAATCTACATCTACGTGATTGCACACAAAATGGTACTTTACATCTATATGTTTGGATCTGCGAGTATTCCACTTGCCAGAGTGCAGAAGAGCCAGACAACTCTGGTTATCTTCGTAAATCACAGCTCTGTCATTAGTCTGAATGCAAAAGTCACTTAACAGATACTTCAACCAGATCAACTCAGTGGTGGCATCGCAAATTGCAATCAACTCAGTTTCAGTGCTAGATAGTGCTACTGTTGACTGCTTCTTGCTGGACCAGGACACCAGTGATCCATAGACAAAGACACAGTAACCAGAGATAGACCGTCTTGTGGTGACACAGTTGCCCCAATCGGCATCAGAATAAGTTTCCAAAATATTCCCGTTACTATTATATTCATATGAAAAAATTAATTTCTTGTCCTTAGTGGTTACTAAATATTTGAGAACTCTTAATAGGTATTTGTAATGTTCGTCCGTGACATAACTGGAGAATTGGCTGAAATACGATATTGCAAAGCAAATATCAGGCCGTGATCCTAGCATCAGATACATTAGGCATCCCACGAGCTGTTGATAGTTGTTACTGAGTACACTATCACACGCATTGAGATCCCTATCCAACTCAAGTTTGGGGTCAATGGGTGTGTAGGTTGGTGCGCAATTTTCAATGCCAAAACGCATAGCAACAGACTCAATGTGACTCCTCTGCACAATCTCCAGTATGCCCTCTTCACGACTATGGTTATTATTCAGACCTAGGTATTTTTTAACCTTTCCAAGATCCTTACAATTAAATATTTTGTTAATTTCTTTTTTAAAAAATGTGATTTTTGTTTTATTATTAGAACTAATGAGGACGTCGTCAACGTACGTGAGTAAATAGACTATAGTACCATCATTTTTATTTTTAAATATATAAAGACAGTCATCAGCCGTACTCTGCACAAAGCCAAGAGCAACAAGGAACTCGTTGAACAATTTGTTCCACACCTTGGGCGACTGTTTTAGACCGTAGATAGACCTATTTAATTTTAAAACATTATCGTGTCTATTAGTTTTAGTTTCTATTCCTTCAGGTATTTCAAGGTACACGTCTTCCGAGAGAGTTCCATTCAGGAAGGCACTACATATATCAATTTGTTCAATATGAAATTTTAATTTATTACTCACAGCCAAGAGGGTCCTGACAGTCGAAAGTTTTGCCACTGGCGCATACACTTCATTAAAATTGAAGCCTTTCTTCTGTTGACATCCTCTGACAACTAATCTGGTCTTATATAAAACCTCATTATTAACATCATATTTTTTATTAAAAATCCGACATGTGATGGTGGGGGCGTCCTTTGGACGTTTGGTCACCTGCCAGGTCTGATTGGAATTCAGGGCAGATATTTTGGAAGAAAAAGCCTCCCTACACATCAGACTGTCTGGTGCAGCACTCGCCTCCTCAAATGTCAAAGGGATGCCATCCTCAGCAAGATATATATTGCCTGCTGTCTCATCACGTCCAGTTGTTTCCTCCGGAAGACAATCCAAATTCAGGTCACCATCAACTTCAATATTTTCCAAGTTTGATTCTGTAACCTCCGTAAAAATATCATCATCTTTTGTATATCTATTTGTATTGGTACTACCTATTTTACTTTTGAAAAACTCAACATCACGTGATAGACGTACCTCCTTAGTATTCACATCCAATAATTTATAACCACAGGGTGAATAACCTATCATTTTCAATTTTTCACTTTTATTTTTGAACTTATCAAAATCATGTTTGAATTACAACATATATGCATCGCATCCAAGCGTTTTCAATTTCATATAATCATATTTTTCGTTGAACCACCTTTCAAAAGGGACAAAATCCTTATTCGTGGGGCATCTGTTTACGATATAGGCGGAGCACAATATGGCTTCCGACCAAAATATCTTACCAAGACCACTCTCAACAACAATGTCCTTGCCCTCTCACATAGCGTCCTGTTTATCCTTTCAGCTTTTCCATTTTCCTGAGGACAGCCGCAAACAGTAGGTTCGACAATGATTCCTTTCTCAGTACAATATGACTGGAAGGTTGTGTTCAAGTATTCTGTGCCGCGATCACATCGAAGTCTCTTTACATTATACCCAAATTTATTCGCGACCATTTCATTATATTCCCTAAATTTAGAAAACGCTTCCGTCTTACTCGTCAGGAGGTAAACACAACAAAAGTTGGAATAATCATCTATAAACGTCATAAAATACTTTGCTCCTTTATATGCAGGAGGATTTATAGGACCACAGAGATCGGTATGCACCAATTCCAGAGGCTTACTAGTTTTTCGTTCATGCCTCAGGAACGGTTTCCGTCTTTGCTTCCCCATCACACAGGGCTCGCATAATAATCTGCGGTTGGAGTCAACGTTCGGTATTAAACCTCTGTTTGACAACAACTTAACATCATTCACATTCAGATGAGCAAGTCGTCTATGCCACACAGTCAGTGGGCTCGACTCATCCTCCAACATCAGATTACACGATTGAATTGACCTTTTAAAAAAATCAATCGTGTAGAGATCTGAGTTCACGCTAACACCAGTGGTCACTATTTTTCCACTGCAGCGTTGGATGACATCGACAGATTCCTCTTTAAACAGGGTATCGAAACCCGACTTGCTCATTCGTTTTACCAAAAGCAGATTCTGCGGCAGCTCCCTAGCATACCTTACGTTTTTCAATTCAATTATGATTCCATTCAGCAATTTCAATTTTACCGTACCAACAGACGTGACAGAAAGCAAGACTCCTTTCTTCGCAACACAGATACTATTGGGTTTATTCAAGTCTATGTAGTCACTGTACAAGCTTATATCGCTAATTATGTGAATTGTGCATCCACTGTCTACTACAAATGTGGTTCGAGGTATCAAATTCGTATCTTCCTTCGCATTACAGGAATCATCAATTTTATTATTACTATTATTATTAACTGTGAAACTGTAACGCACTTCTGAGCAATCGTCATTATTATTAAAATTTTCGTTGCACATCTGTGCAGAGCTCCTATTATTATTTTTATTATTGGTACCATGGTCATTAGAATGATTTCCACTATTATTATTACTATTACAACTATCATTATTATTATTTCGATTTTTAACATAGCAATTTCGTGCTATATGTCCGATCTTATTACAAAAGTGACATTTAATATTCGAATGTCCATTGTCATTACCAGAACTACGACCATTTCCATTAAAATTATTACTATTATTGCTTTGTGAGTTAGAATTGTGATTATTATTATAGTTACGACCTTCATTATTGGAAGATGAATTATAAAAATTATTATTATTGTGATTATTGTTTCTACCTCGATTGAAACCACGATTATTATTTCGATTTTGGGACCTACCACGATTAAAACGATTATTATTACTATTATTATTACCAGAATTTCATCCGACCTTGCTATGATTCCCGAAAAACACGTTCTCCTCACCAGTGACAGACACTGATGAAGGTTTTTGTAATGCAGAATTCAGAGAGTTACCTCTGACTGTCGATTTACTATCAGAAGATAGTTCACGCTGGAAGTTGTTCAGCTTCATGAACACACCATCCCAGGTGACGACTTCTGCATCCTCTATCACCACCTTGATTTGACGAAACTCTGCAGGTAGCGATCTCAGCAATACCAATATAAATTGTTTTGTGGTTGTCAGGTCTCCCAATTCAGTTAATCGTCTACAACAAGCACGAAAATCAAGCAAATACTTCTGCAAATCAGAACCAGAAACATACCGTTTTGTGTACAAATCACCTCGTAAGTCCATCAGCATCTGGTCATTGCGGTTGTCAATCAAATTTGTTAGCACGTTGAACATCTCCTTCGCGGTGGTGTAAGTCTGAAGCATCTCCAAGTATTCATCGGTCACGTTGTTTGCAATCAGGAACATAGCTTTGGCATTCTCTTTGGACCAGGCATCTCCCCTATTTCGAACAGTAGGCAAAGAATCGACAATTATATTACTTAACGACTCCTTCGCCAACAGCAGCTCCATCCTAAACTTCCATGTTCGGCCATTCTGGCCATTGAACGGCTCAATCGTATTCTGTTTTCTCACATCCATCTCGATAACAGGTAACGACGATCAGTTGCACCGCAAATCAGCAATTTCAGCAACCATCAGATATGTCGACCAACGATTCAACTCGAACGAGATCACAGGAACATCGAGAAGCGAACATATTAAACAATGAAAAAAGAATTAGAAGTCATGGTACTACTTGGGAGTGACAATCAGGATTCGACAGCACAACTTTGAAGACTCAGAACAATGGCGACCACGTTGACATCCAGGTAACTGGGCCCATAACCTGTGAGAAAATACGAACTGCCAACGGATCAAACTACACGAAAATACAACGATGAAACCTAAACTACAGAAGACATTGAGCAAAGACTAGACACACACATTACAAACACATAAATAAAACTATAAATATTCACTATTTCACGAATTTTATTCCACATAATATTCGCTGACATGTTATATCACCGACCGTTGATGAGCGACGAGAAGGCATACAAAACATATAATCACAGTTGGGTTTCAAACACAAAAATCACAGATTACAAATAATAACAAAACAGTGTTACCACAACATATGATGTGCGAGAATAATAAGTCGACGTATAATATAATTTGCTATTATTCTCTGTGAGAAGTTGAGGAAGAAATCAACGGATCGAGACGACTAAAAACCTATGAAACGAACCTAAACTAAAAACGACATCGAACAGAGACTAGACACACACATTACGAACACATAAATAAAGACACAGGATTCACTAATTACGAACTTTTATTTCCACATTAAGAGTAGTGGAGTTGTTAACAACATGAATAACAAAAAGCGACTAGAGGCGTATGATTACAAAATATCACAGTCAGGTACAAAACACTAAAAATCACAGATCACAAAAATATATAAACAGTGTTGCCACCACAAATGATACGTGAGAATAATAGTCACGAGTATAATTTAATTTGCTATAATTCTCACACGCCTCCTCAAATTAAATTTATACGATTACGGTAAAATGGTAAAAATGAATTATTAAACTAATGAAGTCATTAAGAACACAAATGACAAAAGGTCAACAAAAATACAAAAAGTTACAACAACAAATACTACATGAATGGTAAACATATACAATAAGTTACAACAACTTTAACATTTTACAGAATACATCAAATTTAGGCCTCGGGCAGCCCTTCGTAAAAACATCAGCCAACTGTCGCGAAGTTGACACGTATGAATACTTAAAGTCTAAATTTACGTGATTGCACACAAAACGGTACTTTACGTCCACATGTTTTGATCTGCGTGTGTTCCATTTTCCAGAGTGCAAGATAGCCAGACAACTCTGATTGTCTTCGTAAATTACAGCTCTGTCATTAATTTGAATGCAAAAGTCACTCATTAAATATTTCAACCAGATTGATTCAGTGGTAGCATCGCATATGGCGATCAACTCACTTTCAGTGCTAGACAGAGCTACCGTTGGTTGTTTCTTACTAGACCAGGACACCAGCGACCCATAAACAAAGACACAGTAACCCGAGATTGACCGTCTTGTGTTAACACAGTTACCCCAATCGGCATCCGAATATGTTTCGACTATATTGCCATTATTATTATGTTCATATGAATATATAAGTTTTTTATCTTTAGTAGTCACTAAATATTTCAGAACTCTCAATAAATATTTGAAATGTTCATCTGTGGCATAACTGGAGAACTGGCTGAAGTACGATATTGCGAAGCAAATATCAGGCCGTGATCCTAGCATTAGGTACATCAAACATCCCACGAGCTGTTGATAGTTATTATTCAGCACACTATCACACGCATTGAGGTCCCTATCCAATTGGAGTTTGGGGTCAATAGGTGTGTAGGTAGGTGCACATTTATCAACACCGAATCGCCTAGCAACAGACTCGATGAGATTCTTCTGCTCGATCTCCAGTATGCCCTCTTCGCGACTGTAATTAATGTTTAAACCTAAATATTTATTAACTTTTCCAAGATCCTTACATTTGAATCTCTTATTAATTTTATTTTTGAAAAATATAATTTGTTCTTTATTATTTGAACTAATGAGAACGTCATCAACAGTAAGTGAGTAGATAAACTATCGTTCCATCATGTTTATTTTTGAAAACATACAGACAGTCATCAGCCATGCTTTGTACAAAGCCAAGTGACAACAGGAACTCATTAAATAACTTATTCCACACTTTTGGCGACTGTTTAAGACCATATATAGACCTATTTAGTTTTAGTACATTATTGTGTTTATCAACCTGTGTTTCAATACCTTCAGGTATCTCGAGGTACACATCCTCAGAAAGAATACCGTTCAGGAACGCACTACAAATATCTATTTGTTCTATATAAAATTTTAATTTACTACTGACAGCCAAGAGGGTCCTCACAGTCGAAAGTTTCGCCACTGGCGCATATACTTCATTAAAATTGAAGCCTTTCTTCTGCTGACAGCCTCTGGCAACTAACCTAGCTTTATATAAAACATTATTTTCATTATCATATTTTTTATTAAATATCCAACGACACGTGATGGTAGGGGCGTCCTTTGGACGTTTGGTCACCTTCCAAGTCTGATTGGAGTTCAGGGCACTTATTTCAGATGAAATGGCCTCCTTCCACATCAGACTATCAGGTGCTACACTCGCCTCCTCAAACGTCAAAGGAATGCCATCCTCAGCCAGGTATATATTTCCTGCTGCTTGATCACGTGTAGTCGCCTCCTGTGAAAGACAATCTAAATTTAAATCACCATCAACTTCAATATTTTCCAAGTTGGATTCAGTGACTTCTTTAAATAACTCATCATTTTTAGTATATTTATTATATTCAGGATTACTTATTGCACCTTCAAAGAACTCAACATCACGTGACAGACGTATCTCCTTAGTGCTTAAGTCCAACAACCTGTACCCACATGGAGAATAACCAACCATTACTAATTTTTCACTTTTACTCTTAAATTTGTCAGAGTCATGTTTGAATGACAACATATACGCATCGCATCCAAACGTTTTTAATTTATTATAATTATATTTCTCACCAAACCATCTCTCAAATGGAATAAAATCTTTATTTGTGGGGCATCTGTTTATGATATAGGTGGAGCACAATATGGCTTCCGACCAAAATATCTTTCCAAGACCACTCTCAAACAACAGTGTCCTTGCCCTCTCGCACAGTGTCCTGTTCATTCTCTCAGCTTTTCCATTCTGCTGAGGACAACCACCAACAGTAGGTTCAACCACAATTCCCTTCTCAGTACAATATGACTGGAAGGTGGTATTCAAGTACTCTGTGCCGCGATCACAACGGAGTCTCTTTACGTTATAGCCAAACTTATTCGAGACCATCTCGTGATATTCTTTAAATTTCGTAAAAGCTTCTGTCTTGTTCGCCAGCAAGTAAACACAACAAAAATTGGAATAATCGTCGATAAAGGTCATGAAATACTTAGCTCCTTTATATGCAGGAGGGTTAATAGGTCCACAGAGGTCAGTATGAACCAACTCCAATGGCTTATTTGTTTTTCTTTCATGCCTTTGGAATGGTTTTCGACTCTGTTTCCCCATAACACAGGGCTCACACAGCAATCTGCGATTGGAGTCAACATTGGGTATCAAACCCCTACTTGACAACAATCTAACATCGTTCACATTTAAATGAGCAAGTCGTTTATGCCACACGAACAGTGGGCTCAACTCATCTCCCAACGTCAGATTACACGATTGACTTGACATTTTTACAAAGTCAATTGTGTACAAATCCGAGTCTACGCTAACACCAGTGGTAACTACTTTTCCACTGCAGCGTTGGATGATCTCAACAGACTCTTCCTTGAACAAAGTGTCAAATCCCGACCTGCTCATTCGTTTAACCGAAAGCAGATTCTGTGGCAGCTCCCGAGCATACCTTACATTTTTCAACTCGATTACGATTCCATTTAAAAGTTTTAATTTTACAGTACCCACCGACGTGACAGACAGAGAGACACCCTTCTTCGCAACACAGATACTATGTGGTCTGATCAAGTCTATATAATCACTGAACAAATTTATATCATTAATAATGTGAATTGTGCATCCACTGTCAACTATAAATGTGGTTCGAGGCATAAGTTTAAATTTTCTTTTGCATTGCAAGAGTCATTAATTTTTTTATTATCGTCATTATTCAACGTGAAGCTGTAACCCACTTCAGAGCAAACGTCATTAGCATTAAAATTTTCATTGCACATCTGTGCCGAGCTCCTATTACTATTATTATTATTGGAACTTTGGTCATTAACTCGATTTTCACTATTATTATTAACTATTATTATTGTTACGATTTTTGGAATAACAATTTCGGGCTATGTGCCCTACTTTGTTACAATAGTGACATTTTACATTCGAATGTCCACCGTCAGTATTATTATTACGACCACGTCCATTAAAATTATTACTATTATTATTATTATTTGAGCTCGAATTTTGATTATTATTATTAAAATTATTATTTCCGCCTCGACTAAAACCACGACTATTATTATTATTTCGAGATCGACCACGATTAAAACGATTTCCATTACTACTATTACCAAAATTTCGTCCAACATTATTGCAATTACCAAAATAAATGTTCTCCTCACCAGTGGCACCCACTGATGAAGGTTTTAGAGATGTAGTGTTCAGAGTGTTACCTCGAACTGCCGATTTGCTATCAGACGATAGCTCACGCTGGAAGTTATTCAATTTCATGAAAACACCATCCCAGGTGACGACTTCTGCATCTTCGATTACAACCTTAATTGGACGAAATTCCGCAGGTAATGACCTCAGCAATACCAAAATAAACTGTTTCGTGGTCGTTAAATCTCCTAATTCAGTCAAACGTCTACAACGAGAACGAAAATCCAACAAATATTTATGCAAATCAATACCAGACACATACCGTTTTGCGTACAAATCACCTCGTAAATCCATCAGCGTCTGGTCATTGCCGTTGTCGATGAGGTTCGTTAGGACATGAAACATCTCCTTCGCCGTCGTGTACGTCTGGATCATCTCAAGGTACTCGTCAGTCACGTTGTTAGCTATCAGGAACATCGCCTTCGCGTTCTCCTTGGACCAAGCATCTCCCCTGTTACGAACAGTCGGCAAAGAATCGATTATAATATTAGTTAACGACTCCTTTGCCAACAACAGTTCCATCCGGAACTTCCATGTGCGGCCATTCTGCCCATTGAACGGCTCGATCATGTTCTTCTTTCGCGCTTCCATCTCGTTGACAGGTACGAACGATCAGTTACACCGCAAACACAGCGATTTTCAGCAACTTTCAGACACGTCGACCAACAATTCAACACGAACGAGATCACAGGAACATCGAACAGAGAACATATCAAACAATCGAAAAACAATTAGCAGGCATGATACTACTTGGGTGTGGCGAGCAGGATCCGACAGCACAACATTGACGAACTATGACAATGGCGACCACGTTGACATCCAGGTTTCTGGGCCCATAACCTGTGAGAAGTTGAGGAAGAAATCAACAGATCGAGACGACTAAAAACCTATGAAACGAACCTAAACTAAAAACGACATCGAACAGAGACTAGACACACACATTACGAACACATAAATAAAGACACAGATTCACTAATTACGAACTTTTATTTCCACATTAGAGTAGTGGAGTTGTTAACAACATGAATAACAAAAAAGCGACTAGAGGCGTATGATTACAAAATATCACAGTCAGGTACAAAACACTAAAAATCACAGATCACAAAAATATATAAACAGTGTTGCCACCACAAATGATACGTGAGAATAATAGTCACGAGTATAATTTAATTTGCTATAATTCTCACATTCTCACATAAGGTCTATTTTATTAGTTTTTTAATACTTCGCTAGGAGCGCTAACATCTGTGGAAAAATCGTGATCATGGAGAATTGGTTATATCAGTAAAGGACATATAAGTGCATTATAACATGAAAATGTCTTGTTAAATGAATCATACTTTCATGAGTTATCTGTTATAGAAGTGAAAATGTACATTGAGATGTGGGATATAATGAATTACATTGGTGAAAAATTTAATCGACCGTTAATAGAAGCATATCTTCTCTTGAAGGTAGAATATGCGGATATCAAAGTCTCTGAAAAGGAAAGTGAAATTCTTGTTCATGGTTCTTGTTTGTCCATGTCTAATGTTAGAAACTGGTAGCAAGTATCCTGCTCTTTGAAGAAATACAAGGTGCGGCAATTAATCGATCACCTACTTTCATTACTGAAGAAAACAAACCCGATGATAATAATATAACTTTGTGATAATCCCACTAGGATGCTCACATGGTTTAGCAATGTAGCTTGTTTTTATTGGGGAGAGTAATTTTTATTGGGAAAGATTGAGGATTGGACATGAATAAAAATGCTTTTTATGAACCAACTTGTTTATATTTGAAAAAGGTACAAAAATATGTACAGCGAACTAAATGTTTGTCAGTGTCAAAAATATATATGGCACACAAACTCAGTGCTATGGATAGTGAAGCACAAAAATATATTATAAACACAGTGTACAAGTTATGTAATGTACAGGCATATAATGTACAGTTATGAGGTGGTGCGGGATTGTCTCTCAACACCCCCCTGTGATTCCACATTACCAAATAAATTATTTGTTTCCTTCAGATTTTTGATCCTGAAGTCAAACTTGGTGCCCAAGAACTAGTTTCTATTCGCATTAATTTTATATCATAAAATGAATTGAAATTAGTAAAACTTTAAGTTGAACTGTCACAAATTTAATAAAGATTTTAAATATGAAGTGACACACAGTTGACACAATTTGACAAACAGGTTATGTTTCCAATGTAAAATTATGTAAAAATTAAAATTTATTGGCTTTGACCCAATTTAGTGGCACACAGCCTTCACACACAGTGAAAAAATGTTAAAAAATTCACAAATTAACTCATTTCTTAATATAAAATATATTTTTCATTTCTCGTGCTCTGCTAACATATTGGGAAAGATTGAGGTTCAGTCATGAATAAAAATGCTTCTTATGAACCAACTTGTTTATATTTGAAAAATATACAAAAAACATATACGGATAACTAAGACCCATATTCACGAACGTCACTTTAATCTACCTTCACTTACACCCATATTCACAAACATCACTTTAACCTACCTTCACTTAAACTTCACTTAAAAATGACTTTTAGCACAATTTTGTATTTAAGAGAGTAGTAACATTTTATTTTTACATTAGAACTCTCATAAGAAATTCAATGTTCCCACATTTTTAAGTATGAAATTGTGCAAAAAACTTTTTTAAAGTGAAGTTTAAGTGAAGGGAGGTTAAAGTGACGTTTGTGAATATGGGCCTTAAATTTCACTTTAACGAATTTTTTTGCACAATTTTGTACTTAAAAATATGGGAACATTGTATCTTTTAGGAGAGTTCCAATGTAAAAATAAAATGTTACCACATTCTTAAATACAAAATTGTTCTAGAAGTCATTTTTAAGTGAAGTTTAAGTGAAGGGTGGTTAAAGTGACATTTGTGAATATGGGCCTGAATGTTGGTCAGCGTTGAAAATATATTTGGTACATTTTGACTATACAGAATTAACATGGACTGCTATTTGATTGAAAAATACGTACAAAATTTTGTTATCAATTGCCAAGACAGGAGGAGAAAGTTAGTCGGGTTGGGTTGATAATGATATCAATGTTCTTTGCGCGGTAATTTTGTTTAGAATAGAAATTATGAAAATTTAATTTAATACCATAGAAAATGCTTAAATATAATTAATTCAGTTCAACCTCAAATTTCAGCAATATTTTACTGTTTTACGAATCCTTATCATACCCAACCTGACTAACTTCATCTTACATCTTCTAACGTCATTCTTATCACAAATAGCAGTCCATGTTAATTCTGTATAGTCCAAGTTGGTACACGGGATGTGATATATTCACACAGTTTGAACAACAACAATACTTGAGTATGCTCCTATTTGATTCTTTTGTTTGATTCTCCGTTTGACTCTTTATTCTTTCTCAAAACTTACTTCGATTGTCTGCGGTTCGGACTTCATGAAAAATGTATGTATGTATATGTGTATGATTAAATTCGTTTTTTTTACCCTTATAACAACATTTTTGAATTTTTTTTGAGGAAAGAAATTGAAGAGAACGCAAATAAATATACAATCGAACGTTTATCTGTTTTTCATTTTCATAAATTCGAGAGAAATGTATAATTTTGGATATGAATCCCAACTAAATTTCATACAATCTGAGTTATCAAATGTAATTACAAGACAACCTTTATTCGCAGAGAGCTGAAATTTTTATGACATATTTTAGTATGTTTGTTGAAGATTGTGTGAAAATTTCAGCTCAATCGTACTTTTCAAAGTTGAGATATTGCTGAAATTACATAAATCCCCAACTAGATTTAATCTTTATCACATGAATCACTCAATCTGAAATTTTATCAATATCTTGTAAATAAAATGTAAAATTTCAGCCAAATCTTCTCAGAATATTGACAACTAATGTACATCAATATGTCTCGATAAAATTTCAACTTGATTTTCCATTTTCTTTTTGAAGTATCACTGAAATAAGCCAGCTATGACTAAATCAATTTTGTTCATAGCAAGTGATGCTAGTAATCCAGGAAAGTCAAAGTTTTGTATTTTAATACCAACACCAAGTTCTTTAGCCACTAGTTTTATAATATCTATATTTGACATATGGACAATCTGCATCACCCTGATTGAAAATAGCTCCTTTACCAGAATCTGGTAGATCATCATGCCTAAAAATAAGTGGATTGCTAAACGATAATAGCTAATGTGTGGTACATCATTTAACCCACTCTTAACCATATACCAACCAGCCAAACCTTGTAAAACAATTAATAAATTTACTACCAGTAAGCTACGAGTTTGTGATTTATTAAGGAATTGGTAGTAATAAAATAGTATGAAAGGTACAATAGTAATTATACCAATAGATCTTCCTAGTAAGCGGTGTAAATATTCTATAAGAAAAATCTTCTTAAATTCTGCAATGCTAATGTCACTATTAATTAACTTCAACTCAGGAGATTGTCAATATGCATAAAATTCTCTTTGCCAGTCTGCAGCAGATAGCGGAGGAATTATACCTGACATTGGACTCCATTGAACGATAGATAAACCAGAGCCCGTCAGTCTAGTAATCCCACCTAATAAAATCATTGTCAATACTAATGATACAGCCACCATCAACCATAAAGGGACGTATTTGGCTATACTATATCTTTGATCACTTGAAGCATTCTCATAATGCATACAATTAACTACTACAGTTTTTACTATATTATAATTTATTTATATGATAACAAATATTAATCTAACTCAATTCACCACTTGCTTATATATATCGCTATAATAAAACATCAACTAGATAGTACCATCAAGTAAAAAAATACAAATCATTTCAATATATTGTGCTAAGTTTTGTTATAAAAGATTAAACGTCAATATAAATAATGTTTAAGAAATAGAGTAACATTATTATGCATGGAATCATATTATATTTACATACATTATTTCAGTTAAGAATTATAGTAATAATACCACTTCTACATCAAAATTAAATTCTATTCACTAAAATAGTAAAACATTCAAAGCTAAGGATTTATAAATATTATGTTGACTTAAGCGAAGGAGTATTAACCCATACATAGGGTATTATTCTGCAATGACATTGATATATTTGTAGACCACCATAAAATGGTTTATAGCTATCCTCTGCTTGTCACAACTCCAATCAATCATGATAAAGCAGCTAAAACTTATTATATTTATGCTATGTAATAACGTTAACCTAAGAGAAGCTTATATAGCTAATCAATCTACTATAAAAACAAAATACCCAAAAAATGCACTACTCTATCAACGATTAGATACCGCTAGGGAAAACATTGTACGTGATCATCCATCAGCACTAACTAAAAAGATAAACATAGGCAGATCAATGAGCTTCAACACAACACCAGAATTAGATAGCCAGAAAATTCCTGCTACTAACAATCGTGATGATTTATGTAACAACCCATCAGATATAGCTTATAACATACCATCTAAGCATTTTAAGACATGAAAGATGCCTTTAGACAAGAATATACAAAATAAGCTTCAACTATTTGAATCAATCAAACAAAAAAATGAAGAGGTAGCAACAAAGCAAGAAAATATATGCTCACAAATAGGAGAACTTAATTGTACAGTTGGTGAAACACACCAAAGCAAATTAAATGGTGGTGTAATGAAAGAATTACACAAAATTAGATGTCAAAAAAGCTACACTCCTTTAACACCAATGCCAAAACTTCTAGATGTAAAGGAACTAAATCTAGAAAAATCTAATTCTATAAACAGCACTGATACTTTAAGTGCATCAAAACTTGACTTAATAGAAGAGATGAGTATACATCCACTATCTAATGGTCTAGAAGCATCTAATGGCAATAGCTTACCGACAGATTTGTTGCAATCTCTTAATGATTTTGAAGTAGCTTGTAATAAATTGGATTTTGTAGGTGTAATTGGTGCATCCTCATAAACTATTATGTAGTTAACTGTATAGTATAGTATTAAGATAAGAATAAGGAAATTATTAATATTTTCCTTATTTTACCTGTATAGGATAAATACGTAATTCTTTGATTAGTTTTCCATCGACAGTAATAACATTTAATCCCATTTGCATTAAAACGTTCTGTATAAAAAAAAAAGTAAGAATTACGGAACAAAATAATTAGGTCTAAATATAAAATTCACGATATTCTACCTGATACAAATTCAGTTTTTACACAAAGTACCTTTTTCGAAAAGTAACGCCCGCATTGTTCGGCTTCAAGATTTTATCAGTTCTAGCAGTCCATAAGCGATATAGTCAAAGTTAAAAACCAACATTTCCATAGAGCATTCTTTGTTAGTAAATGATTGACAATGAATCGTGGTTGTTGTTCAACCTGTGTGAATATATCACATCCCTTGGTACACGAACTCAGTGCTACCGATAGGGAAGCACAAAAATATATTAGGAAGACAGTGTACAGGTTAGGTAATATACGGACATATAATATACAATTATGAGGTTGTGTTGGATGGTCTCCCAACAATTTTTTTTCCCAACTCTGGTGACAGGAAAATAATTCTCCGAGGTAATTTCATATAAATTGTTGTACTAAAATCCAATCTCCTCAAGCTCGTTCAGATTGTATGAATGGAGTAGGGTAAATGTAAGATCTCATTTTGTGGAACTTTTACCTAACCTGGTAATATTCCTTTCCAAACGCATGGGGTAACACTTTTTTTTCCCAGTAACCTTTCTGAATGCGCCTCTAGTAAACAGCCTTCTACCTGTATGTCTTGGCGGCTTTGCGGTATTGGCGGGATGTATTCTTTTTTTGTAGATCTTTGTTTCATTCTTCCGTTCCGTTCATGTCAATATCATATATATTGCAGCATTTGTGCGAATCGTGTCTTGCAGGGTCATTCTTCTTATCAAAAGATTGATCGTCGCAACTTTTTCTGAATTGTTTTATTTATTTTCAGTTTTTACTTCTTAGTGTACGATGTTCAACTTATTAGTTATTAAGCGTCCGATCATACCCGTAGTTATGTCTATCGGAAAATTAAATTAAATTAATGTGAACTTATTTCTGTTGATTATTAATATGTATTGGTATGGTCACTGTCAATGCTAAAAGTGATAGTCGTACAGAAAATGTGCTTGAATAATAGTATTTTTAATTTGATGTGTTGATTATTTCCTTTACCTTCGTGTTTTTAAATTTTTGAAAATTATTGTTTTTCCCGACTTCAGTTCTCTTATTTGAAACCATCCATCTAGAGTTTTCTATGCATTCCTTAGCATGTTCTGGTTTATTTCATTATTTCTGTCTTTCGCATTACTTCAGATCTCTTTCCACTTGGTGATAAATGTTCGTAATCAGGTAACATGTTACTGTTATTGTTATTTGGTAAATTATTAATCGTTGAGTTAGATGAGCAGAGCCTCTCGTACTATAAAACTACTTCAAACGAACCGCTTTAAGTTCGCTTTGTTTCATTTTTACTGAAAGAAATTTCTAATTCTATTGCTTAGATTTATTTCTGTTTATCATGAAAATTTTCGGGTGTGTGCGTATTAAATTTTGCAGTTTTATTCTTCATTATTCACTTCAATGAAACCATCCGTATTTTTACTTTGTGATTTTTGGACTTTTATCAACTTTCGTGCACTATTTCATCCGAGGATCACGTTTTCATAAATTTGGTTAATGGATCGATGCCAACCGTGAATTATAGTTTCATTAAATAATATTTTTTTCATTGTTAGACGTGGTGTTCTTTTTCCTGACTCTTCAATGTAGTGTTCTACCTATAACGAATGAACTTCCGTCAGTTAAGTCCTATAGCTTACCATGTTTCATATTTTATATCTCAACCCTGATGTCTTATTTTAATTCATTGGTGAGATCATGATTTTAACCATTTAACAGGATGGGTGCCTCAGTCAATCTGCATAGTAAATTATACTTGGAGTTCAAAACAGTGTAGTTGAGTTCTTAGCTTTCGATCTTGGGATTAAGCTTTTTTTTTTTTTTGGGGGGGGGGAGTTTCTTCTTGGTGTTTAGATTATTGAGAAACCAAGACATTTTCGTTAATTTGTTCTTGAGAATTAATTAACTTGTATGGATCCTCTCTCTCTTCCCCTTTCATTGATATATCGTTGGTATTCAGAAAATTTTAATTTGTTTTTCCTGTTTTTCCGATTTATTTGCTTTTGAAGTGACGACTTCAAAAATTGTTTATTTGTGTTTGAAATAATTCTTCTCATTTGCTTTGTTTTCGTTAGATATTATTAGAGTGCAGATGTTTTGACATTATTAAGGTTAAAATTCGGCAATAAAATCTTTATTTTCGGAATTATTCGGCAAAAACAAAAAAAAACCTTTAAAGAATAAAAATATTACCAAAAAAATTCAAATTTCAATTTTTTTGCTCAAATTCTGAAATTTTTTATTTGAAAATGATGTATTGTTGAATGAGAAATTCAATGAGCTCATTCCATATTATTGTCCTTCATTAACAGGGTGATGCTTAGTGTCAATTCAGCTCCCTATAATTTGAGTTTTTCTCTCCTATAGACAATGAAAATAGCACCTAGAAACTTCAGATTTCAATTTTATCTTCAGTTCTACAGTTTTTCATAGAAAATAAACGTTTTTGTCAATTTTTTTTGTAATTACGTCATTTTTGGCATTCATTCCAGTTTCAGCATTTTTTGACAAATTAAAAATTTTTCGCTGCTCCTCCCCCAACGTATGAAGCGAACTTCAGTTTGATTTCTAGGCCCTTGCCCTTTTAGAAAATGACTTAACAATTGAGAATCCGTACCCTAGATATTATAATTCTTCACTGTTGTATAAGCTACTTTCATAAAAAATGAAATGTTTGTGTTTCTGTATAGATTTGTCTGGTACTTTTTATAATATTATTTTTTCGATATTAATAAACATTCCTTAGAATAATTTTAAAAATCATAATTCCGAAATAGGTATGAATGTTATTCATCTATTTTATGTGTAAAGGCTGGTTCACAATTAACATAATAGTAACGAGAGTGAGAATGAAAACATAAACGAGAATGAGAATATTAATTGTATGTTTACAACAACCACAATGTTTCCATGATGGATACAATTCAGAGAATTTTCATTATCAAGTTCTTTTTATTATTAATTACCATCAGTTCACAGTTCAGCGCTTCATTTTTTACAATATTTCGAATTATCCTAAACAGTATTTTATTAGTAGTAAAAAACAAAATAATTTCCAAGACCATTTCTGCTCATGGGCAGTAAACAAAATCTGAGAACGAGAATGAAAAAGATGAACTTCAGTCAACTTTCCCATTCACATTCTCTGACAATTCTCGTTCTCACCTGAATGTGAACGCCTCCATCAACATTTTATATTTTCCTGTTTCTCATTCTCATTCTCATTCTCATTCTTATTCTCATTCTCATTACCATTCCCATTAATTGTAAACCAGCCTTAAGCAAGTATGTAAACCATGTAGGAGATTTGGGAAAATAGAAAAGGAGACTATACCCGCATTTCCTGAAGTAGTGTAAGTTGCGGGTGGTGGGAAATCCAAATTTTGCAGTTGTTTTTCATTGAATACATTCTACAACCTCACACGCGTCTCTATAATGAAAGAATTTCCTAATTTTTACTTTATTAACGTTTTATGATATCCGTGTATTTCTTGTTTTTGAAGGAGCCACAATTTTGACGATATTATTTTAAATTGGAGTAAATCATTTTATTTATATTAATTGGTAACCACAAAATTTTTCGCGATTATTTCACTGTGAGTGATCAGATATTTATCTTGATTTTGGAACAATACAATACCAATTCAATGTATTTGTTTGCTTCTCTTCCCATGAATAAAAAAATGTTTAAAAAAAAAAAATTATAACGACCACCGCAACAGTTAGTACAGCTCATAAACTAAAAAATACTTGAAATAGAAAATTGAACTAAATTGTTAAAAACAAGTTTTCTTGTCCTGTATTAAGTATTAGGTAACTAAACAATACAAGGTATCGTACCATAGTACTATCACTGTGAATACAAAGTAAATACAATAGCAAAATGGAAAACGTAATAAATTAATATATACCTACTGAAAAGTGGCAGTTGCTGGTTTATATATCTTATGAAATGCATATCAAACAGATAAATGATGATGCCCATCCTTCACATATAAGAAATAATTAAAGTATACTTCTTACAAATTTTCATTCTATTCATTAAATTTAAATATTCAAATACCTATACAGTAATAATTAACCATACATATTATATAATTATGCAGTAGAACGGACTATAATTAAAAAAGTTGTGCTTTCATACAGCAAATGCCAAAATAGTAATTATAACCTTAACCAGCGACCTGCCGCTTTTCAGTAGGTATATATTAATTTATTATGTTTTCCATTTTGCTATTGTATTTACTTTGTATTCACATTAATAGTTCTATGGTAAGATACCTTGTATTGTGTAGTTACTTAATACTTAATACACGATAAGAAAACTTGTCTTTAACAATTTAGTTCAATTTTATATTTTAAGTATTTTTTAGTTTCTGAACTGTACTAACTGTTGAGGTGGTCGTTATCATTTTAAAAAAAAAACAACATTTTTTTATTTAGTTCTGCACTTTTTAGTTTTTGCTACACAATAAAACAATAATTTCATTTGGACAAAACATGACCAAAAACAAAATGTTCATAATACACTCAAATCACTAAATTAGATGTAAAAGTTCACCCTTTTTCAATTATTGGGTTAAAAAAGTTTCACATTCACTGCCACACAGTAAAAGAATTATTTTCAAATGCAGAAAATATAACACAAAACAAAAACAAATCTTGAACCAATATTGAATGAAGCAGTTGTTAAATTAATAAGAAACAAAAATAGAGTAGAATGCCTGCATCAGATAAAGAAAAAAAAAGTGATGATTGTTACTAAATGAATCATGTTTGATTTTAGCTCATGCCCAGAGAGATTGTAATTTTATAGTTTATAATATGGTTCTATTTGTGTTGTTGTATGTGTTTGTGTTGGTAAGATAGCTACAGGAAAATTGTGTTTGTAGTGATGCATATTTGTTTTTGTTTGTGGTAATCTATGGTTGTGCATATTTGTTTCTTTTGTGGTGGTGTGTAGAGACATTTTTATAGTCGTGACAGAAGAATTTAATTTTTGCGGACACGTACAACAAACCAAATACATTAACTCCCTTCTGTTGTGGTGGTCGTTAAAAAAATAGCTGCTTCAGTTTGTCTACTAGAGAACGTAATTTCTTATGGTATTGTTTGTCTCTAATTTTGTTACTAGTAACCAGTATTGACCACAGATCTTTAAATTATATCAATTTATCAATAGATCAAAAGATGGGGATATAAAGCTCATGAGATTACTTCAAAAAAATGGTATAATTTTGGGATTTAGATTAATATTTTTCTAACAATTTAGATCATTAGATCAGATTGTTAATGTGGAATACTTTGTCATGAAAAAATACTCTCGCCAGAAAGTAATATACAGATTTTGGGTGTTCTGCCACCTCATATGTAAACGAATGGGTAAGCCTAAACCTGGGCAAAACTGGCCATTCTAGAGCCAGTTCAGATGGTTTATATGCGGGCTTATTTACACAAACACAGACACTCATACATAATATTTACGTACGTTTGTGTGAGCAGATTGATGCGTCATTTCTTATATTGATAAGAAATGGTGGACTGGTTTATATACAGTATCGTGACATCATCATCTTTGTTGAGATTGATCACAGTTTGGTACTTGTACATTACTTGTATATATGTGCAAGTAATTACAATCGAACATAATTTATGCTATGTGTTCAACATCGTAAAAACAAATATTTGGTAGCCTTTTGGTGGCAACTGTCATTGAGGGGTCTGAGCCCCATCACCTCATACAAGTAGTGACCCCACAGTTAATATTATTGAATTATTTACTACTAGCCGTTACTTTTAGAACTTACGCCAACACAGTTTTTACAAGACACGTAATACCTGGAAGGTTATGCAACTGCTTTTACTATTTTACATGTATGTATAAAAAGTTTCCTGTCGCCCAGATTTTTGTTTTTGGTTTTTTGCCCCAAAACTGCTCAAGTTTTCGAGACACAAATTAGCCTGTATGTTATTTCAGGAGATACTCTACATACATACTTAGTTTCATTCGAATCCGGTCCGTAGTTTTGGTATGATTGGTTCCCAAACTTACGCACATTACTCTGAAAATATTAATACTATTAAATTTTGAGTGAATGTCAAAAATGAAAAGTCAAAATTATTTCATAATTTGTTCGGCATTTTTTGCTCCTTTACCAGCTGATCAGAGTTATTTTTGGTGGTAGATAGAGGTCAGGGGAAGAAAATTAGGAACTGACAACAAAATAGGAAACGATCTAACTAAATCGCAATCTAAATCACTTACGTAGACTGATCTGTAGATCAGGATCTAGATCGCAATATTTGCGGAATCTGTAGATCGCAATTTAGATCGTCTCAATAATTTTGTTGCTCTACACTGCTAGTAACCGTAAGAATGTAAATCCTCCGCTAGACTGCGCTACTAGCGCTGTTAATTTCGTGATTATAAACTGTTTTTTAACATTGAGAACATATAAAATCAAAGTTATCGAATACAATTGTACAGTAACCGTAAGTACTAGAAATCTGAATTTTTCAGGAGACATCTACATGGGTTAGCTGAAAATTCCCTGAATATTTGGCTATAATCGCATGTTTTTTTCTCGAGATATTCGCGAAATTCTGTTCATATTCCACCAACTTGATTAAATTCTTATCATTTAAACCACAGGATTTGAACGGAATTTCATCAATATGTCGAGAAATGAATGTGATTTTAGCCAAATTTCTAGAGAATCTTAAGCCAACTTATGAAGATGTCTCCTAAAAATTTCAGCTTTCTATCACTCACGGTTTTTGTACAATTGCTTTCGATTACTTTGATTTTGTATGTCTCAATGCTAAAAAATATCTCATTATCCCAAAATCAATATGTTTCTTTAATGGGCCATCAGAGGACGACTACGTTTCTTTAGATCCCAGTTGAGTTCACTGTTCGTAACAAAATAAAAACATGTGTATAACTTTTCTCCATTTTGTCAAACACGAATGAAATTGAATGATAAACCGAAATGGTATACATTTTCCTCCAGTACCATTATTCGTTTCTGTCATTCGGCAAACGACATCCAGGGTTATTTCAATTGTTCCTTTTCTCCACTCACATTAGGCATTATTTATTTTTTCTCGAACTAAACCCGGAACACGTACATTAGTGCTAAAAGTACATGAAAAAGAAAAAAAGGAAAATAAAAGAGTGAACTTAAAGCAGCAGTGGAGAAAAAAAAAAATTATTCGAAAACAAAAAACTTTACTCGAAATATTTTTCTTTCAAGTACACCAGCCGTGTGAGTAGAAAATATGCGTTGATGTGTTCTGAGTAGCGACAACGAAAAACTTCTTTCTTTTTTCTGTAGATTTGAACCTAAAAAATCTTTTATTTTTCGTTACAACAGCTCATGGATGAAACATGAAGAAAAAAATCTCGAGGGGTACCAGAAAAATGTCAAGTTACATTACACTTTTTGATTTTTTTTTCCTGTTACTGTTTTTTATTTCGAAGTTCGTATGGTTTTATTAGAAAGGCATTGTGTGTGGTATGTGTTTAAAAGTTTCTGAGGTCTAAAAAGAGTGAGGATATAATGAGAAAGTGAAAAAATTCCTAATTGTAGCGTTGCTGTAACGCTGCTAACATAATAAACTTTTTTTTTCTTTTTTTTCTTCAAGTTATAATTTAATTTTGTTTTTTGCATAAATTCTAGGGCGGTGAAGTGCTGCAGGAAACCATATCATCGAATATAAGTGACGATACCGTCGTATTAGAATACCTAAATTCAGATGGCACGTTTATTACCCAATTCATTGACTTCAAACGAGTGAGTTTTATCATTATTCGTGAACGTGAATTTTTGTAAATTCAGGTCCTTATTCTAGTTCTGTGGAATTCTCGGCAGCGTGAAAAGCCTACTTTTATTTGTTTTTCGTTGGAAACCATCTGTTTGAGGAAGTTGGTCATACTATCTTAGGTGCAGACGGTAAAACAAAATAATCTTGTTTAAATATAAGTGTATTTATCAAGAAGTTAAGGGCTTGGAAAATTAAAAATATAGGTTGAGATTTGTCGTTAAATTACATACAATCGAGATTTTTCATGCAATACTCTTCAATTCTACATATGTTACTCTTATTTCTAATTTAACTTTAAACAAAAATATACACAACCGCGGAAAAAGTGTGGTGGGTGAAAAATTACAGTGCAGAAATAGATAGAATTACAAAATATGTGTATTGTGGGTCGCGTTCATTATAGGTTTTAGGAATTTTTTTCAATACTTTACAAAAACTTAGAGAAGTTGTAATTCGGAAACCGATGAACGGATTAGGCTTATCTTCGAACTTGACCAAGATATAGATTCAGAGTATCCGCATGCCAAATTTTATCCCCATCTGTGAAAAACTAAGCTCTGACCCTACTATCTAAAAATTTGAAATTGACATGACTGCCATTTGGAAACTGGTGAGTGGATTTGGCCCATCTTACATAATTTAAAGTTATGTCTATTCTAGACAAAACTAATTTTTTGACTGGCGTGCCATCGGCATTTTTTAATGGTAAACATAGTTTCTCTTGGTCTTGTGCAGTGCTAAACCAAGGCCTAGATGGCTACCCTACCTACTACTGTATCAAAATTGTGACAGTGGGTGACTGTTGACAAACGGGTGTATTATATACTCATCGATCACATAGCGGGCTAGTGGACTTCTAGTACACAAACTACCTTTTTGCGCTTACAGCTTTACATTTTGTCTGTATTGCCAAATTTCTTACTGAGCTAGGCTCACACATACACACATATGAGAAAAACATGCTCTGCCTTCTGCTATTGTGTGGTGTGCTGTATACATCTACACACATAACCACAATGGGAACCTCCCAATGTAATAAGTATTCAGCTGTTTTTATAAACAGTTTATTTTTGTTATTGACGTTAACTGTTGTCAGGGAAAAGAACTGGTGACCTCCTTTCTCTTTCTCCAATGTGTGGTTGGAAAACCAGCCTATCAGCTTTAAACAGCTGATTGCAAAACAACACTTTCCTTCTTCAATGTTGGCATACTCTTATCAACTTTTGAAGAAGAAATCAGTTGGCTACTAATAATGGATGGAGAAGCTTCTCAAACCCACCCAACTGCCACCTACTCAACACCACATACCACTATACATTCATCGAATGTACCAATGAACTTGGCAATTCCACAGTCCTCCTTGCTTGTAAACTATGGCCATCTCCTTAACAGCTACCTCCCAGGTGAAGAACTTCCCATTAACCAGCACCAGCAGGTTAACAGTTCAGCCCTGAGGTTATTGCCTATTCTTGATGGGCAATTGCACTGGCAGGATGCAAGTTTTGCTGCAACAAGCTGTCCTCCAATGCCAACCACACAAGCTCATCTCCCCCAGTTACTAACAGGCCTTCCTACTTTCAATGTTAAGAACGTGCATCTCTAGCTATAGCAGATTGAGAATCTTGCTAGAGCCAATGGCAATACCAGCTAGTCACAGTTCTACTTAGTAGTCTCAGGCCACCTGCCTGCGCTGGTAGCCAATGCTGTGTTGGAAGTTCTATACAGTTCCAACAACTCACTGCACACTTAGTCTAACCTCTGCAACTAAATCCAGCAGGAGTTTTCCCCTTCCTCTTACTCCCAGATAAGAAATCTGTTGGAGAACACACATCGACGCTTTCAGCATACCATTGCCACCTCATCACCTTAAATGAAGGAAGGGTAAATGACAATGTTCTCCACAACCTTCTTTTCCAATTCTAACTGGTAATTACTAGACAAACATTGACCATGACAAAGCCCTCAACCTCTCAACAGGCAGAGCTAGAAGCTGAAGAGGCATTAGCTATCAAGCAAACTTTTCCATCAACCACCTCCACTAACAGCATCAATACTCTGGCAATAGTCACTCCCGCAGCAACCCAATTGACTCCAGCATTGGCTAATTATTTGGAATTAGCTTCCATCATCCAGTTGCTCAGCTCTAGGCAGGGAGACAAGTAAATGCTGTTGATCCCTAAAACAATTCACCTCCATTCCCCAAACATGGACATTTGTGTAACTGCAAAAGTAGGTCCTGCAACAGATCATGCTCTGGAGATGCCAGTTTCAGTTGTTTGAAATCATAGACGATACTATCTGTGATCAATGAAAAGAAGTTGGTTAACACCCTCTCTCTCCGTAGGTCTTGTGAAGGCCACTGTTGGTATCACCAACAGTATGGGAAGAATGTGCTCAACTGTTCAGACCCCGCATGTTCCTGGTTAGACAAAAATCCTAGTTGCCATCGCAATGACTCTAATTCTCCTTCTCACTTGGGAATGAATAAATGAGTCAATCCAGATGGCACTCCCACTTGTTTTCAGTTCAGTCCATCAATTTGTAGATCTGCTTAGTGAATGATGTTTCTTGACCAATACTAGTAAGGAGGTATCTGCTATTCCTCCAACCTCTGTAGACAGAAAATGTAGAACTAAGCTCCAAGTCTATGTTGCGAACCAAACTCTAATTGGTACCTATGGAGTTGAGCTGGTATAGCTAGATTTTGGCCTTCAATGTGAATTCAAGTTGTCCTTCATCATAGCTGACATCACTGACCCCATAATTGGAACAGACTTCCTCAATCATTACCAACTGCTACCCGATGTCAGCAAAGGTCATTTGGTGGATAAGACCACTGGACCAGCTGTAGTAGTAAAACCCTGCACAATCAACTATGCCTCTGAGATATGTATTATGCATGCCCACTCCAATAGTCAATTCCAAAAAATCCTTGACAAATTTCTTGATGTAACCGGTAAAGAAGACTTACACCTGAGGATTTCACCAACCACAGTCACCCATGATATTGAATCTGTTGGTGAACCAGTGTTTTGCCATGCCCATTGACTACACTCCGAGAAGTTGAAGGCAAGTTGCCTTTCCTTCAGAACCATGCTCAAATGTGGTGATTGCCAACCCTCCAAAAGTGCCTGGTCATCTCCCCTTAACATGCACATGAAGTCTGACAAAATATTGCGCTTGCTTGGCAACTATAGAGGACTAAATGCATAAACTATCCCCGACAAATGGCCTGTCCCAAATATCATGGACTTTCGCATCAGACTAGCTGGTTCAAAGATATTCACAAAATTAGAGTTCGTGTGGGGGTTTAACCAAGTCCCCACAACTGAGGAACACATATCCAAAACTGTATTCATAACCCCCTTTGGCCTTTAAAAGTTCCTTTTCATGCCTTTCTGACTCTAAAATGCCACCTAAATCATCTGCTCACATGGAAATACTCCCTCATATGTTCCAGCTGACTTGAAAACAGCTTCAAACATGGTTATGTGTGGATATTCCTCATAAAGAACTCAACCCCCATACTCTGGTTCTTACAAAGTCCTAAATCATACAGATACATTGTTTGAGATCAATATAAAAGGACACCATACACCAGTATCCATCAATATCCTAAAATTGGCTTGTGTCCATGCAGACATAGAAGCTGACACAGATGAATCAGCTTCCATCGACGATCCTTTATTGGAACTGACAGTTGATTTATCACCTGCCATTGTCACCCAAAATAATGACAACAACACCCCCAAACACCCTTCTCATATCTTCATCGTCATTCATCAGCACAAACAACAGGAGTGATTTTCCGCTGATTGCCTTCCCTCACGATCAAAATATAGAATTTCCCTCCGAAGTATTATGAACAAAAAACAAAGAATTGCACCCTCTTGGAACATGTCTTAGTCAAACAGCTGTTCCTACACTCAATAAGAAACCAATTGCAACCTCCTTTTCTCCCCACATTTGTCCGAGTCATCTCACACTATCGATGCTAAGTCAAATGTTGTAGATGACGACACACTACGAGTCTTGTTTCATGGCACTTCCCAATTGTCCCATAAATATGATGCATCGTTTTCTTCTGAACAAAAACTTGCTTCACCCACAAAACAAACTTGTAATGTACATGTGCAACAGATGACACAATCTTGCCTTTGTTCTTGTCTTTAAGACAAAAATAAACGGTGGTGACGATCAAGGAAGAAGGTGAAATTTGTATTTTAAAACTCACCCTTACTTTGATGAGCTCAGTTCTTATATACCCTTCATCACGGTGTGATTAACAAACCCTTTTAATAAAATTTTTGTGAAGCGTAATAGACTGATTACAGTGTCACAAGAGTGTCTTCCTTCCATCTTTGACCTGTTGAATGATGAAGAAACAGCCCTTTTAAGGGCCACACCACGATCACAAGGTGGTAATGGCAGGGACCCATCATCTCATCTGTAGATGACCACTGCTCCCCTTCCCCACTTTCCTTTTCACTAGTGTCACTTGTTGATGTTTCTCCCTCCTCCACCAAGGCTACTGCCCTCACTTAGCCAGCGAAGCAGAGGTCGAAGCAGAGGTCGCTTGTGTCTTTCACATCTGGTCAGGCATTGGTATCATCTGTGATGCATGCCAATGACAGACCTGCATGGGAGACTACCACTTGTACTTCTGGTGGAGTTACAAAAAGGCAACTCTCACTGAGGCAGAGAGTGGATTCAGTGTCAGGGGATAAGGCAACCTCCCCAACAGAACCAGCCAGTTTTTGGTGTAGCAGGCAGAGGCTCTGATGTTGTGCAGCACAGACTTATCTATGGCTCACAATCTCATGTTTATGTTCTATGGCTTAAGAGTACTGCATATTTGTAGATGCCACCCCACACTTGGACCACTGTCCAAATAGGCAATGCGTAGATTGAGTCCCACACATGTGCTGCAGTGGTACAGTGCATTCAATTAAAAGAATCTTTGCCTAATCCTAAACCAACTTCTATGGCAAGAATATCTACTGGGGAATTCCCACCACTTAAGAAAGTTAAAACGATTGAACCACTTTCATTATGGAAGTGCTGAAAGAAAGCAACAACCTCCTTGCGTACTGGCAAATTTTGATGTCTGTCCTCAACAACCAGGCAGTCCCCAGCCATTGACTAGTACTACTACAGTCACAGTAATGACACCAGTGGCCATTCCCCCAGTAATGGTAGTCCCTACAGGTAAGTCTGTGTTACTTTGCCCTATGGTTGTATCAACTGCTGAGGAGCCCCAAGTTGTAGTCCCATTACCAGGTATTCTCCTACCCCACACCTACAAATCCTGGTGCTGATCTACCCTCAACTTCTCCTTATGTTGCCTTTCCCAGGCTATGGCATATCTTATCCCCCACTCCTTATGAGCATCCCTACCTCCTAACCCTCTCATCCAAAACCACTCATAAGGAGGAGAAATCCAATGCCTTGAGTGCATTCCACACCCCAGCCTTGAGCACCAAGACAGGTCACCCTAAGACCTTGTCTGCCCTGTTCCACCCTCCTCATCAGATTTAGTCATCCCCAACCAAATCAACCAGGTGATTCTACATTGTATACAGTTTCCATGAGTGAAGTAGTGAATGCTATGCCACACTTGACTTGCATCATTGGTCACAGACACTTACTATCAGGAGAGTGGTGTGGCAACAGGTGATTGTTGACAAATGGGTGTATTACACACTCGTAGATAACCTAGTGTGCCAGTGGACTTATAGTCCGCAAACTACCTTTTTGCACTCATGGCTTTACATTTTGTCCATACTGCCAAATTTCATACTGAGCTAGCTCACACATAAACACATATGAAAGAACATGTTCTGTCTTCTACTATTGTGTGGTGCTTGCCTTACTATTGAAAGATTGCCATAGGATCAAGACCAACAACTTTGTTTGGTTGGTGGTCCTACACTGATTGTAAAATACCTTTTCCATACATCCATGTCAATAACCTTCAGATACTGGATAAAATGGCTACATTGGTAGAGCGCGATTAAAAAAAAATTTGGGTTTTTAGAGTTGTGGAACTTTATTTAGAGTTTTGACTCGTTGGAAGGATGCCTTTTACGGTGTTTTTTTTTTTTTTCAAATGCGTATGTATCTCATTTGGCTGTTATGTGGTTTTAAGATTTACAATTTTCTTAAATTCGAAGATTTTTAACTTAGAGAACAGGCTGTTGCGAAAGTTTCTTAATTAAATGAAGAAATTATTGAAAAATAAGATGTGCAAACTCTTTCTTTACTTTCGAATTTTTCTTGCAAATTAATCTAGGGGTTTTCATTAACGTTGTTCAGTGGATCTTCTTAGATTTCTGTCATGAAATATTGATTAATATTGTAGTATCATTAAAATTAGCCTGCTTCAAAAGTGTAAAAGTCCTACTAGGTACTTTATATTTCGCTTTTTTTTCTTCTTATGATTTCATATTAATTTATTACTTTTATTCATCGTCAATGAATTCAGTTTGATCTGGCTTCCAGTATGATGCACTTTGAAACTGTTTCCCTCTTTTTTTCCATTTTTTTTTTCATACACACATGCATATACATACATACAAATATATGTATATGTATGAATTTCTAATTTTTATGCCAGTCATGATTTTATATGAAACGAAAAACTATCACAGTCCTCAACCCCAACTTCGCTAACTCGAACGATCTAAAATAGCAGGTTTGAAAACCTGCTATTAAATCATCTGCCATAATTCTAATATATCTACTGGATATAGTATAGCCAATATCCAAAAATTGTGCAAAAGCAACTGTTTTTTTTTTTTTTTTGTGAAATTTGTTTATTTTATTGAATATTTTATTTTGGGGAGAGATTTCAAGTGGTAAAGTATTTTTTCTTTAGAAGCTCTTGGACCCTTTAATGATAGATTAGTATACTGTTTTCCTGATTTCAATTAGTTATTTCTTTGCATCTTCGAAATTGTTGAAATTTATCATTTTATTTATTCCAAGAATAGAAATTCCTACTGCTAAAATAGCGAACGTGGTACGATTTTGATAAATGTTGTATTACTTTTTAATCTTAAATGAGTGAATTTTTACAACAGTTGTAATTTCTTAGTTTTCAGTGGTGTGTTGAAATCAGTTATTTTTCAAATTTTCAGTAATGGTGGATAATTTGATTGCCTAGTCGAATATATTTATTCAAGTCTAAGCTCTAAATTTGAAATGGCTTAGCTTTTTAACCAACATAGCTTCTCTTCTCTTGATTTAAATTTGTTAATAAATTAAATTTATCGCCCATCTCCGAATTTTGTCCTTCGCTTTCATTAAATGGAATTTCTAAATGAAATCCGAATATTTTTCCTCTTTGATATAATTTGTTAATTTATTTTCGTTTAGGAAGTTCAAGTTTTAAAAGCGCTGGTTCTCGGTGAAGAAGAAAGAGGACAAAGTCAGTATCAAGTAATGTGCTTTGTCTCACACGTCCCATTCGATGACTTTATACCCTCGGATGCCATGTCTAAACTACGACAGGTATAGTAAACTTTTCAATACCATTTAAAAATTAATCATTTCTCTGACTTTTTTTTTCTCCTTAGAAAAATCCAGGAGCCATACGAATTGCAGAAGAAAATCGAGGTGTTATTAATAAAACTTTGGGCATTTCTTTGTACGTACCTGATATTGGCCTAATATCAAAGCACGCAGCAACCATTTGCTCAGAAGCAATGGATAGCACATTCAGTAGCTACACGGACTTGGAGAAGTGGAGTGCATCCCAAGGTGAGTGCTTTTGTTTTCACTTGAGTGTATTCATTTAGCTTCCCCTCCTCCTCTCCTGTAATTTGAAATTCAATTAATATTTTCATTATTTGAGAAAGTATCCTAAGCTTAATTGTAAATGGTTTTGTTGATATTATGGACTGTGGTGCGAATGCCAAAATTAACCCTTTTTGTTTCAAATTTTATTTATTTATGTATTGTGTCAATAAATTACTATTATTTTAAATGCATACATCGTTGATTATATTAGTAAAATAGTAAATTATCATTCGTCTTTTCACAGCCTTGAAATAACTTTCGGTCTTGACTGTAAATTAGTGACTAATAGCGAGTTGAGTCCTGAGCGATTTTTGTCAATAAATTGTATATCGAGTCGAGTCCCAACTATCTTTTTATACTCATTCAGTTGAGCCCCCTGACTAAAAATGCACCCATTGAGTTGAGTCTTGATTGTTAGCAAGTAGACTGGGAAGGAGTAAACAAGTAAAATATTTGATAGATGAAATTCCGTTGACTAGCCGAGTTTTATCTCAAGTTTTTGTGCGCGCAATTTTCTGTCATTTTACGTCTCCATTTTATCAATTTTTAAACCAAAAACATACAATTAGCCGGTTTCTGACAAAAGTGAATATTTGAAGTGTTTCTTTGGGCTGCCATTTTTCAATCCTGCTGATATCTTTGATTGTTTTACTGATGATATTATGAGTATGAAACCTGTTAGTGCTACCCTCAACCGATTTTCAGATTATATTTTTAATAACTAAATAAATGACCAAACAGTTCTATTCAAATTTTATGAAGTACGTTAAATTGATACGACGATTCAATAGATGACTAGAGTATGATACATAATTTTTGGGTCGATGGTGCAGCCAACCTCCACGTGACATCTCCTGAGTGCGCTAATAGGCAGCAAAGACCATCTAAATACATAAACAGGACTCAGTTCAAGGGGCCAAAAGGGAGAGTAGTACTCAACTCAGTGATTTGAAAAAGGTGGGTGGGACTCAACTCATTGATTTGAAGCTCAATTATTAGGAAAAGCAGGATAGGACTCAACTCAATGATTGGGAAAAGCAGGATGGGACTCAATTCGATTATGAAAAGGAGAATGGATACAACTCATTGAAAATTTGATATTTCGGACTCAGCTCAATAAAACCCAAGTTTGTAAAGGGGCTTTAATTTTCAAAATTGTCCCTATTGAAGAAAAATATTTTTGACATATTTTCAAATAAGTCATTTATGTATTAGAAACCAACGAGTGAAAATTTCTTAATTTTATTCGTTTTTGATTTTTATCAACTTCCTATTATTTTTTCAAATTCTATCTTTTGGCTAGAATTTTAAATATGAATATCGCGTTAACTGTGTAGTGAAAGCTAGATTATCTGCTTATAATTCTTCCAGTTTCAATTTTGTACGAAGAATCTTTAAAAAAAAAATTAATAATCTTTTGCCACTTGAAAAAAAAAATGGATACTAGAAAGACGGCGGCATGTGGGCAAATGAAAGAAAAGGGACAAAGTAAAAAAAAAAGTTCATAAATAATATGTATTCTTGTGGTCACTCCAATATATCCACCTGCTGACATTTTTTCAAATTGCTTTACTTACTCCATGCAGCAGCTTTCGCATGATACACCTTTGGTCGTTGATTCATTCCATATTTTGAAAAAATAATATTTCTTCATCGTTCATTCAAACTTAATAATACGCTTTTTTTGTTATAATATGCATTAATGAGATATGGAATTAATTGATTCAATTTCTCCTCAAATTTTTAATTATGGGTCTGCAAATGAAGATGATTTGAAACAATATCGTAATTATTTCTCATAAATTTTTTTATTTTATTATTGTTTTGTATTAATGAAAATGATAAATATTATTTTACACATTTTTAACCTATTGATTTGTGCAAATTTTTACTGAACCTTACACACAGTGGTATCGGGAAAATGACTAAAAAAATTTTTTTCCGAGTACAAAAAGAGAGACTAATTATAGGCGTAGCCCAAAATGACAACGATTTTCGAAATTTGTGGTTGTTTGTTGGTTACAAAATATATATGTGTTTTTTTTTTCTTGAAGTAAACTTTATTATATCTGAAATTATTTTGATTTTATTGATTCATGGAGACTGTTGTCCTGTTTTCTGCATAAACAGTTCTTTTTAGTGAGGCCCAAGTTTTCTTTGCGGTACTAACTTTCTGACATGTTTGTACTGTCTTTTTTTGCACTTGTCAAAGGTTTCATTTTCCTCGTAATCCTCCACGAAAGGCTTTATTCGCTTGTTGTTCTGCTTTGCGTTGGTTTCAAATACGTGATATTCATATTCAAAAATACTGGCTAATCGTCGTCGATTTCATCGATTCGATTGCAGGTACGCCGGTATCTAGTTTAATGGCCATGGTTAAAACCTACCGTAAACCTCAAGACGACGTCAAGTGCTCTAGCGTGTCCAATTTGTGGTCTGCTTGTGTTTGTCGTCTAGAGTTGCACATACCATGGTATCCGTGTCGATTGAAGTTTTGCAAAACGTCTACCCTTTCTTCCGATGCGTATAAGTGCGGGATTAAAACCTGTCGAAGGGGTTTTAAGTTCTCATATTACGTCAAATACAAGCAACTGTGCTTGTGGGACGAGTGAGATGCGTACGTTTGGAGTCCTTATTTTGGGTATTATATAGTATCAGCAGTATTGAATCGCGTTCTTTCATTTACGACCATTTTGAGAAAACTACCGTACAAAGTTCACTATTGTGACGTTTACGTCATTCCCTATGAACCACTGGGACGAACAAATTCGCTATCTTTTTCTTTTCGTACGAATTCCTATTGTGTTGCTTCAGTCTGCTTGGAAACGAAGTTATATATCCTTTTTCATTAATTGATTTAGAAATGAGTGAAATGACTGTTAAATTCGGCTACTGTGCCTTTTTATTTTACTTGAAATCCAGTGATGTTAACACAATAATTAGATATCGAACTAGGAGAGAAAAGAGAAGCCAACCGCCACCATCTTTGAATTGAGCATGAGCACCTTCGATCATTTAGTACTGGATACCCAGGTAAACACAAAAATTCGTGCCAATAATATTCACTTGAAGCCGTAAAATGGAGATGTGTTTTACTCGATTTCACTGAATTTGCAACAACGTATTCATGTAGCTTTAAATTCACAGACGATGAGACTGAAAACATGAAAAAAGACCTACTGCATATGTGTAGTAAACTGATGTCCATTGTTCGGCCATAGAACTGTAACACGTTTCGTTAACATTGTTGAGATAGTATAAAATAATCGAAGATGAACAACATATAAATACATTAGTAGAATAGGATTTTCATGTTCTTTCGTATTTTTTATATGGGGTAAATCGTATTTATTTTAGTTTTAAGTATATTATTTATTCGAAATAGATGTAGTAAAGTAATAATATCACATTTTTGTTAGTAAAAAAAAAAATTTTCTTGTATAAATTTACTTTATTGCATTTATTTTTAATATATTTCATATAAAATCAGAATAAATGAAATATACCTCATATAAAATAGAATTTGACTTGAAAATCCCATTTCACCCATGAATTTATATGGTGCTCATGTCCAGTTCAGAGACAGCGGCCGTTGGCCTCATATTTTTACCATGTATAATGATAAGAGTTGGATACTTATCTAGTTGTAGTATTAACATCTCTGGTTTCAAATCACTATAATATTGTAGCCTAATTTTATTTAACTTTTAGCTCTTTACCGGTAGCCTTCTTTTTTAACTGCCATTTTTCTTTTCTACTTAATAGTACAAGCTTAATTATTCCTCTTTAGTCTAAATTATTGTGCCAAAAATGAAATGCATTTCATATTTTATAATTATTACAATAATGTTTTTTATGTTATTTTTTTTTTTTTTTGGTTCATTATTTATGTGAATTACACTATTTTTTTACGGTTTTTATTCTTATTGGTTAATTTTTTGTGCGAAGTGTACTTTGTAAGAATTTTTTCAACGTTTCTGGTGCAATTCTTTGTAAAATCGCTTTTGACTCGTTGTACATTGATTAACGATATTTCACTTTGTTTTATTTTGAAAGTTGAGAATAAGTACTGAAAAATTATTCTTGTGTGTGTTGTTTTGTAAATTTTAAATTTCAGTGTTGAAAAGAAAGGATTTTGTAAATGAATATGACGAGTTTTTCAAGCGCATTATTTCTTTAATCCAAAATGTTCCTGGGATTCGGTTTTCTGTGTTTTGTCCTACAAATGCTTATAAATTATCAAGAGGCAAAATAATTTTACTTTTTTTCTAAAATGTTCATTCCAATCGTAAGAACTTCAAATGTTTTCTTAACTTCTTTATGCTCTGTATCGTTTCATTTTGCTCCATAGTTTGTATAACTTTATGTTAATTATTACCCTACTAGTTTATGTCCAGATAATGATGGGATTGGGTGGATTTTTTTTATGTTTATGTTGAATACGATCTTTCGTTAAACTGTTTTGGAAATTGTTTTCATCTGTAGGTATCTTTGGTGATTAGGTTCTGAGTTTCGTGGATATCTTCTTTGATCGTACCATCTTACGCAAAGTGTTTGTGTTAATAGTGAATAGTATGGACGAGCCTATAAATTACTTAAACATGAAAATGGGTTCTTTTTTTGAGTAATCCTATCAATTTCGTTGTGGATTTAAATATAATGGTTGTTGGTTAAAAATTGGTTGGTCCAAATTACAAAAATTATTGTCATTCGAAAATGAAAATTTTTGATGTTATTTTTCATCCGAAGTCCTCTGAAGGCGAAGCGAGTAGCTTGAAAGCTACGACAGCTGCCACTGTGCAGTGAAATATATCTCAATGTATTTTATGTTCTTGTAATCCGTTATGAAAATTTGCCGAGTGATGTACTGACGTACTTACATCATAATTTTGTTGGAATTGCGAAAGTTTTTTGAATAGTTTTTGTTCTGGATTTTTAGTGAGTAAAGAAAGGAATTGATTGGGATCTTGTTTACATTTTAAGCGAAAATTTCACTTTCTTTTGTTCCCCACGAATCTACGTCAAGAATGTTTCATCAATATCAGCTATTCTCATTGAATTTAGGTATTTTCAGCTCGTCTTAGAAAAGTTTAACTTTCTTTAATTAAAGAAAAAAGCCGGCTTTCAATATTGTCAGTTCTTTAGAATTTTTCGAATGATGTGCCGAACATTAATTTATAAACATCTTCGATTTGAGTAGTAGAAAATCTCTGGATTCTAAACATTGTTTGCCAGATAGAAGAACATGATTACATAGTTTTGCAGACATGTTCATTTTTGCCATCTTCATATATATCATAGTTTAAAAATTTCAAAAATTATAACATTTGCTTGCGGAATTTCTATAGAACGATTAAATCTATAAATATTAAGTATACCTATTTAAAAACGCAGGGGCTAGATTTCGTGATTTTGTTTCAAGACATTTAAGTTGGGAACTGCTGACCCCGTTTCGTAGGTTGACTGTTGACAATATTTTAAAATTATCATGATTTTGTTTTCCTGCAAATTCAGCTTCAGTTTATTACTAAAGGAATATTCAAAAATAAGTACTTAGAATATTTTAGAAGTCATTACCCAGTAATATGTCATCGTCTACCCTTTTTTGCGTTGGTTGTATGTGCAGGATATAATCTCCTTTGGCTTCCTCCACTCCCTTTTCACATTTCGGAACTTTTCGTCTTTTCAATTAATTGCAAACTTTGAAAGCAATTTTACTTTTTATATGCAGGAAAAATATTACGTGTGCTTAAAATTTTTTTAACGATATTCGTACCTACAACTTGAAAATTTTGAAGAAGCGAATAACGTTTATGTCGGTTAATGTCTTGTCATTGAACAATATAATCCCAAAAACGAATGACCTGGTCGGACGATTTTTCGTCTAAATACTGCTGCTTCAGTGTATCCGTACGATTACAGAAGAGTTTTTAATCGTTGTTCAAGTTTGAAAATGCAAATTGCATTACTGATGTGTCGTTTCGGCATCGTTCCGGCTTTGTCATGCAACATTTAGATAACGATTGAATGAAAACCATGTATCTCGATAAGGCCAAATACCGCACAATTACTGATGAAATAGCAACGGAAAAAAATATTGCCCGTTGTAATGTATTGCTTGTCGTGATCACAAATATTTTCACGCAAGTTTGTGCGATTGTATCCGATTCTTGGATCGGAAACGTGCCATTTGTTTGTGTTTGACCACGTAATCGCGCTCGAAAATGGTTGCTAAAAGGAAGAGGTACAAAGGAGAGACGTCGACCAAGCAGGTCTTACCGTTTCCGAAGGCTGATTTTGAGGAAGGTGGACTCCTATTTGAAACGCCATCCCGGGCGAGGTTGAACCACGAACAACGTCTAAAACTGGCCATGACGGCCATGAACAAAGGATCCGGCATGGTTTACACCCAGGCGGTCAAACTTTTCAACGTGAAACGGTCAACGTTGCACGATCATATGTCGAATAAGTGCGTGAAGTTCACGAAAGGTCGATACCCGCTGCTCTCTCCCATCGAGGAGAGAGACCTACTGCAAATGTTGAAAAATGTCCAGTCCAAGGGGCACGTCATCACTCCGTACATTTGTCGTCGAGCGGCTTTTATGTATGCTAAACTGTGTAATTATCGCCTAGCCATGATCGGTGCTGGACAGATGGCCGGTCGTAAATGGTTCTCCGCATTTTTGAAGAGGAACAACGTTACCATTAGAAATAGTACGAATTCGACGTCCGGACCGACGTCGTCTACAGCTCAAAAAAGTCAGCCTAAAAGGAAATCTAAGCGTTGAGATGTTTTGTATCAAGTATATCGTTTGTTTTTTTAAATTAAGTATTTAATCCAATTATTTACTTTCTTGAAGTCGTCTCTGATTGAAATATATATCTATATATATATATTTTTTTTTCAAATTCATTTTGGTAGTAAAAATACACCATCAATTTATAATTGTGGAGTTACATCAGGTGTTGTTGTGATTCGATCTTTTTACGAACTGTGTCCGTTTTCATTTGTTTGTTGTATTCGGGAGTGATGGTATTCCTGCGTTTCTTTTTGTTGGAATTTTCAAAAAGAAAGTTTCACAAATTGCAATTATGAAAAAATACATAATTTTATACTATTGCAGTTAAAGTAGTCGAAAAATTGGTTTAAATAGAAATTAATAGATACCAAACGGTTTTATTCCTGAAATATTTGTCTGTTGAATGAGTGACAAATACGCTCAACTCCCATATCCAGTGATTCCATCTGAAAAGAGCTCGAACGTGGGACTAATTGTAGTTTTTTCAATTTTCTTTGATAGGTATAAGCGATATATTACAATACAAACACGTTAATGTAAAAATGAAGTATATAAAATTTAAAACAAAAAACTTTGTACACATTTTTTGCATGATTTTATTATTATAGAAGCTAGGATACAAGGTGGTAAAGAACGAGTATTAAAATCATGATAATACCTATATTAGTTTGTTATTGTGAAGCTTAAATTTGAATGGCTGAAGAAATCATACTGTGATTTCCCATCATCATTCTGCCTATTACATCATATTTAATGTCTATACATACATGGTGTTTCCAATAATCGAAATAATCGTCAGAAAAATCAAGCCAAAACTTTAAATTAATATAATATGCAGAACTACGTATAGTATTCTTTTTTGTTGTTAAATTTCTCCACTCCAAAATTTGAAATATTTATTATAGTTCATCAGTGTGAAAAAGTTATTTAAAGCCTGTTATCACCACCTTTAATATGAAATGGGTGTAGGTAAGTCTTTGAGTATCAAGCCCTGAGGCGCCGCTCCATGGCACTTTTGCTTATGCCAGCCCTGGATTTTTGCTGGCATACCTAGGTAACACTGTAGAATTTGTTGTTTTGGCGGAAGCAACCAATATTTTTTTTGTGTCTGTGTGTGAGTAGCAAAACATGCGCTGTTAATTTCGTGAGTGAATTTCTCGGCTGTAATTTTAACTCTCGAATTATGTTCTTTTACGTTTATTATAGTGATTTGGAGGGTTAATTCGTAGAACATTTCTATATTTAGTTACTTTCAGATATAGGTAGCGTTTTTGGGAATGGAATTACTCTGTTTTTGTCCATTACTATATTTATATACACGAATATATAGATATACATCCTAAGTAATTTCGTTCCCTGAAACACTATCATTGAAGAACAGAACTGACAGAATCAGTTCTCCATTTAATATATACTAAAAGGTATAAGTAGTTACATGAAAAATCAATTTTACAATCTTTTTTTTTTCAATCACCATAAATTTTAATCTTGTACGACGCTGGAATATCCAATCAGTAAGCCCTCAAAGGTTAAAAGTTTCTGAAAATTTTGTTGAAAATTCGTATCTCCGGGTAAAAGAAAAACTGCAGACTTTTTTGAAATTCTTTTGTTTTCTCTGTAAAATTTTTTTCAGAATCTTTCACCGAACTTGCTCCCATAGTGAAACTTATTTTTGGCCAGTGATTATGGCTAAGTCGTTTATGTTCCCGTCCCATTTTATTCATTTACTATGATTTCCTGATTCATTTTTCAGTCACGGTCGAATCTCGATTTCTCCTTGAAATGAATGATACTGATTACAGCAAATATCTTGATGAAAAGATTTATTTGCCAAGACATAAATTATTACATACCTTAGCGTAGCTTTAAAACTAAAAATTATTGATTAAATGTGGAGGGAGTACATTTATTAATGATTGGTTGCTCAAAAAATTGATTCATTAAACTCGTGATGTAAGCATAGGTAGCAGAGTTTTCATTAGGCTTTTTTACAAGCTAAAATCTCGCTTTTTTAGAACGGGGATTGTAGCTTGTAGAAAAGTCTAGTGAAAACCACGCCTGCAGAATTTTTAGTTAAAATTATTATAACTAGGGTACAATTTCTATCACCATGTATAAGGGCGACGAATAATTTTCTTATAGATTATATTAGTCTCTGTGGTATTCATTAAATATTTGTTGATTTGTTGGTTCCAAAATATTGTCCTTTAGTGAACTTGAATAGTGATTGTCAGATTTCAAAAATTCTCGACAGTTCTTGCGGTCTCTCATTTAATCAAGTTTAATTCTCTCTCCAGTATTTCTCGTAAACGAATTTTCTGTATTTTTCCAGTTGCAGTTCTCGGATAGTCGGTCACAAATCGAATGTATTTTGGTACTTTGTAGGAAGCTAGCTGCAGAGTATTCATATCATTAAAATTCCTGCTGTTACACTTGTATCACAAATAGTTATTATGTAATAGTTGATTTCAAGCTTCATAAAGAGCTAAAAACTAAACCCCTTCTCTCTAAAGTTAGACTTGCCTACTATCAAATTTCAACATATTTTTGTCCATCAGTCTTAAGTATTGTTTGTAATCATTGATCAGCTTCTTAATTTCTTAACAAAATTACAGCTGTAAAGTTCGTGTTTCCCTGACGCCTTTCGCACATTATTTAATTTAATTTACCTAACTTTGAAGTAGGCGTAGTGTAGTGGTTAGGCGTTTGGCTTTACAATTGAAAGATTAAACATCGAAGTATATCTCCAGCTGCTGAATAAAATGACCACATAGCTTAAGCCCATTAAAAAAAACCAGAACTATTATTTTTTTCGATTCTTAAGTTGGTAGACTTGAAAATAATAATTTCGACATTCATTATTTCTTTACTAAAATCCAGATAATCGTAAGTATATGGAGAAAAAATAAGTTACAATGTTTACCTTTCCCTCACAAAATTTCTTCAAAGCAGCTTCATCCAAGTTCGAATTTTCATATTTTACTAAACTGCAAGCCACCGTTTCGCCCAGTCGTTCATCCGAAACTCCATAAACCTGTAAAATGTATTTTTGTTTTATTTTTTAATTTTCGTCAGTATTCAATGATTTTTGAATTAATACTCAATAAATAATAATTTTACTTGAACACTTTGCACGTCCGGATGGGCAGCCAGTACACTTTCAATGTCAATCGGTTCTATATTTTCGCCTCCACGATTAATTGTATCTTTTATGCGACCGACCACCTTTCCGTAACCATTCTCTAGCATTACAAATCGGTCTCTGTGAATAATATGAATTGAATGTACATAATTATTGTGAAAACGACCCCTACCAAAGTCTGTTGGAACTTATTTTTTCATTACTTTCAAAATATAGATTTGAATATAGTATTGAGCTTGAAAGTGTTATTCAGGTCTCTGATCAACTGTACATTTTGCGATAAGTATACATTCATACATACATACATACATACATACATACATACATACATACTTATATATATATATATATATATATAACGAACAAAATCAACTGTTGAAACTGGTTTATAGTGCCTTGCTGGTAATTCAGTTTTCAGATAAAACGTTTTCTACTGTAGCCTTGTAGATTACAGTTCTATGAAGAGAGTTAATCCACGCTTTCACCAGGCCACAGAATTTAGAAACTAGCACAACTAGAGATGCATTGGGCTATTCTAGTTAGATGTTCATTTGTTTTACGCTTTCCAACTGAGAATCTTTTCAGTCAAATTAATATTTTTCTCTTGGTTGTCCCAATACCTGCTATTATCCTGAGAGGAATAAAATGGGATAAAATTATTGAATTTTCCATTTTATTTTTCATTTTCTGCGCGTTTAAGAGAAATCATCTATTCTTGAAATATATTAACAATTTAACATCAAATATTGAAATATTTTACTTACCCACTGCGAATCCACTCGCTATCCAAAAAAGCTTTTCTCGTCATTTCAGGATCATTGAAGTATCCTTTCATGACTCCAAATCCTTTAAAACAACATTCCCCGGACGTTCCTATTGGAACCACTCGATCATTTTCGTCGATAACTTTTATCTAAAAATGTTGATGTGTTGAAAAAATTTTAATTTTACTTGTTTCATTTAAGAAAGCTTCCATTCAATTAGTTAATTGTTAAAGTTATTTCTGAAGTCAGTATAAATAAATCGTTTAGAGAAATCATATGAAATCGGTAACTTAAGAGAAGCCGGTTTTAGGGACGGGAAAAATAAAACTGCTGACTGAAATTTTTAAAATTTTTAACAGTTATAATAAAAAATTTCATGATTTTACAACTCGTGTATACAACTGCCAATTTTTCCTACTCCAAAATTTCAAACTACGATAAAACTTATTTGAGTTTCCTAAAAAAAAAATCATAAAATTCCACGATTCTCCAAGTACATGAAACTAGTCAATTTTTCAAACTCTAAAAATATTTTGTTGGTGAGCCTCCCCTATCTCTTCTTAACTACGTTCCTGTATGAAATTAAAATCAGCCGGATACAATTGTAATCAAAAATACGACGGTAATTTACATGCTGTCAAATCGGAAATAACCAAATTTCTTAAAATCCGAATTTACAATTCAATAAATTCTAAAACCTATTAATGCTAACTTAATTTCCATCGTTGATTTGAAGCCTGAATTCCCGATGTGAATTGCCCATTTGAAGTGAAAGAAAATTTAGTACAGTTTTCTTTTTATTAAACTTCACCATCGTATCTTTTGATGCTCTTGCGGCATTAAATTTAGCTAAATTTGACGATTTTCATCAGAATTCTGTATTTGATTACTTACCAAAAAAATTATTGAATAATACTTGGTATTTATTAGATTAGCCTTATATACGATCCATTCTCGTGGTTTTAGTTTTCAAGTTGAGGATGGAAACCAATGAGATTTTCGAATACAATTTTTAGATTATTAGAATGTTGAATTTTAAATTCGAAAGTACCTTAAAATTATTTATTTTTGACTATCATTCAATATATGTTGTTATAGCTATTACCTGTTAATTGTAAAAAAAATTAACATCTTAACCACTTTCTGTGTGGACTTACCGGTATGAGGAAAAGGGGCTCGGACCCCTCGACAACAGTCGCCACCCCAAAGGGCAGGCAAATAATTGTCCTTGCGACATTAGGCACACAAATTATGTTCGATCGTAATTACCTGTACATACTTGCAGGTAATGTACAAGTACTGAATTGTGACACAATAAGATGATGTCACGATTTGTACACAAACCAGCCAGCCATCTCTTATCTTGATAGGGTATGATGCGACCTGGCCGTTCTCACCAACGTACGTATTATCTTACGTACGTGTGTCTGTGTGCGTGTGCCAAAACCAGTATATAAACTCAGAACCGGCTCTAAAATCGCCAGTGTTTGGTTTGGTTCTGGCTTACCTGTACTCATGTACAAAGTGGCTGAACACGCTTAAATTCTGTAGAATTTCCTTCTGGTGAGAATATGTCTCACAACAAGGTATTCCACAGTGGTGACCCCGACATGATTTTTGGCTACGTTGTGAGGTGTCCTTAGGCGCGTTGCGCTTTTACAAAAATTTGGTGGACTGTTTAGGGAATTGCCGTTTGCATATGCATACTTGGATGATATCTGCATTTGATCTGAAGGTGGTGAGCAACAGCACGAGGAGAATGTAAGAGCTGTCATACAGCGTATACACGCTGCTGGACTTACTATCAACGTAGGTAAAAGCTTATATGCACAGACTGAAATTGACTTCCTCGTCTACAAAGTCTCGACTGAAGGCATTTCCTCATTGAAGACCAAAGTAGAGCCAATATTGAACTTCCCAAAACCCTCAAATGTCGCTGTACTCAGGCATTTCTTGGGATGGTGAACTTCAATAGACGTTGCAAGAAGAATGCAGCAGCCGAACAAAGTAAGCTGTTTGCACTAAGGCAGACAAGAAAAAAGAAAGATAAGACTCCACTCGAATGAAATGAAGAAGCCAAACAGGCCTTTGAGAAAATCAAAGATACACTGGCAAATGCAACTCTATTGGCTCATCCAGACAAAACTCTGCCATTATGCGTGAGTACCGATACCTCTGATTTTGCTATTGGTGCAACGCTGTACCAACTTGATAAAGACAACAAGAAGTTACCACTAGCTTTCTTCTCGAGGAAGCTCTCAAAAACAGAAAAGAACTATAGCACATATGATAGGGAATAGCTCGGAATTTTTTCTGCGTTGAAGCATTTCAGGCACCAATTAGAGGGTAGATGTTTTTCTGTGTATACTGACCTATAAACCCCTAACATATGCCTTCACACAAAAAGCAGAACCGTCATCGCCGAGAAGAGCATGACAATTAGACTATATTGGTCAATTGACTACCAACATTCAGTATATAAGTGGAGAACTTAACACTCCAGCTGATGCCTTGAGTAGAATCAAAGCTATCTTGGCTCCTGTCCAATTGCCTTATGCTGAAATAGCTAAAGCACAGTTTAAGGATGCAGAATTGTAAGAGTTGTTATCGAACGATGATACAACTCTCAAATTGAGACAGCGAAAAATTCCTGGTACTGATGTTTTATTAATATGTGACATCAGTACAGGTAAGAATAGGCCATTTCTACTGGTAAAATATCTCAGGTTGGCTTTCAACAGTGTACATAATCTGTCACATGCTGGGCCAAAACATAGTGCTAATTTAATTTCGGTAAGGTTTGTATGGCCACGAATGAAGTCTGACTGCAACAAATGGGCTCACAGTTGCCTGAACTGTCAAGAATCCAAAGTATGAAGACACACTCGCTCGCCCCTCAAATCCTTCAAACAAACAGAGTGGTTTAAAACAGTACATATGGACTTGGTAGGCCCATTGCCACCATCTCAAGGACATAGCTACCTATTAATGATAATAGATAGGGCAACAAGATGGCCAGAAGCAATTCCTCTATATGAGATGACAGCTCCAACTGTAGCTGCCAGGTTATACGACACCTGGATTGCAAGGTATGGGGTACCAGAAGTCATAATTATGGATCAAGGTCGCCAATTTGAGAGCTCGCTCTTTAAAGAGTTAGCAAATAAGCTTGGTGTTCAACACAGTCATACCACAGCTTACCATCCTCAAGCCAATGGCAAAATCAAGAGATGGCATAGAGCTCTCAAAGCCTATATCATGTCACATGATACAAAGAGATGGGTAGACGTACTTCTTACCATCCTCTTAGGTCTTCGATCTGCCTTACAAACGGATACAGGTCATTCTGCAGCACAATTAGCGTTTGGCAAAGAGCTACGCTTCCCAGGGGACTTCTTCACAGAATCGAAGGAAGTTAGCCCCGAAATCATGGTACAAAATATAAGAAACGATGCCAATAATTTCTTAAAACAGGCAGCTCGCCATGGCCAGTCAAAGATTTATGTCTCGAAACACTTGGCCAATATCTTACATGTATTTATTAGAGACAAAAAAATGAGATCTGCGCTGGAGAAACCATATGCCGGTCCTTACAAAGTAGTATCACGAGATGAGAAAAACTTTGTGATACTCATTGCAGGCGATTTTCTCGAACAATTTCAATCGACAGATTGAAGCCTGCATACATGGTAAGTGATGGTAAAAGAATAAAAAGGTTGCAGAGGGAGAACGTAGAAAATATACAGACGGATTCCCCAACAAACCGAAGAATCCGTCAGAAAATGTGAAATAATAAATTCACAATTAGAGAAAACACCAAAAATAAAAAAGTCTGTAATATTTTCGGACAATGTTACCACTAAAATATTTGATCCGGAGGCCCCCATATGTCCACAAAAAAGAGGCAGGCCCCTAGGCAGTAAAAAATGTAGAAATTCCCATCCTTCTCGCAAGTCTGAGAGGTTAATGCGAAGAAAATAAAATTTACTCTCAAAAAAGTAATATCTGCTACATAAGTTCAAACCCGCTAAAAATACGCGACAAAAATCGGAATTCTGTGAGACAAAAGAAACTCCGGAGATTAGCAAATGAGGAATGCCAACAAAAAGAAAACGACAGGAATAAACAAATCCATGTGCGATACAGAAATAAACATCGCAACGTGCGTTTATTGTCAAACACAAAGATAATCTCAACGTTGTGACGTCACACGCGGAGATTCCTTTGTAATAAAATTCGAAAAAATATTCGCTGAGTTTATTTCAGGCATAACTTTGCTTAAACCGATCATAACTTATCAGGAAAACTTGAATACGGTCGAGAATTTTAAGCGCTATCCCCTCTACATGCTGATAAGAAGATGCGAAAAAGCTAAAACAAAAGTGTAATGGTAAATCGAAAATAACAGTAAATTCACCCGTTTTAGAACTGTCTTAGATCTTAGATGTGTTTTCTAAACAATATTTTTGGTTCTCTGTTCTCCTGCAATCTGTTTCCTATGTCGCTGCCAACCACTTTCCTGAAGACTGCCACCTCCCAGACTGTTCGGTCTTCTGCTGAGTTTGTGGAAACTCAGCAGAAGACCAAACAGAAAATGGAGCTGGACCGGATTGAGAGGAGCTGCTAATGGACACAGCTCCTCCGGTAGACGATGTCCTGGTGGAGATGACAACTCTGCTGCCTCTGATAATCTCTCCTCCCTGGTCACCAAAGGAGTTGGTCCCGATCCCGGAACCCCCAAAGCTGGAGCTGACCCCAGAGGAAAAACGGGAGCCCATGAGATTCTTGTTTACGGCGGAGAGGGCCGCAAACGAAAAGGCAAAGATGGCCACCTGAACATCGGGGAATTTGAACTCCCCGATGTTAAGGAAGTCACAGTTTAAATGTCCTGCTGCCCCCTCACCCCTGTCATCACCCCAATGCCTACCCAAAAAACAAACCACCAAAGTGTAGGGGAGAGGACAGCAGGGCAAATTACCTAGCCTGAATGAACGCTTGTAAGGAATCCTATGAGTGTGTCGGGGCTGCAGTAGGTAGCACCCTGGCAAAATGGGAGGCTGACAAAGGTGGAAGTAAAACCTGTACGTCCCCCCAGGCCTTGTGCATTTTGATCATTTTTGCGGCGCAAAAACTGGGGGGGAGTAGCTGTAGGGACTCATCAGTATGAGGAAAAGGGGCTCGGACCCCTCAACAACAGTCACTGCCGCAAAGGGCAGGCAAATAATCGTCCTTGCGATGTTAAACACACAAATTACGTTCGATCGTAATTACCTGTACATACTTGCAGGTAATGTACGAGTACTGAATCGTGACACAATAAGATGATGTCACGATTCGTACATGAACCGGCCAGCCATCTCTTATCTTGATAGGGGATGATGCGACCTGGCCGTTCTCACCAACGTACGTATTATCTTACGTACGTGTGTCTGTGTACGTGTGCCAAAACCAGTATATAAACTCTCAGGAACCGGCTCTAAAATTGCCAGTGTTCGGTCTGGTTCTGGCTTACCCGTACTTATGTACGAAGTGGCTGAACACGCTTAAATTCTGTAGAATTTCCTTCTGGTGAGAATATCTCTCACGACAAGGTATTCCACACTTTCTTTCTTCGTCATTTTATTATTATAATTAATTTTTTTTTTCTTCCAACATATGTGTGAGAATTGAACCATATTAATCAAGATACTGTATATTATTTGAAAAATGTTTTATTTGGGCTGTTTTTCTGTATATAGCACCCGAGTTGTTGCTATGCATCGATCATTCTGTGAATCGGTGATGGGAACTTTTGACTCATCAATGTGAGACAACTCTTTGAGAGTCATTCACGATTAAGAGTCATTTCAAAGAGTCGACTCATTCAATTATGAGACTCATCATACTCATTTAACTCGTCGTATTAAGAGTCATTCGATAAAGGAGATACTTTTGATCGATTTGAATGAGTTGCGTGGCAAAATAGGACCAACAAACGTGTATATTTTCTCTCTCCGAAAGCCATTCAGTCAACTCATTGGTTGAAATCGATCCTCGTGAGTCAACGGATAGTTTTGGACGAAACATCTCTCCTTAGAATTAATTGAAAAATTGTGATAGGTTTTGTAACGATATTTTCGTATCGTTCATAATATGAAATATTTTCGTATTACTAATTATCATCATCATCATTACTTTCTCTCTATTTTTCTATTATTTCCCATTCATTAACTCTCACGTCATTTCTTCAAGTCAAGACTTGTTTGATGACATCATTTCCTACATAAACAGTTACTGTGTTTACTCATAAACAATGAACTCTTCTTTTGTTTATACTATTTCTGCAATCTTGCATATATACTAATTTCTACTAATTTATTTGTGAACACCCATTTTATGTCATATTCTTACGAGACCATTGGTCATACTTACTGTACATATATTTCTATTAACCAATAAGATTAAAACCCTTCTCCAATACTCTGTAAATTCGCCTGAACCTTCCTCTTTTTACTTACTATATAATCTCATGTTTTGTACTATTTCAGACATTCTAATTAACTCTAATTCATTTTACTCAAGTCTAATTAACTCTTCTTAATGTTGTTATAATCTTACCTATTCTTTTAATTCTTGATGTTTATTACTGTTACTCTTCTATAAAGTTTATGTCTAATACACCTTCTTAACTAACTTGTGTATTTGATTGTTCTGTTACGATATATAACTGTCACAGGTTTTCAAGATAAACTCTCTCGATCTATATTTTCGATGTTCCTTTCTAATGGTAAAGCCTTGAAAATTCAGGTGAAGATTATTTTGCTTACCTCTACATGGTCGAGAGGATAGCCAACAGTATTCGTTACCAATTCTTCGTTATCGTCCGGTTGGGAAAAATATGCAATGGGGCTCACTTCTGTCATGCCATAACCGGACTATAAAGTCAAAAAAAATTCTGTGTCAGCGGCAAAGTGTGATTTGGCCACTCTGAGTCATGCAGCGTTTACCTGAATACGTTTGAATTTAAATACATTCTTCATTTCTTTGAATAGCTCAGGCGTGCAGGAAGCTCCAGACGTTAACGCCGCATCCAGCGATGATAACTTCGTGTAAATTAATGGATCAGTTTGTGCCCGTTTTCGTGTTGTCGTTATCAAGTCGGTGAACATGGTTGGTGTGCCATAGACCACCGTGCATCTGGAATGTCAACATTCTTGTCTTTTAAAATAATATTAACGATTCGACGTTGAGAACCGTTAAATGTCGTGTATGTTTTTGGAAGTATTATCCTCGACCCATAAAATACTCGTTATCCCTAGAATTTTATTTACTTCTCTTTGATAATTGCGTCAATGGATTTGGTCGGACTGAACTTTAACGAGGGCAGTACCAAGGTGGCACCGCTTTGCACAGCGACCAATATTCCCAAAACAGTGCCAAATGTGTGGAAAAATGGTACTTGCAAACAAATGGTGTGGTGCTAAAACCAAAATATTTGGTACATTTGGAAATTAAGCAATCATGCAAAAATGGGCAACTTTGCCCTTCCGGAAAAAAAAAGTTACGTTACCTTTTCATGTAAAAGCATTCGTTTAGCGATAAAATATGAATTATTTATTATGTTATAGTGGGTCAACAATGCTCCTTTCATTGTTCCCGTTGTGCCCTGTAGATTAAAATAGAAAAAAAAAATTTTATTGGGTGATGAAGACTATAATAATAATGTTATGTGAAAATTTTTGCGCTTCATACCGATGTAAATTGTATGTTGCAAATATCGTGAACGTCAGTTTCTTCTGCCATTTGGTCGAGTTTTTCTTGGTATTCACTCGTCATGCCCATTGACAACACATCAGTCCAACGATAAGCGCCTCTGAAAAAAATTAAATTAAAGTCATAATACTTCGGAAAAATTAAGGTTTAAAAAGGAAATTATAAATACAGAAAACTTAATTTTGGTATATGTGAGTTTCATCGTCCTCAACAACCATTTAAAAGTTCCAACGCAAGGGACGCGAGTATCCCCCCGGGGGTTCGAATGGTGATGCAAAGCATGTTTTTTCACGTTTATCTTGCTTAATTTTCGTTTGAGTGAAAAATTGATTACAAAATTGAAAGATGAGTACAAAATCTTTGAAAAAGTATTTCATACTTGTTTCTGTCAGCTGCATAGTTTTTGCATAAATCACCGTGGAAAATACCTGTTATACAGTATAATATGAGCTTAATTCTTCGATAATTTTATTCACGGTATATAGAAGACATGTGAAGTGAAATTCTTCCCCATACCGCATTTCAGCACCACGTCCTCAACTGATTTTTCATTAGATTGTGTATAAGATACAGTAGTATGTACTTGTCTGTATCAGTTGGAGAGGTGATGCTAAAATATGATAAAAGCAGTGGTATACCGGATGGTCAAGCGACCCCGCAGTGAGGAGGGTCCTGGACCTAAAGAGGCCTCAGCTGCACCAAAAAAAAGAGATTTAGAAAATAAATAATTTCTGAAAATCGACGAGAGGTCCCCGAAAGAAATTTTGCAGGGGTCCCAAATTTTCAGGTACGTTACTGGATAAGGGGGAGAATTTTACTGCACTTGTCTGTCTACACGCTGAATAAAATAATTGAAGAATTGAATTCATATCATACTGTATTAATATAGATGCATTATACTGCATGATATTACTATGTTAAATTGGTATCAACAGAAAAACAGGTATTTTCCGCGGTGATTTATGCAAAAACTATGCGCGAGACGAAAAAAATAATGAAATATTTTTTATATAATTTTTACTCTTTTTTCAATTTTGTATAATTTTGTTATTCTCAGATGAAAATTAAGCGAGATAAACGTGAAAAACTGCTTTGCGCCACCATTTAAACCTCCCGTGGGGGGATGCTCACGTCCTTCGCGTTGGAACTTTTAGGTAGTTGTTAAGGATGATAAAGCTAACATACATAAATCAAAATTCAGTTTTCTATAAATTTTTCCTTTTCGTCATTTTCTAGGTTATTGGCTTGAACAAAATGTAGGTTCAGTGGAACTAGAGTGTTGTTGTTGAAAAACTATACAAAGCTATTCGTGATTTCATTGCCCTCTTATACGCTTCCTGGTAGGTGGTCGAATTATTTTTCTTCGTAGTCTTCGTCAACTTCCTCCTTTATTATACATAAAACTACCGCTTAAATAATTACGGCATGTTAATTTCTCCTCTTCGTATTGTTGGCCTTCTATTAATTAGCTAGTCACTCATTCTTCTGTACATACTGCATTTCCTTCTTACGTACTGAACCGGAACCAATTGTAGACATTAGGTTAAACCTAACCTACACTTCTGTAGTTAAAACTTGTTTATATTTTTGGTGTTTTTAATATTTGCCCGGATTTAGGCTTTTATCAAACATTTTATGGTTTGTTTTGGTAAATCTAAAGAAGACTAACGTATTCAAATCTTTTTATAGGTCACATACTGTATGTATTATGTATCTACTCAGTATCGAGTTGCTTAATTATATCTGTGCGTCAGTGAACAGAATAACCGAAATGGCATTTTAGATTATTAAAAATCAGTAATACATTTACGCTTGAAAATAATGAGGGGAGGGTAATTTTGATGGTTGAGAATGAATTTTATGACAACTTTATTATTACTTATACTATTTTCGGCCTCTTGAAGCTGAAAGGAGAATGAATTACATCAGAAAACGATTCAAAAACTCATTTTTTGAGGGTTATATTGTTTTAGAATCCAAATTAAATTTTGAATTAATTTGCTCGTTGGAACCTGTTTAGAGCCTCCTTTGGGAGCTTGGAGTGGGGTTCTCGTTTTGTTCCTTTTTTTTGTGTGTGTGTGTGTGTGTGTGTGTGTGATATATCAGCGAACATATTTTTTGACACATTGATTACGAATTTTCTTTTACTTTTCAATTGAATTGCTCTTGAGCCCATCCGCCTCCTTTGGGGCTTAAAACATGGTTAATTTTTTCCTCTTTTCATTATTTCTGTTCTTTACTGATTGTAATGGTTTTTGTGGTGCTGAGTTTCAGTTTCACATTAGTTTTTACTGTGAATTTTTTTCAGGAGTGTGGGTTTTTCCCTTTTCATTTTCTTTTTTTTGTATCAATATTATATTATAAGCCCTGAAGCATCACAGATCGCGCTTTGGCTTGTGCCAGCCCTGGATTTTTTCTGGCATACTCATAAGTAATACTGTAGAATTTGTTGTTTTGAAGGAAACAACAAAATTTTTTGTTCATGTTTGTGTGTGGCTGTGTGGGTAGTGGAGCATGCGCATCGAATATGAGGGAATAATTAGTGAAATAATATTAGAAAATAATTTAACAAACGAATTAACAACTTGTACATTTATCATAGTGATTACATTATGTTTTACACTGTATCTTTCAGAGTGGATTAGACAAATTGTTTATTATATTATTAAAAAAAAAAATGATGCTTGTACTTGCAGAAGTCTTATATTTTATTCCCTTAAGTACCGAGTGACCCAAAAGCCATGAAACTCAAACATTTAAATGTAAAAATTTGAAAAAAAGAGATAGAGGGCTGAAATTTTGCACCCTTGTAAGAGTGAGTTACTCAATTATTTATGCAAAATTTCAGCTATGTATCTATAGTAGTCTAATTTTGAGTAATTTTTGATTTTTAATTTCAATTTTTGTATTTGTGGCAAAACAAATTTAAAAAAATTTTAAGTGGCCAAAGTTTTCCAAAAATTCTGAATTTTACCACAATAATGGAGGATGATTACCAGATTAAGCAAGTAAAGTTTTACTTTCTTATAACAATTTTTTTTTAAAGAATTTTCCTAGTGATTTCTACGCATAAAAAACAAATTAAAAATTTTTTTTTTAATTTTGAAACATGGGACAATGATAGGGAAATGGTTACTCAATTATGTAATTATGCAACTTTTTGTACGCATTGAATAAAAAGTTGCATAACTGCTCATTGCAGGTGTTATTGAGAAAAAAACATTGATGTATAAAAAGTTGCATACCGAAACAAATTTAAGGAAACTGTTATGACAAAATCTTGCTGTAAAGTGAAGTACTGCACCAAAGTGAGGATCAATGGAGAGGATGAAATAAAATTTTTGAAATTTAAAAATTTTTTTTATTTGTTTTGAAAGCATGGTATAGACCATAAAAAAAGTTCTTAAAAAAACAAGGATGAAGGTACTGAAAAGAAAATTTACTCGTTTAATCAGGTAATCATTCCCTATTGTTGTACAAAGTTTCAGAATTTTTTGAGAACTTTTACCATTAAAAATTTTTAAAATTTATTTTTCAAAATTTATTTTTTAAACATGGAAAAATTATAAATAAAAATCAAAAATTCCTCAAAGTTAGATGATTACAGATACAGAGCTGAAACTTTGCATGAATAATTGAGTAACTGACTTCTGCAACTGTGCCAAGATTCAGCCTTCTATCTCTTTTTTCAAAATTTTTACATTTGAAGGTTTGGGTTGCGTGACTTTTGGGTCACCTGGTACTTTTTCTCTGTCATCTGTTTATAGACATAACTGGAAACACCCAAAAAAACATCATCTTTGTCTGATCACAGGCACTTGTCTTAACAAGCATATAAATTAATACTAGAGGCACAATACACTACGTGCGTTTTCACCCAAATTTTTCCCATAGTTCTTTTATTTAACAAGATAGCTCCTTTTTTGTCCTAAATTAAATTTTAGAGAAGGCTTTAACAAATAAAACAAACTTTAGAACAAGAAGTTTGAGCCACTAGAAGCTGAGAAAATTGAAGAAGACAATGAAATTATGCATTAAATTGATTTAATTTTATGTGATTGATCAACTTTGCCCTTCTTAATACAAGTAATTACAACTAATTATTTTCACAAATTCACTGTTTTTAGACTCATCATTAATTGTCATTAGTGTTAAATTTAATAATAACATTGAATTAGCATTAAGTTAAACCAATTTGATGCACAATTGTATAATCTTCTTAAATTTTCTTGGCCTCTAACTAGCTCAAACTTCTTGTTCTTAAACTCAATTTATCCCTTAAAGCATCTTCAATTTCATTTATCATAAAAAGATTGCTATATCTTCAAATAAAAGAATTGTGACCAAACATATTTTTTATGCATTTCAAATGGCAGGTTTAAGTTTGATGGAGTAGGGATGGCGACTTCACTGAAAACTATGCAATCGTGCCTCTAGTATAATTCATATGCCCAATGGGATGACTAATGAATTAATGATTAATAATTATTATTAATTGATTAATGAATAATTTATTCTTTATTCGTTCTTTTTCTTTAATTGGATGTGTGAATTGTCAAAACATGGTTTATGAAATTATCAATACAGATTGATATTTGGCCACATTGCTTTGCAATTCAACTGAGCAAAAACCGTATTGCAACATACAATGTGGCTTGTTTGAAATTAATTTTTAACATAATTATTCTCTTAATTGTGAAATAAGTTTACATTTTAAAAACAAATTTTTAAAAGATAAGCTTTTATTTATTTATTTTTTTTGGTTTAGTTTCATGGGAAATAAATATTATTTTGTTGCCGAAGGTTGGCTGCAGTATACGTTTAGTTTAAAATCGGAGTAGTGAGTAGAATAAAAGCTTATAATAATCTACAGTGTGCATCATTGCGTATATTTCATTGTTATAAAATGTTAATTCCCTTTATTTTACAGACGTACGAGTATGTTTTACATGATTATTGATTCATATTTTATGTATCTTTTTGCATTTTACCATGTAACTGTGAATTCATTATACTTTAATGAAATGCTCAATTAAGGTACATGCACTTTTCAGTGATGTCTTAAATAAACAATTGGTTAACTTTTTCGAATTGTGTTCAGTGTAATTATGCTTGACTGCATAAATTATCGTAATCACTTTTTTGATGAAGTCACTCAGTCTGACTGATGATTTCTGTTTTAAAATTTCTATTATACTTTCAATAGTACCAATTAATGACAAGTTAAAAAATTGGTGACATTATTTGAGTTGTATTACAAATATCAAATTAACCTATATCAATTTTTGTTAGACCAAATTGCAATGAATGTATGACAGTTTGGTTTTTAATTATTTTCGCAGTTTCCTCTGAAGAAACAACCCCTTTATTTTTTTTCGACCATTTCTTTCAACTTTCAACCAATAGATTGGCCTTTGTGTACTGGTTTTCAAGTGTTCTGTTTCTATATCGTGAAATTTGCTTAATCAAAACAATATTTTCCTGTTTACTCTGTCTATAGACAAAGTATGTATTATAATTTATTGTAGCATGCTACCAATTTTGGTGCGGATGGAAGGACAGGTACTTCTGGTAAAGCTTTTTTTTCTCTTTTTACTCAGTTTATTGCAAATGGGGTATTAAAATTGACCTCACAATAGGGTTAGGGGTGGTGATGATGAGAATTATCCGTTTCATGTGAAAAGAAAACGATTGGTATCATTTTCCCATTTTGACCTAATTTTTTTAATATATATATATAATATGTACAACCTCTGAGACGCTGCTTTGGCTTTGTGTTGGCCTTAGATTTTTGTTGGCATAGTTGGGTAAAACTGTAGAATTCATTGTTTCGGGAACGAAAAATTTTTTTCATTTATTTTTGTGTATGAGTGTGGCTGTGGGGTAGTGGTGCATGCCCATCAAATATGAGGGAAAATATTGGCAGAATAATATTGGTGAAATAATTTTGACAAATAATTTCCGTTGGCTTGTACCTTTATTAAGTGATATAAATATGTATGTATGTATCATCCAAAATTTTGTGTTCACAGTTTTGAAAAAACTACATGATAGAAAGGGCTGAAATTTTCTCGAGAGATAGTTCTCATATTGGAGATGACAAAAGGGATCGAACTGAAATTTTCTCGATAGATATTCCTTATGTTGGTGCATGTCTAACAAAAATTTGTTGTCTTTTAGTTTGGTACTTTCCGAGAAAACTGGAAAAGAAAAATTACTGGAAAATGTTTTGTGTTAATGGTTTTTAAAAAACTACAAAACAGATAAAGCTGAAATTTTTGTAAAAGATACTTATCAAATTGGAGCAGATCTGAAAAAAGTTTGGTGCTCATTGGTTTGCCAGTTCTTGAGAAAACTGGACAGCAAATAATTTCTGGAAAATTGGTTTTTACAGATAAATTGATACTTCAATGCACTTGGGAAAATTATGAAAATCAAATTTTGGAAAAAATTAATGCTAGTCCCAACCATCAGGTTTCATGTGTATATATATTTCTAGATGCTCAGTAAAATGACCAAGTTTCCAAAGTCTTATTAAAAAAAAACAATTTGTAGACTGCTTACTTGAGACGAGTAGTAGCAGCTAGGCTAATAAGCGTTTTCAAATGCGGTAATCGTGTAAAATTTATGGGCTGCGTGCACTCATGTTCCACAATTTTGGGCATCAATTTCTCGAACATATGATAATAATTGCGTTCATTTAATGTATCACCCATGATTAGCACTTTTACTTGTGATTTTTTCAAAGCCAGCTCAATTTCTGGACACTCGTAAAGTGGATTCAAGTTTACCTGCATAATAATATATTACATACCAATGTTCAAAAGTGAGCATTTACATGTGATGGCAAGTTTACAAAATAAGAGCTACCAGTGATAGAAATTCCCAAATTATATTAACTGACTTTTTAATCTTGTTGAGGAAGATATTTTTTAAAATTAATGATCAGAAAGTCCAATGTCTCTTGCTGTTATAACTTATATTAATTTAGAATGAACAAAAATATCGTCAATTTCTATGTTTTTACACTTTTCATTTTTGTATATCCTGATCGAGGCTAGGCAAATACATGCTTCCATGTAAAAATGTGATGCATTGTTTTACATATAGACTATAGAGGCACATTCAGTTTATATCAAGATTATGCTTACCGATGATTCATCAGTAGTGAGTGCTACTTTTCACTCACAAAGTACCAGTGTAAACATTGCCTTTCTGATCATATTTAAAAAATATAAAAATTTCAGTTACTCATTATGGTTATAAAAACAAATAGCATATTGCGAAACAATTAATATATTCCTTACCACCACTAGACCAGTTTTCATGATAGCTAATGCTGAAATGTACCACTCCACTATATTGGGTGCCCATATTCCAACATGATCCCCTCGGTTCAAGCCCAGTGCCAATAAGCCTCTTGCGAATGATTCAATCTGCAATAAATTTCAAAAGATCATTCACTTTATTTTATTTCTTTTTTCTCTACATGTTTAAACTTTTGTCAGTGAAAATTGAATATAATTTTTGATATCTTAGTGCTAGGTCTATGGTAGAGGCTAAATGAGAATGAGGATTGTCAGATTTGCCTAACTGTAACTCTACAATTGTAACTCTCATTTGTGTGTTACATGACATGTAGATGTGTTGTTGTGTGTTGCACACTCACTCAACCACACACATACGCAATGAGAATTACATTCAGATATTTTTATATTTACACATCAATCCTTCATGAGTATAACCCCAGTGGAACTTGGCATTTTTTTAAAGATCTTCTCGAATATAATCCATGAATTTAATAGACTATAGAATCATTAAATAGACGTTAGCCTTTACCTGGCTGATTTTATTTTCTCCTTCTTATATAGAACTTCAGACATTGTCTGTCATGTTGTTTTCTATTTGACTAGATGAGAATGTGATATTTTGGATAAACAGTTTTAATAAGTAATTTTTTCTAAGTTACGAAAGAATTAGCATAAAATTAGGTTTAAATTTAAGACATATTTTAAAAATAATAACCCAGTCCTCCATCTCTCCTCCATTGCGTAAATAATTTTATAATTGTAACTTCAGCCATGTATGGGTCTATCAAATTGGTTCTTGTTGACTCTAAAATAGGAGTTATCGATGTTTTCATTGTTTTTATGTAGGTTTTTGAAAAAAATCTACCAATTAAAATTGATCTTGTGGAATTACCAAACTACCCAATTGTGAGGGTGGGTAAATTTTTTGTTGCGTGACCTCAGAAAAATTTTTTGACTATTTTTAGAAATTCATAATTATATATGTTACTGTTTGAGTGTGAAATTTAGTTAATTCGTGAAATAACTAGTTCTTGTGTGAAATAACGGAGCATTTTAGGGAAAGTATGTAAGTAATTTTATTTTTCACACATTAACTGGGGAATTCATAGAATAACTAGTTATTTCTTGTAATAAAGAGTCATAATTCATTAAAGTATGAAATTAAACTAAAGCTTTAAATTTCTAGAACTATTGACCTAAGTTACACAGCTTAAAACTATTATAACTCTTTTAAGATCGAAACAAAAGTAGATTTTATTAAAGTATTGTTAAGCCAATCTGCACCATAGTTGGTAGCATGTTACAATAAATTATAATAAACATTTTTTGAAAATTTTGTAGCTATTGGTTTGATATTATGAATTTTATAGAATAAATAAAATCAAAAATAGCTGTATCGGAAGACTTTAATAAAATAAAATAAATAAGAGTAGTTAAAGAACAAAAATTTTTTTTCTGAAAAGTTTTTTGTAAATTTAATTTTAATTTTAATTTTTTTTAAAGTACCAATTTGTGGGGACTCACTGGTATGAGGTAAAGGGGCTCAGACCCCTCGACGACAGTTGCCGCCCCAAAGGGCAGGCTAATTACTCGTCTGTATGACGTTAAACCAAACACAAAATACGTTCGATCGTAATTACCTGCAAGTACATGCAGGTAATGTACGAGTGCCGAATTGTGACATCACCAAACAATGTCACGATCCGTACACAAACTGGCCAGCCATCTCTTATCACGATAGGGGATGATGCGACCTGGCCGCCCTCACCGACGTACGTATTATCTTACGTACATGTGTTTGTGTGCGTGTGAATAAGCCGTATATGAACCTGCCCAAACTGGCTCTAAAATCGCCAGTGTTTGGTCTGGTTCTAGCTTACCCGTACTTACATACGAAGTGGCTGAACACCCTTAAATTCTGTTGAATTTCCTTCTGGTGAGAATATCTCTCACGACAAGGTATTCCACAGTGGTGACCCCGATGTGATTTTTGGCTACGTTGTGAGGTGTCTGGAGGCGCGTTGCGCTATTACAAAAATTCGGCGCGGTGCGCTGGCAAGATACTCGCTTGCTCGGCAAATTAAAAATATTTTTTTGCAGACTAAGACACCTTTTAGGTCGTCGAAGTAGAGTCTGCTGAAGTGGGAATTTATACCCCTCTCCTTAAAATATATAAACAAGGAGAAACAAGACAGTAGACTTGGAGGAAGAAGGTTGGACTCATCCCCCAACTCCCCCGACTTCGACTCGACACTCTACAAATTTACCAAAAACTGAAGAAGGCCCTCAACACCCAGAATTAGCATGACTAGGAACTGCAATAAACAAAGAAGAACTAGCAGTCAAAACGTTGAGAAGTGGTCGAACTGTTAAGCCAAAGTTCTGACCCAAAAACACCTGTCCTACAAACACAGGAGCCAGTGTTTTCAACCAGCAAGGAAGGAAGTAGTCCTGTGGAATACGCTTGTCGCCAGAAAGACACAGCAATGGTTACACCACCAACTGAAAATCCACAACCATCGCAGGGAGGTAGTAGTCAGCCGCAGCTGACACCCAAAGTCTTGGCGTAGATTCTGCAACTTTTGCAATTGCAGCCAGGACAGAACCCCAACTTCTACAGGGAGGATAGAGATCCCGGAATTTCTGCCCAATGAGGTAGATTTGTGGTTGACACTCTTTGAAGGCAGGTTCAAGACAGAAAATATAACACTGAACCAGCGGTACATACACATCTGTGGAGGCATGCCCCAACAGATAATCGGCCACATTCCGGACATTATGGAATGCCCTTCGACAGAAGATGACAAATATGCCTGGTTCGTCAAGAAGATCAAGAACGTTTTCGGAAAGACAAAGAACGAAATAATTGATGATGTGATGGGTGGTATGAAGATGGGGGACGACAAACCCTCGATCTTCATGGCGAAGTTAAGGCAGAAGGAGGACAATATCATAACCCCTTCTGTCATAGGCAATCAATTTTGCAAACAACTTCCACAAAGTATTGTGCAATGCCTAGCCGACATTGGTTCGATGGTAATCAATACATCCGCGGATTTGGACTTCCTTGCGATATCAGCAGATAATGCGCTCGAGTACACCAGGTCAAAGCCGGTGGTCAGTGCAGTATCTGCAGAGACTGGAGAATTTGCTCAACTTCGAGCCCAAATAGCTCAGTTGACCGATGAAGTAAAACAGAACAAAAGCCAAGGCTCAACGAAACCCAACAGCAGCTGGCGACAAAGATCCAAAAGCAGAAACAACAATAACAACAGCAATAGCAGAGGACGTCAGTCCCGGTCCAGAGACAGCAGATCTAGTTCCAGTACCAGGGGTCAGAGTTCAACTCCCCCTAGAACATCATCTCCCAAAACCCAGTCTTGAAATTGGGATGATAAAAGTTGTTTCTTCCACAACAGGTTTGGCGCGGAGGCCACCAAATGCAACAACAGGTGCAAATGGTGGGGTAAAACCTACAATAAGGAAGCGTCAAACTAGAATGAGGGGCCATCTATGTGGCCGAAGACCCCTCGGAAAAACACTCATGCCGCCTGTTCATTAAGGACAGGACTAACAGGAGATGGTACTTAATAGACTCAGGTGCAGACTTGAGTATATTGCCAGTAAATAAAAACAAGAAAGTACTTCCTCCGAAATATTATCTCCGTACTGTGAATGGTCAAAACCTTCCAGCTTACGGACTTGAAACCAGCAAAGTTGACATCGGATTCAAGAAAATCATGACATGGTCCTTCACGGTTGCAGATGTTCCAAACCCCATCCTGGGTGCAGATTTCCTTGCACATTTTGGGCTGATCATTGACCACAAAAACGGCAAATTGATTGATAGTGAATCTAAACACCGTGTGGATGGCAAAACGCTAGCTTACAGACTGGACACAAATATATCCAGCTGTACCGAAGTCGACGGACAACTCTTACAGATCCTGTCTGACTATCCTGGAGTCACCCAACCATCAATTCGCATCCATCCTACCCATAAACATGACACAGTTCATTATATAGAGACTAAAGGACCGCCTTGCCATGCTAGAGCACGAAGGTTACTGCCTGACAAACTCAAAGTGGCACGAGAGTACTTCCATCGCATTGTCGAGGAGGGTGTATGTCGCCCCTTGAAAAGCTCATAGAGCTCCCCTATCCACATGACCAAAAAAGCAAGTGGAGAGTGGCGAATTGTTGGAGACTACAGGGCCTTAAATGCCAAAACAGTTCCTGATCGTTACCCAGTCCCCAATATAATGGACTTCAACATAAATATGAAGGGTAAAACGATGTTCACCAAAATAGACATCAACTGGGCATTCACCAAATTCCTATGGCCAACCAGGACGTACCAAAGACAGTGGTTATAACCCCCTTTGGACTATTTGAATACCTTCGAATGCCGTTTGGACTTCGCAACTCAGCACAAACTTTCCATCGATTCATCAATGGACTGTTTAGGGAATTGCCCTTTGCTTATGCATACTTGGATGATATCTGCATTTGCTCTGAAGGCGGTGAGCAACAGCACAAGGAGAATGTGAGAGCCAGTACAGCGTATACACGCCACCGGACTCACTATCAACGTAGGTAAAAGCTTATACACACAAACTGAAATTGACTTCCTCGGCTACAAAGTCTCGACCGAAGGCATTTCCCCCTTGAAGACCAAAGTAGAGTCAATACTGAACTTCCCGAAACCCTCAAATTTCGCTGTACTCAGGTGTTTCTTGGGGATGGTGAAATTCTACAGACGTTGCATGAAGAATGCATCAGCCGAACAAAGTAAGCTGTTTGCATTGATTAAGACAAGTAAAAAGAAAGACAAAACTCCACTCGAATGGAACGAAGAAGCCAAAAAGTCCTTTGAGAAAATCAAAGATATACTAGCAAATGCAACTCTATTGGCTCATCCAGACGAAAGTCTGCCATTACGTGTGAGTACCGATGCATCTGATTTTGCTATTGGTGCAACTTTGTACCAACTGGATAAAGACAACAAAAAGTTACCTATAGCTTTCTTCTCGAGGAAGCTCTCAAAAACAGAAAAGAACTATAGCACATACGATAGGGAATTACTCGGAATTTTTGCTGCGTTGAAGCATTTCAGGCACCAATTAGAGGGTAGATGTTTTTCTGTGTATACTGACCATAGACCCCTAACATATGCCTTCACACAAAAAGCAGAACCGGCATCGCCGAGAAGAACGCGACAATTAGACTATATTGGTCAATTGACTACCGACATTCAGTATATAAGTGGAGAACTTAACACTCCAGCTGATGCCTTGAGTAGAATCGAAGCTATCTCGACTCCTGTGCAATTGCCTTATGCTGAAATAGCTAAAGCACAGCTTAAGGATGCAGAATTGCAAGAGTTGTTATCGAACGATGATACTACTCTCAAATTGAGACATCAAAAAATTCCCGGTACTGATGTTTTATTAACATGTGACATCAGTACAGGTAAGAATAGGCCATTTCTACCGGTAAAATATCGCAGGCTGGCTTTCAACAGTGTACACAACTTGTCACATGCTGGGCCAAAATGTAGTGCTAAATTAATTTCGTAAAGATTTGTATGGCCACGAATGAAGTCTGACTGCAACAAATGGGCTCGCAGTTGCCTGAACTGTCAAGAATCCAAAGTAGGAAGACACTCTCGCTCGCCCCTCAAATCCTTCAAACAAACAGAGCGGTTTAAAACGGTTCATATGGATTTGGTAGGCCCATTGACACCATCTCAAGGACACAGATACCTGTTGACGATAATAGACAGGGCAACACGATGGCCAGAAGCAATCCCTCTACACGTGTTTTCTGATATTTTTGCTTCCTTTTCCTAGTTAATCTGTTCTTATGTCGCTTCCAATTACCATCCCAAAGTCTGCCACCTCCCAATTTGCCTGGAAAACTGCTGAGCCCTCACAGACTCAGCAGAAGACCGAGCAAAGAACGGAGCTGGACCGGATTGAGGATGAGCTCCTCATGGATACGGCTCCTCCCATTGATCAAGTCTTGTCGGAGATGACAACTCCGCTACCACCAATCATCTCTCCTCCCCAGTCACCAAAGGAATCTGCCCCAGAACCGGAAACACCGAGATCAGTTCCAAAACCGACGGAGACCAGGGAGCCGATGAAGTTTCTCTTCACGGCTGAGCGGGCAGCGAACAAGAAAGCCAAGATGGTTGCCTTAGCATCGGAGACTTCGAACTCCCCGATGTTAAGGAAACCAGTCTTCAAACAACTGCTGCCCCCTCACTCCCGCCGCCACCTCTATGCCTACACAAAATCTCGACCACCGAGGCAAAGGGGAGAAAGCAGCCGTGCCCAATACCAGGCACGCGCCGACGCAAGAAGACAATCCTACAAATGCGTCGGCGCTGCAGTAGGGAGCACGCTGGCTAAGTGGGAGGTAGACCAGAAGAGACGCTCATAATCCTGTATGTCCCCCCAGGTCTTGCGCAATTTTTGATCATTTTTGCGGCGCAAAAACTGGGGGGGAGTAGCTGTGGGGACTCACTGGTATGAGGTAAAGGGGCTCGGATCCCTCGACGACAGTTGCCGCCCCAAAGGGCAGGCTAATTACTCGTCTGTACGACGTTAAACCAAACACAAAATACGTTCGATCGTAATTACCTGCAAGTACATGCAGGTAATGTACGAGTACCGAATTGTGACATCACCAAACAATGTCACGATCCGTACATGAACCGGCCAGCCATCTCTTATCACAATAGGGGATGATGCAACCTGGCTGCCCTCACCGACGTACGTATTATCTTACGTATGTGTGTTTGTGTGCGTGTGAATAAGCCGTATATAAACCGCCCGAACTGGCTCTAAAATCGCCAGTGTTTGGTCTGGTTCTGGCTTACCCGTACTTACGTACGAAGTGGCTGAACACGCTTAAATTCTGTTGAATTTCCTTCTGGTGAGAATATCTCTCATGACACGGTATTCCACACAATTATATTTTGGATCATTCATATTATTGCAGGTTAGGATGGATTTGTTATTCCTCTTTTGATGTATTTAGGAAAATACAATACAACTATTGCATTCAGTGCAGTGGTGGGATCTACGGAGAAGCGAATATATAGGTCAGTCAAATTCTTCTGTACACAATATATTTATATATATATTAAAACCCAATATCCGATTAATGAAGAGACATACAAAATATTATAAGAGTCTAATTTATATAGAGGATCACAATTCAAAGACAAGTAAGTCAAGGGGGAAACAAGTCAGCAGAAACAGCATACATTACCAGCCTACCAGAACAAACCAAAAGGCCTTCAATCAAACAGGCTAATGTTTTTATAAGTGTGAGAGAGAGATTTAATCCAACTCATTATCACAAGAATGATAGGGTACAAAAGATAACTAACAATTGTCAAATTCAGAAAGAAATATCATTGAATGGTGCATTTCAAATTGCTTATTACATTATTTTTTTCACCAAATTATCCATACAAATGATGAACCATCAATCCAAATTATCGACAAGTCTTTGAGAATATTGATAATCTTTGATCATAAAACAGAGTACGATGTTTCCACTATTAGGTGTTTATGGTAAATTTAGTTCCCAAACCGGTGACACAATGACGTAAAATGTTAAACCAAACTGTATAATCTGTGAACACTTTAGTGTTCACAGGAAACGGATACTTGTATATCAAGAGGTAAGAAACGAGATTGACTGCTCGCCAAGAAGTAATAAGAATTGTGAGCAGTCCAGGGAAGAGAGATGACAAAGGGGAACCTTGAACATCGTTGGTTCACCATTGTATATTGAAATCTACCCGTTACCATTTTGTATATAATTTACAGGTAGTTAAGTTAAATGTCCCTGTCTTGCATAGAATGGTTATCGCCGATATAATTTTGTAATTGAGTTTGTATTTTGGTATGTTGTGTAATTAACTATTTTAAAGTTTGTGAGCCGTTTCCTAATGCTTATAAATATATAATGTATGGAGTCTTTTGAAATATGGTAACATGTTAAGATTGTTGGTTTTCGGATATCTCAATATATATACATCCACTTTTTGCTCATTTTGGGCCTCAAACTGAGTTATAGATACAGTAAGCCTAATTATGGTACCTTTTATCTTCAGTCTGAATTGTACACTTTCCCTATTGGCTGCCCTTTAATTCATGAAATAATTCGTTAAAGTGTATAATCAGCGAATATTATAGATTTCAACTGATCATAATAGGTATTCTATGAAATAACTAGTTATTTTATAAATTTATAGATTTCATTCTTTAATGGTGACATATATACAGTAAAACCATATTAATAAATTTTTGAAGGGACCATAATGAAAAAATGTATTAAGGGGGAAAATGTAATCATGGGAAGTGGAAAAACTGAATAATTTGAGGAAAAAAAATTCAAAAAAAATTTTTTTTATGTTCCACTAGAAAAAATTGAAGGAGACAAAAATTATATAGTAATAAGACTTATTCAATGTAGCCAAAGGTGCGGAATTTTAAGTACTTTACAAAAACTTGATTTTGAAATTGCAATAGTGTGGCAATAATTTTCTAGAAGCAAATTGATTTTCAATGGCAGAACTCAAAAAAACATTTTTCCATAAAATGTTCCAAATTTCTAAAAGTAAACCAGCCAGATCTACCTGAAAAATGTATTAGTCTATGTGGAAAAATGTTATACCCAGCTGCAAATTATCCGGAAAATTTTACATTGCTATACAGAGGTGGTCCATTGGATATTTACCCATGGGTAAATTGGGTAAAAAACCAGATATTTACCAGAAGAAAAATAAGTTTTTATTTAACATATAAATTTTTTAAAGTGATCCTAAACACGTGAAATAAGAATACACATTTGTTTACAAAATTATGATGTCATCAACCCTTCCAGCTGCTATATTTGTGAAGTCCAAAATGATGACTAGTATACTGTATTTTTCCTGACGACTGACGAGCGTAGCAATATCCTCAGACTGCCTGCTAAATAGATAGATAAATTAATTAATAAATAAAATGAATAAATAGATAGGTACCTACCTATATAAAATAAATGTAAATAAGTAGATTAATAGATAAATAAATAAATTTATTGCATATTGATTTGAATATGTTGAAATGTAGGGTGATTAACATTATCTCAGGGGTAGCTGATGGGGCTGATGAAGTCATAATTTTTGACTTGGAAATTTGGGAATATTGTCAGTGGGGACATTCTGTTGAGGTTTTAGGTATCAGTTTATTGCATATTGATGTGTGTACAATAAAGATGTTTTTCGGAAACATCGGTAGTATCTTTGACACTAGAACTCACGTTTTTTGTTATCATGATAATTTCAGTAATTTTAAGTCAATAAGACTCAAATTTATGAACCCATATTTTTCTTGAATTAGGAAAAAACTTGGTATGTAGGTTGTTAAAGGAAAAACTTAACAATGTTTCGTCAAAAAAAAAATTTGCACTTTTTTATTGTTTACTCTGACTGTATCCTGCTAAATAGCTAATAACGTGAGAACTAGAGATCTCAATCATTCAAGAAAATATGATCGATCAAATGCTTTATATCGATCCAGTCACAATGAATCTTTATGAAGAATAGATTAAAGTTTCAGTGATCGATCATTAATAATTGATCAAATGTTTCTTAAATTATGCTGTGGGTGGTATTATTATCTTTTTATTTAGAATAGGATCATACTACTCACACTATAGATATATTGGTATCAGTAATCAAAAAGAGGACATGTTTGTTCACACTAAGAAGTATGTGATGTCAAAATCACAATAGACATTGCAGTTGGTTGGGGAGAAAGGAAAAGATATCGATGCCCATTGCCATGTAATGAAAAGCATCGTTTAGTGGAGTAAACAAACATCATATTTCAAGCAGATGAGTATGGATATGGTTTATGATATCAAGCACTTCTTAGCGTGAATAGAGTATATTGTCCAGACCAAATAATTGAGCTTCGACATTCACAGCACATTAATGCAACATTGTTTCTCATTGGGTATTCAACATTTTTATGTCATCATCATTGGCCATTAAACATTTGTATGTCACATTGCCTATTTCTTTCAGAGCTCAACTTATTTGGTCTGTACTATAGCACTGTTGATTTTGAGATTATGAGCAATTTTTTTAAATATTGAAAACATCAAAAATCAATGTTATTGAAAATAATTGCTCAAAAACTGTTGAGTGGCAGAAAGTTGAAATTTTTGGGAGACATTTACATAGGTTATCTGAAGATTCCCTGAAATTTTGGCTGAAATTATACATTTATTTCTCGAGATATTGCCAAAATTCGATTCATTTTCCTCAACTTGATTGAACTCCTATCACTAAAAAAATTTCAGCAACATCGTAAAAAATAAATGAAAATTTCAGGGTATCTCAAGATAACCTATGTAGATGTTTCCTAAAAATATCCGCTTTCTATCACTCGGTTTTTGTGTAATTGTTTTCAAAAGCTTTGATTGTGTATGTTTTCAATGCTAAAAAACAGTAGATATGCATAATCTTGAAATCAACATGTTTGACGAATGGGCCATTGGAGGGTGAGTTACCACTCTGATTTTGGATCCCAATTTGTTACATCAATGATCATACCGGAAATTAATTCATTCAGTTATCAGTATCACTTACTATTGAGGATAAAAACAACATCAAAATGAACCATCAACATGAAAAATATGATCGATCATCTTAAAAAAAGTGATCGATTATGCTGGGATCGAATTTTTGATCGGGATCTATAGTGAGAATAAATGAAACAGTCGGAACGAAAATTAATGGGATCCATCTAAATTATAATACCCACATTTGCACTAAATTTTTCCTTAATTGAGGAAAAATTGCAACCCCTTTCGTGTTAAAAGAAGAAATAGATCAAGAAATAACACAAAATTTCATGTTGATCGATTTTCTTTAAATTTAATAGGGTTCATCTTCGGCATAGAATGTATCTTCACGCTAAATTTCCGCTTTGTCGACTGAAAATTACTGCAATTGTAATGTTAACTAAAAATTCATACATTCCGTAAATGTACTTCATATTAGAGGCCGATTTTGTGGGCTTAAGACTGTCTCTAGGAAGATACATATAAGTAGGAATCAAGTTTGTAGTAAATTGAGTCAGAAAAATAATTTGTTTGAAAAATTTGTCCACGTCCCCGAATTTTCGAGATTTTTTAGAAAAAATAATTTTCGGGAGGTTCAAACCTTTTTTAACGAATTAGCTCAAGAGGTACAGAATGGGATTTAAAATACAATATTTTAGAGGGTACCCCTCAGAACAATATTCTACAAAAACATCTTGCTCGTGAAAAATCTTATTTCTCCTATATGGGTCTAATTCAACTACTCACCTATGACAGAAGACGACTTCTAGAATTTTATTAAATTAAACCCCTGGTTTCGTTTTCTATTCTTTCCTTTTCATGGCTACAATAATTTTTTTAAATTTAATGAACTATTACTGAAGTCCGAGATACTTACTTTTACAAACGATTCCTTGTATGTCAACCTCGATCCTTCGATTGCGCATATTGCGTCACGATTTTCGTATTTTTTTGCCGCCTTTTCGATGATATCGGTAACTTTCCAATTCTTTAATGGTTCGCTACCCTTATTCCTCCAATAACTGGGTTTGTCTCGTCTTTCCTCCTCCAAGACTATTTTCTGTCTCATATCGCTGTACTTCCTCGTCTGCTTGTCTGCGCTGTAATTATAATATTACAATGGAGGGACTTTCAGTAAAATGCTAATCAATGATGATTATTGAATCGTTAATGAGACCGATTTGTTAATCGAATAGCGTTATGGTATTTCTTGAAGTTTGACGATTGAAAACACGTGTCTTTGCTGTTAGTTTTATTTCACATCTGAAATTGAAATGCGTATTGAGACAGTCATGAGTTCGAGGACAAACTGGAAAGACATTAAGTCTAAATCAGGGTTGCCATCTTAACCCAAAAAAATTACCGGTGATCAATCCAAAAATCAAACCTCAATTTGTTTTTAGACGACTCCAATCAAATTAGCGAGATTTTTTCGACTTATTAACTGCATTTGACATGGCAAAAAGGTAGGAAAAAATGCGATTTTTTTGCCATGTCCAATATATACATGTTTTGAAGTTTTGTTTTAAAATAAGTTACAGCATCCGATTTAGGATTTCATTTGTGGGAGGATCTTATAAAAATAAAATTAAGAAATGAATTTCGCTCGCGGCAAGTGGAGTGACCTAAATAATTTTTAGTGGTTTTTTTTGTTTGTTACAGAATGTGTATTTTAGCGGCTTTTTTGGAGCTTTAAGGGTGGGTAATTAAACTTTGTCATGAAAAAGAAACCAGTAATTACCTAAACTAAAGATACCACAGACTTGAGTTGGGAAATACACCATCTTGTTTCACAAACGAAAAGTAAACAAAGTTCATTCTACATAATCATCAGTGTGTTGATGAGGTACCTAGTCGAGAGAATTTTCTTTTTTAATTATTTCTCAGATTAATTTTGAAATATTTTCAAGTTGAAATGATATTGTGGTTTTATGATAGACCAGTTATTGAAGTTATTCCAGCTTTATTTCACCTGTAACTACCTTGTTATTCTCAGAAAGTATGCTTTTGCAGTCTTCCTAAGAGATAAGTATGTTCGTATTTGATAATGTTACGGTTTTTTTTAATGTAAAATTGCAGGAAGATATTCAACAAAACTCCATTAATTAAAATAAACTAAAAATTTATCCAAAAAACCACAGTAAATCTTAATAGTTTTCAATGTAGTATAATAGTAACAGTGAGCTATTACTTTCCATTTGTGAAACAAAATGGCGTATTTCCATACTTAAGCTAATATAGGTACTCTACCTAAACTAGTATTTTTTTTCAACCCTTACCAGTCGGCTTTTGAAATTACCTTGCTGACCGGTAAAATACCGCTTGGGTGGTAACCCTGGTCTAAATGTTGATCTAATGTGTTATTTGTTTGTTATATTTCATTTTGAAAAATATATTGAAATGAGCTTGTGAAGGGGATTTTTGATAATATAAGTAAAGTTACAAGCCCATGTCGTTAAAGGTGACCAAATTTTGAATTTCAAATATTGTATTGTGTGATACATCATCAGGTATGTTTTTTGGGGCATTGATTTCAAATTTGGCGGTCGTTATTTAATTTGACCCATTCCTCAACACCTACAAGAGATTCAAAAGAGGCCAGTTATTGATTTTACATATTGTATTGTGTGATACATCATTGGTTATGTTTTTTGAGGCACTGATTTCAAATTTTGCATTCATTTTTTCATTTGACCATTCCTCAACCCCAAGGGGCTTAAAAAAAGCCAAATTTTTACTTTTCATATTTTATTATGTCAAACACATCTGGTATATTTTTTGAGATTTCACATAGCTTTAATTTTTTCTCTCGACTCATTCTTCAACCCACAAGGGCTTCAAAAGGGCCCACTTTTTAATTCTTATGTTGTATTGTGTGATGCATCATCAGTTATCTTTTTTGGGGCGTTGATTTCAAATTTGGCATTTATTTTTTCATTCAACCCATTCCTCAATCCAGAGGGGCTTCAAAAAGAGGCCAAATTTTGACTTTGAATATTTCATTGTGTACCTACTAAATCATATATATTTTCTGACATTTCGTAATTTCATATTGATTGGTGGGGTGGGGGGTCTGGAAGGTTTTCCAACAGTTCACAAAGAAAGAAAAAGTCAAAAGCTCAAGAGTTTTTCTTTCACCTTTCTCAAATTTTAGGAATATGTTTTTAATATGAAGCGCTTGGTAACAGAAGGTTCCTTTCCGCCTCGTGTCTGAGGACACACTAATTTATTTTTATCCGCTGTTTCCACCAGATTTTTATTCAGATTCTTATTAATCTGTTTATATCACTGCACTCAATGATTTTTATGTCTACTATAAAATAGTATTTCAGCTGGATAAAATCACACAATAAAAAGTACAAAATAAAATAAATTAAAATTTTTTTTAGGTAAATACTTATTTAATTAATGCGATAAAAAGGAAATAGCTCCGTAGAAATGAGAAAATAAAATAATTTTTTAAATTTTGTTTGTATCTTCCAGAAATGGCATCAAATAAAAGTGTGGGACGGATATTCTGAAAAAGTTGTAGAGAATTAAAATTATTTCCCACTCCCAAGTTGAATTGAGTTGTCATGAAATGGTAAGGATGAATTTGGATACACTCAGTTTTTGCATGTTTGTACGGTTAGTGTTTTCATTTGATGCCATTTCTGGATGATATAGATAAAATAAAAAAAATTATTTTATTTTCTCATTTTTATGGAGTTATTTTCTTTTGATCGCATTAATTAAATAAAAGCGTTTACCTAAAAAAAATTTTCCTTCATTTTATTAATAAATTTATACCTTTCTACATTGAGTTTACAGATTTTTGCAGAGAAAAAAGAGTATACGTCACGATGAAAAATTAAAAATTTACAATTTAAAAAAAAAAATTAATTCCCGTTTGCAAACAAACTGGGAAAAGTAAATACTTTAATATTTTTATTCATTTTTAGCATTTTTCGAACGCTTTAGTTTAACAAAATGAGAGAAAAAGTTGATTATGGTGGAGGCTACTGCGTAATATAAAGGGAAAAAAAGAGTAAATTGACAGTTTTGAACTAAAATAAAGAGTATTTTTTTGTCAAAAAAAGAGAGAAATAAAAATGATTGTAAACCCTGTTCTGGACCTTCCCTTACCATCCTTTTCTTTTGTTGGAACATCAAAAAATGGATTACCGGAAAGGCAAACGAACAATATTTTATTTCCGGTTCGAAATTCTCTTTCTATAGTTCAATTATTCTGGTATTGAACAAACGTAAAAAAAACGAGTCGTATAAATTTCAGGTTAAAAAAAATCGGTCGTGAAAGAAATATGAATTTTAGTCTCCAGTTTTCAGTAGAATAGGAGAAAAAACTTTCGTTGAATTTGAGCTTCTGCTACTCGAGGGAGCTTCTGTGGTGCCCCCTTCAGAAAAGACGTGCTAGGATGATTTACATTTTAAAATTGATGAAATGCAAAGTAAAATTGGTTAAAACAGAACATTCTTTCAAAATAATCGACTCTCACGGGAATTGGATAGCCTATTTAAAATTTTCAGAGAAACAATAGGTTTTGATTGTACGGTGTCGAAAAAGAATCTTGTGGAGTTTATGAATTCTCGGGTAAACTTTTTGTTTTCCGTCAGCTTTCAAACAACCAGCATGTAAATTCTCTTCTTTGAATTTTAATTAAATTCAAAATAATTTGTTTTTCTCGAGAAAAACTTACTCGCGACAAAGACATAGAAACAAAATGAACCATTGATGATTGAATGAATTCTCGAAGGGTATTCGGGCTAAAATTGAAGAAAGAAATGAAAAAAAAATTTGTCGCAGCATGCCAGGCTAGGAAATATATGTTTTCTTAAACGTAAAAATCCATATAAATCGATTAATAAATGCAATAAAAAAATGCAAGTATCAAAAGTATTTGTCAGAATGATGTTTAAAAATTATGTTAATGAAGTGTCAAGGAAATTCATAATGAAATTTATTGGGAGGTTATAAAATAGGTGCGTAAGTTATTAAATGATTGCTTAGTAAATAAAATAACATCAAGCCTGATTTTTGTTTAGCTGTTTTGTTTCATCTGGAATTATATACTCTTCTTATCAATATCCGAAGATTTTACGTATGAACCGTTAAGCTGATTAAAACTAAATTTTGCAGAATGATTGAATATAACATATTTAATGTGTACTAAATTTCGTGATTATTGCTCAAAAATCACGCATTTTAGAACCATCTGGCCGAAATGGACCAAAAACAATACGGTTCATCTTGGTCTAGGTCCGAATAAGTGTGCTCTATTTCATCACTATCGAATAAAAATTGCGATCTGTATCCAGTTGAATCGAAATGTGTATAGTTTTATAAATTTCAGCTAATAGTGCCAAAAGTTTCCTGGGTTCATGAAATGAAAAACAAATCTGTCACCGACCCTAGGTTTTAATATCCTTAATTTTTAGATTTTCTGAGAAAACGTACATAAAAATGGTTAACGGGAAGAATTATTTCATTTATTTTTATTACTTTTTAGTAACGTTACTTGTATCAGAAATTAGTTTCAGGTAACGTACCTAATTACCTATTTGCAGGGGTTTATTTATTTAAAGTGAAAATTTTGTCTTATAAATCAAAATAAAAGGTTTTTTCACAAATTTTTACCTTAGGCGAAATATTTGTTTTTGAAAAAAAAAAGTATTGCGGCCGGTATGTTTTTCGCGTTTTAAGAAGTCTTTATAGTTTTATGGTTTCGATGATTATATTTTTCCAATCTAAATATAAAATATGTTTCTGTGTATGATGGTAAAAAATACGAAAGGATTATTACGGTATTTGAAAATTTTTAAAGATTTGATCATATTGTTTTATCATCATTGAAATTATGTTCCTACGTGAAAATTGTGGATTAAATCACATAAAAATTTTCCAGAGCTTATGTATAAGTATGTCGAATTTCATTATTTACAAGTAACTAAGTACCTAGTAATGTTACAATATTATTACTGCATTGACGTAGATTGTTCGTTGTTTAATTATCAGTGTTATAAAAAATGATCTTCCAGAGAATTTTCGGACTTGCAATAACTGTGCTTATCATAAATGTGACCGAATAGCAGACCTACAGATTGACAGCATATTATGGCCTGATCTTAGTCCATTCATATTAGACGTACAATTGTCTAATCCACGGAAAAATGTCAAATAAACTGAATTTTAATTTTAATCTTGATAACGCTGTTTTCTGTTCTAAATAATGTCTTGAAAGTGCCGATCGATTCAATCTCTGCCAAAAATTTTAGACGGGGGTCAAAGATGAAAATCAAATGTTTTTCGCAAATATCTCGTAAATAGTTTTACTGCGAAAATAGTTACTTATTAAAAGATTTGTGGTTTATAAAATTTCCATAAAAACATTTCTATCTCACTCATATTTGAAAAAATACTGTGAGTCCTGGTTCTCCACACCAGGCTAGCTTCTTCCATTTTTGTAATATTTGTTGAGATTTCACCCAAATTTTTGAAAAACGCACTACCGCAGTACTGTTAATATTTATTTTCCGCAAATGAGAAGTGATGTTTTTTGCAAATGAATTATTGGAAACAGACCAATTAAAATTAACTCTTGAACCGCCTTTGATTAATACTTACGTGAAATTACTGAATCGAACGTAAACACACGTTTGTTCAAAAATGCACTTTTACACTAACTATTCATTTATCATTGCCTCTTTCTTTTATTCGCTTCCCTTTAGTTTTGAATCGCTCGTTAAGTATGTAAAGAACGATTGAATAAATTAAAAATTTGAATAAAATTACACTGAATAATTTTTCATGTTGTCAGTATTGAAACCGCGTGCCGTATTCGACGAAAATATCTGCGAGTGTGTTCTTCTCATGTATCGTAAACCAAAAAAAATTGATTATAATTACGGCAATAGTGGTTTATTTAAGCTATATTTTAGTAAGCCAATTACCGATAGTAGAAAATATTGGTGTATTAGTTCGAAGTTATTTAGTGAAATTGCATTGACGTTATTAATGAACATTTTTTAAGTATTACGAAGTGTTATATTTAGAATTTTGTCATTATTTTTTTTTGTAATAAAAATTTTGGATTTAACGAGAATGTAAGAGAAACTTATTATTAGATGATTGTAGATTTATAGTTCCAGCTAAATGGGATGTTCCCTGTATTATTGCGATAAAATTTGAGGCATGAGCCCCAGTTTTAAACGAATGTTATTTAACCTCTCAGTAGCCACAAAATCGAAATTAAAGGTAGATGAACTCATTTCACATACTTAGTTGTATACTAATATAAGGATCTTATCTATATAATGAAACGGGCCCGAAAATACGCAGATTTCCAAAATTTAATATGATCAAAAACATGCGTTTCTAGAATCATCAGAGGTTGTCCAGGGTTGCTTTTTGAATATTATGTTTATCTCATGGGTATGTAACACCATAAGTGGAACAAATGAAGTATTACCCAACTCCGTTAAAAAAATGTACAAAAATCTGAAAATAACTTGAAAATCTATTTTTGCTGTGATCTGTCCAGATTGGACAAAATCCATTCTAAATGTTGTTCCATACCATCAAAAACTGTAATCACAGTGGAACACAAGATTGGATTTAGGATAAAGGTTTTTCTAGGCCCGAAACCGCTCCTGGATCAAAGTTCTATAATGTAAAAAAAAAAAAGGAAAGCACATTTGTTCGGTGTTAGTGTTTATTGTCTGAAGCCCAAAAACTGTAAAACTATACAAGACTTTACTGTCAATCCGGAAATAAAATGGTCTCTTATCATATAAAACTTCACCCTTGAATACTGAATGAAGATAATACAGTTTGAGAGATACTTATTACATTCATTGGAATTTATTTCACATAATTAGACAAATTTCTATAATGTAAGAGTTATCATCTTCTAAAAACTTTTCAATTTGTTGAGATGGATCCGGAAATAAAAATTTTTAAAATTTCTAGATTTGTGAAATACGACACCATAACAGAAGTTACAAAGTTACTTTTAATAATATTATCAGTCACCAATCTTCGTATCACTTACTGTGTGAAACTATTATGAAAAAAGTATCACAATAGTACTCAAATTAAGAACCATAATCATGAAAAACTTAACTTCTTTATTTTGTCATTAGAATAAAATTATTCTCATAGGTGAGGAAAAAAAATGAATAGGACCTAGGTTAAATGAAAAAATAATAATATTTTTTGGATTCAGGAAATTTTGGCTCTAGGAAGGTTCTGTTTGAAAAATCTCTATTACTATAGGAGGAAACTCAACGAGGATGATGGCTTTATTCCATACCAGTGAGTAATGTATAAAGTTTGGAAACTGAAAAACAATGTGATACTTCATTATAATTATTTATCAAATCAGAAATGATTATGAAACATCTACATCCCTGAATGCAGTTTCATAAAATGCATATATGGGCACGAATACAGAATTTTTCTGAGTACACAATTGGAAACTATCTAGTTTGGATATCACCAAGTATTATAAAACAAGAAAACCACGAATATAGTGCGAAATAAAATCTAGAAAAACTATTGTCTGTTACTAAAAATCAGTGCCAAATTTAATGCCTGAATTCTAGATGAAATTACCAGTGTTTTGAAGATTCGCATTATATTCGAATAATTGGTTCCATGGCTCACACCTCTTGACAATAGTCGCCGCCAAAAGGCTAGCATATTATTCATCTACACAGATGTTAAATGAAATAGTATACACTTGTACATTTGTATGTTTTTACCTGTACATACATATAGATCAGATACGACATTTGTGCAGTGACTAATTGATAGGTAAAGATCTGAGCAATGGTATTGAATGGTAGCAAATGTTTTATTTTATTTCTTATCAGTCACTAATAAGTAACAACGTAATTAGATGATGCAATAACATACGTATATGTATGTGTGCATGTGCCAGATTCCCTTTATAAACTCTCAAAACTGGCTACAAAGTCGCCAGTGTTTGTCCAGGTTTTGGCTTCCCCATATGTAAGTATGAAGTGACAGAATATGCAAATAGCTGTTTGCTACCTTTTTGTTGAGAATACTTCTTCATGACAAGGTATTCCACACAATGGTTCTATTGTAAAATCCGATTAACAACATTCTTCATATATTTACTGCATTCAAAATATAAAATTTGATGAAACACATAGACTAGTAATTTCCAGTGATGCTCACAGACTAAAATGATTGCATATTTGCACAAATTTATTTAAATAAAAATATAAGTTTCTATTATTTTCCATTTATTTGTATAATGTCTTCGGTAATTTGGCGTAGTTTATGTTTTTGTATTTTACCAGAAGCAGTTTTGGGTAGTTCATTCAGAAAAATTATGTGTTCTGGTACTTTGTAAGGTGCAATCTGAAAAACAGGGAAAACCTTGAAGATCAGTGAAATTTAATTTCTATAAATTTCTGTAGTCTTGTTTTTACTTTTCCTCGACAGTAATTTCGCACATCTTCTTCGCTCAAATTGGCATCTTTCTTTTTAATTATACAAGCTGCTACCATTTCTCCTAATCGTTTGCAAGATACAGCGTAAACCTGAAAATAAATTATTTTTTGCAATATATGCACAAAAGAACAAGTTTTACATACATGTACAGCAAATGTAAACAAACAAATTTTTGGCCTGTGAAGTAGACATCCAAATCCTGCACAAAAATATTCAAACATATAATAATTTTGATATTATTATTTAGTTATTTTGTGAAAAACTATTCGTCAAGTTGCCAATCCAATCACATTTCAGTTTTCAAAAAAAATGTCTGAAATGATTCCTCAGGCTTTAATTAAGTTAGAGAGCTGTGTTTGTAATGATCGAAAGCGGATAAAATTTAAAAAATTTCCATATAATTTTCTAATTATCTTTAGTTATTTGACTACAAATTAATGAAAAAAACGAAAATTAATAGGAGATTTACTGTACTTTGGAATCTAGAAACTTCTCCTCTCTCCCTCAATGATTCTTTTGTCGCTATTTAAGTTAGAGAGTTGAAAATGGTATCTCGGAAAAGAGGAGAAAATTTACCTCAATTTAGTTAACAATTTGAAAATAAGCAAATGAAAAAAAATTTTTTTTCAAATCCAGAAACCTCTTTTTTTAACTCGATGATTTCTCAGCCCCTGTTTAAGGTAGAAATCTGGGATTAGTACTGCTAGAAAGAGGAAGAAATTTATTTGAAACTACTTTCCTTATAATTTGTTAATTTTTCTTATCTGTTTGAAAATAAACGAAACAAAAACCGCAAAATAATGAAAAAATTGCCGTTTTTGTGTTTTTTTAGCTATAATTTCCAAAATTTATTTCCTTTGAGTTTTTTTTATTGGGAGTGGGAGTTGTTGCTATACTTTTTTTGTGCATTAGGTGCATTTAAAACTTGAAACAAAACCTGTGCTTCAATGATTTCTGAATGGGTGATCAGTGCTTGTTCTATTTCTTTTGGTTCTATATTTTCTCCACCTCTGATTATGGTATCTTTGATACGTCCAATGATCTGTGCGTACCCATTTTCCAGAAAAATGAATCGATCCCTTAAATAAAATACAATGAATGTTGCAAATTTTACAATTCCTAATTAAGTAAACTTAGGTTGACAAGTTCTACCACCCTGTACGGAACCAGCCATTTTTTGAGAAAGATTTTAGTGTTTTTTCTGGATCGCTGTAATATCCTTTCATTAGTGAGTAGCCTCTACAGCACAATTCACCGGATACTCCTAGAGGAACTGTATCTCCTTTTTCATCGATTACTTTGACCTGCAAAGTTAATTGAGTTAGATCTATCGACAACAATTTTTATTTTTCAAAATAGTCTGCGATAGAATATCGATAAGTGAATTCCCCAGTAAAATGCATCACAAAAATTTTTTCAGTTCAAGAATTTCTCAGTAAGGTAACAAGATTTTCACAGAGAGGTTAAGAAATGAAAATTTTAAGTTAACTAAGTTTTTCATTTATGGAGGTGAAAAAATGAAAACGTTTCATGCAACGAGGTATAGAGATTAAAGACAAAAATGCTGCCATTGTGTAGTTGAGTTTTACTTACAAATGGTATACCTTTGTCGAACGGAAATTTTCAGTTATGGAGGTAAATGTTGCCATCCTAACTCCAAATTTTTTCTGTTATCGAGATACCTTTTTTCAATCGTACAAGTTGAATTATATTGAAAATTGGTTGAAGATGAGGGAAACAAATTTTCGTTCTGATTTAAGGAGGTTTCGCATATTGTGGACTTGGGGTTTGATTATGGTACAATCTCAATTGGATGCCTTTATTTGTATTTTCTTAAACCTCATTTGTAGGTTACTAAAAACCTTCAAACAATTACGATTCTGTACTACCTTCTCAAATTATGAAGAATATAGAATACATTGAGAGCTGGTATCGAGGTTATATATTCCGTAAAATAACAGTATCAGCGAGTTCCTGAAAACATAGGTACTCGCCTCCCTATTTTCACTGTATGCATAGTTTAGGCAGTCAATCGCCTGAGTGAGTGCACACAGATGATGGTGTTTGTGTTTAACCAGCAATTTTTTATAATTTAGTCATATACTTGGTTCACAACCCCATCTATTCACATATGGTTGAACTCTGAAGAGAAAGGGAAATAGGATTCTGTCCCCACAGTATTTTTGAATTTTGATTACTCATTCAAGTCTATGTAGCCTTCCGCAAACTGTCGAAGTATATGAATTAGTTAAACACCTTTTATTTAGTTTTCTCTTAATGAGATGATACTTCAACTTTTAAATTTTGCATCTGACTTTTAGAAATAATACTTTTACTTTTTGCTTTTCCAACATTTATTTCACTTTTCACTTCCCCAATTTTCAAACTTTTCGCATTTCAATTTATTTCGACCTCTGCTGAAAAGCATCTCCTCCCATCTGTAAAATTACTCTTGTACCCAATTTTAGTTCTGAAAAGTACTGCATCCACAATAATCTTATTTTCCTTGCCCAGTTAGGTACGGTGCGTGTTAGTTTATTTTCCTTTAGAAAATACAACTATTGCCTTCGGTGCATTGGCGGGACCTAGGGGCAGGACCTGCGAAAAAGCGCCAATCATGAGTCGTAGATCACGAATATATAGGTCACTCAAAGTCCTTTGTACACTATTTATATATTTCCCTTTTTCCCATTTTGACACTTTTTGGGAGTCTGGGGAGCCTCTGCTGTTTGACCTATGGCAATGAAACTTGGGGTAATGTTAGAAGCTTTCATGGGCTACACATTCGTGTTAAGATTTTTGAAATTCATATGCTAGTTTCGGAGAAAGGGGTTCTCAAAGTGTTGCAAACCCACCATGTTGTCATCTCGATAACTCCCGTAAATTAAAATATTTTGGCTTCAAATCTTTATGGCAATTGGAGTCCATAAAGGACTGGTTTGGTATTGAATTTGAGCGAAATCCATCCCCTGGTTATCGAATGGCAACTATTACAAAATTAAATACTCTTGGAAAATACATACCGCGGTTTATGCGCGGCAGAGATATTTTAATTCGTGTTCAAAATTTATTTTAGCGTGTGAATTGTTGCTTCTGGCTTTTCATAATTCAAGTATTCTTAAAATTTTAAATCGCATAAGTTCCTTATCATAAAATAAGACTATACTTACTTCTTGATGATCCATAATGCGTCCAACAGTTGATAAAACAGTTTTTACCGAGTTATCCGGGAGTGACATAAATGGAGATAATATTTCCGTCATACCATAACCAGACTAAAAATTGTCAATTAAAATTCTAACAATACCCAAGAGAATAATACATATATGATTCTTCGACCTCGAGTTACCTGATTTAATTCGAAACTTACCGAGAATTTAACTTCTGGAAAATATCTCCTCAATTGTACTATCAACTCTGGCAAACAAATTGCTCCACCCGAAAACAACCTCTCCAACGAAGACATTTTCAGCATAATTTGTGGTTCTTGCTCTAATCGATCCGTCAGAATACTCAAAATATCGATGTACATTGTTGGTGTACCATAAACAATCGTACATCTAATGTCGTATCATAAATTTATGTAAGAAATTCCAATAATTAAATCAAATAGTGCGGCTGAAATGCTGAATTGTGATAAGGCATAAGCTAATTTTCCACTTTCATCGATTTTGTCTTACAAATTTTTAAGACAGATTTGTTAATAGAAAATACTCGAAAAATATTCATTCATTTTCTCTATTTGTGGAAGAATTTTATTAAAATTTCTCCAAATTGCTGGGAATATACATTTTTATTGCAGTTTACTGATGGGACAAAATTTTATGTAGTTTAGTACCAGTCCACTGAGGTGCTCTGTAATCCAGTTTAATTATCGTAGTCATTTGCACAGCACGTTTGCTCTATTTCAAAACACTCGCAACTGCGGCACATGATTATAGCGTGCGAAATTTTCTTTGGTGAGGCAGGGTTCTAATCCTGAGCGGGTGATGTTCTAGATGTGATGTTTTTTAATATTTTGAAAACATTTTATCCTTATAAAAGCGTATTTTTAACGAAATTTACTTTACTCATAGAAAAACTGTTATCTTTAATGCACAGTTTCAATTATATTACTATCCGCTACTTCAGAAATTACATTAAAAAGGGACTTTTCATTTTATATTTAACAGGAACAATTTTCGATTCAAGTTCGTAGTTTTTCTTCTCTTTAATTTTTCTCACCTGCAGGTACAAAACAGTTTTAGTCTAAAAACATGATTTTTTTTTGTAGTTCTGGATATTTTTAAGCACCTTTATATGGTTGTCAATGACAGTACCAGTCAATTTCTTATCACTTACTCCCCAGGCGTGTCACTTCCCATTTTCTACAACATATCTTCCCTCCTCAAAAAATCTATTGAAATTTTTTTAATTTTTCTGAGAATTGATAATTACTTGATGATTATACTTCTTTTTACCAAAAACATTAGAACACCACTTACCATCCCCGCCTCTTGTCTCAAAACAAAGATTAGCCCCCTCGTGAAAAAATAGTATATTTCGCTAAGAGAGTACAAAGTCAGCAATCCTTGACAAGTTACGATTTGCAACATAAGTGTGAGGCTCGTGTTGTAAATTATACAAGTCAAGGTCGCTTCCATTGTGCTCAAGTTGTGAACTCAGTTTTCTTTGTAATACATCCACACGCGCAATTAAGGAAGGCGTTTAATTTGTTGATAGGAAGAGTCGAACATTTTTGTTGCGGGAACAAAACTCCTGCTATTGACATTTTCTCCCTATAAAATATTTTTGTCACTGGCTGTAAATTTTATGTTTTGGGCTTTGAAAACGAATGTCTAATCGCACATTTTCCAACATGTATTGTGAAAAATTAATTTTAGTGACACCTAACCGAAGAATACATTTTTAATTCCCCATGACTGAACATAAATTAGCAAATTTCAATACAAGGCAAAAAATCATTATTGGGGGCGTGTCCACTTTCGAATTTACTTTCTCACACGGCTTGATCTCTTTTTACTTTTTTGGCACAGTTCAATCACCTCCTTGGACAGCTTGATTTTGTTCTCAGCTATTTGTTTTTCCAAAGTAAAATCGTAAAGTTAATTATTAGGTTCTAAAAAAAGTCATTATTTTTTTATTTGCTCTGGAAGGGATGGCTAAGAGGGATGCAGAGTTTTCTGGTTAGAAAAAAAGTAAAACTAATAATTAGGTACTGTTTGCTTTAAAAAAAAAAAAAACAATTTTTTAAAGCATGTCTGCGAATTGCTGTATTTTTGAGGCATCTAAGGCTTGATGAAAATGGCCAATTTCACAATTCTTACTTGCCACCTACTTTACTCACTGTTTTATTTAATTTTCTCACTCATTAGCTTATTTTTCTCCCTTCTTAACTTCTTTTTCTCATTCCTTAATAATATCTCGCACTTCAATTTATTTTTTCAACCTTAATTAGATTTTATCTCCTACTGTACATCGCTCCCTTAGCTGACAGAATTCTTCAGAAAGGTAGTGGAGTTAATAGTTATTCAAGTTATTTGTGGACTGTCCAATAAATTTAGAATAATTCGTCGCCAGCATGGGAATTTATTGTGTTTGGATCTATCTTAATCGCCGAAACGAGTGTGGAACCTTTAGTACGTAATTAGGTTCAATATAAATTGTTTTCCATGCAGAACAATCAACAATTAATTGTAAAAAATTAATTAAATAATCTAATTGTTTTTTAGTGGTGGGGGGAGGATATAATAAAAACAAGTCAACGCTAATTACTTCTCGTCAATTATGCTGTCTAGTGTCCTGGAAGGGCTGAATTTTGCATGTGGTAAAATCAAGGTTGCACCAAAATAGACACTTGCTGTTAGTCCAGCAACTGTGCCTAGTGTATGAAAGAATGGTACTGGAAGGCATATTTTATGTTCCTATAACATGACAACATTAAAGACACAGCGTAGATTTTTTGTGTGCTCGTGAAAATGTGTATGTAGGCTATGTATATATAAATATTTTACTTTTTCCATTAAATTCAAGTATTTTCCGGTGAATCGTGCGTTATTAACCATTCCAAAATGAGTTAACATAACGACTTTTGGTGAACTCGTCGTGCCCTATTTATTCATTCAAAAACAAAAATTAAAAAAGTTAGAAAAAATGTATCAACAATTTCCGGAAAAATCGTTAAATTTTACTATCGTCAACGAATCCATACCGATGTGAATAGCAAATTGCATGTGTCGAATACATTTATTTGTGACTGAAGCTCTGTAATTGCTTTTTTTTGCTCAGGAGTTGGAATTGTGAGTAAATCCATCCACTTATACGTACCTCTGAAATATTAGAACGTAAATTAATAAGAATTTGACACCAAAACAACTTTTGCATTTGGTTGCGTATAGTTCGAAAATTCTCATGTATTTTCAGACTTATAAGTCAATAATATTATTTTTTTGACATGCCTTTTAAATGACGTAATTTGGCAGTGATCGACAAAAGTAAGGAGTCAAAATTTTTATCTCGGTACTTCTGGTTTAAATAAAAAGTTTTAAAAAATACTGTAAAATGCTTGATAATTGTGGCAACAGGTGGTCGTTGACGAACGAGTGTGTACTACACACTCGTTGACCACCTAGTGGGCCAGTGGATTATATCCACAAACTACCTTTTTGCACTTACGGCTATGTATTTTGTATGCATAGCTAAACTTTAATTCTGGGCAAGGCCCACATATACATTGACTACAAACACGTATACGCCTTCCTTGGTATTTGTGTGGTGCTGTGTATATGTCTATATGCACACCCACAATAATATTCCGTGATGGCTGAAAACTAACATAGGTAGTGATGTAGGCTATTATAATAACTTTGATCATGTTGAAATTAAATATGCCTACCAAAGTCAGTATTTTTGATTGCAAAACAATTTCAAAAATATTTTCTGTTCTATTGTTTTGGATAAATTTCATTCAATGAGAATGTAATTAATTGTAATATTTTAGGTAGTTATTTTAATCATTATCAGACTAACCAAATGTCAAAAAAGTTTGTTTATAATCGTTTAATTGTGAGTCTTCTAGGAAAGTAGAAAAAGGAAATAAACTGAAAGTGTTCATGTGGGAATGGGATTCCCACCAGAACATATTGGGTAGTTTTATACCCTATTGCGTGTCTGTCTTATCATATATGGAGAGCCAAGTCCTCTTACACACTGGCAAAGGTAGGATGCAATTGGGTGTATGCATGGCTGGTAGAGTGGTCTATTGGCAAGTGCGTGTCTATGTGTTTCTTCATGTAGGACTTTGCTACTCCCTATTAGCCTTGCTGCTTGCTATGCTGGCAGCAAGTGTCACGCTTCATCCACTAATTAGCATGAGCTCAATGGGTGGTCTGTGTGTGTTATTTTATCACGTGCCTTTTGTGTACCTTTACATAGGGCAAGTCTATCTTGGCAGGTTTGGGGGTGAACCTCAGAAGACTCCCTCGTAGCTTTTTCTCCATAAAGCAATACAAACATGGGGGAGTTCATCCACAAAAATCCTTTCCTAGTTTTTGATGGGGCTTAGTGTCTACCATCTTTCTTCTCCATCTCCCAGTTTTAGAAGAAAGAGACAAAGGCCACACCTAGGCTTCAATATTGGTCGGTGCAGGCCCCTTGTCTGTCCCTATATAACATCCTACTATTTCTTCCCCTTTGATGAGAGTGTGTTGGGAACGATTGTCCTGATGAGAGTAGAGAGTGGGATGAGTGTTGTTGGGATAGGATAATTGAGGAGGGGTCATGTTGCTTGGAGTGATGGACTCTCCAACATAGCTTCTAGGTATACCCAAGAGTGAGAGTAGCCTGGCTGCCACAACAGGTTCAAATCTTGACTCGATAGATCAAGTTTGGATTGTCTGTTGTGGGGGAGGGGGAACAATGAGTTCCACTGCCTCTGCCACTGAAGGTATGACCTCCATTAAAAGCACTGGTAGGAGTTGTGCAGTTGGGGCATCATCCAGGAGAGGATTTAGGAATGGGACTATGAGTGGTGTTATTTCTCTCAGGATTTCTCAGACAGGACTGTATAGAAGGGGGAGGTTTACAAGAGTATCCTCCACCTCCTCTCGCAGTAACTCCTTTTCCCTAGCCTGATCTACTATACACTGTCTTTGCATTTCATCTAAGAGGCATTCCTCTGCAGACTCATCAGTTTTTCATTGATTTTTGTGCAACTGTCTAGTGCTTTGTTTATTTTGTACATTAGCGTTTTGCTCTCCATAAATAATCCTGTCGTAGAATTGACAAATTTAGAATTTTTCAAATCAACCATTAAACTAAAGTGTGATAAGAAGTAGAGATGGGAATTTTAGTTCATTTTGTGGATTTAGTTCATTGAGTCTGCTTCACCAAAGTGAACTAGTTTAATTAGTTCAGTAGTTCAGTAAATTTTTAAACTCAATCACTTCAATCAGCTGATTCATGATTGGCTCATATCATTTAAATCAACTGATTTATTATATGATATTATGATCAACTTGTATTCATAAATTCATGCTAGAACTATTGGTTAATTGTTTGACTCACTCATAGACTGCTAGTTACTTCAACTTCAGTTTGATCAACGGATCGAGTAGAGTAGACTGATAAGAACTGAGAACTATCAAAAAAAAAAAGAACTAATGAACTAGTTCATTTAGAAGTGAACTAAATGATCAATTACTTCATTTCTAGGATTTGTTCAAAAGAACTAACTTGTGAACAAACTAGTTCCATGGATTATGTTTGGAACTTCTGGAATGGTGAAGGGCCACATCATGTCTCTTCTCAGTCCGATGTTGACTTTGCTAGTCTCAATGCTGTAAACTTGAATACTTTGGTTGTTCACAGCCCAGAGGTGGTATCTTGGAGTTCGCACTTTGTGGGATTTGCTAACTGGTAGGATACTAAGGTCTGCACCTGTATCTACCAAGTACCTTTGCCTGTGTTGCCTGTCACTTATGAACAGGCGGTACAAGTATTTTTCCAAGTTGGCTTCTGCCAAAGAAATGACCACTCGTTCTAGTTTGACTCTGGCTTTTTTGCATTCCACCAGGCATATTTTGGAGTGTACTTGGCAGCTGTTTGGTCAAACATGTTGTGGTAGTAACACCGTTTTTTATTCTGAAGTTTTTGGTTAGGACTGGGTTTTATTGCTGTTACAAGGATGTGTGTTTTTTCTATCTATATTCGTTGATCTATCAGATTTTTAGTCTCTTGACCTACTCTGTCTGTTAGATTTGTTGTTTCTATTGAACTGCCTAGACCTGTCTCTCTGGCTGCTGTGATTTTCACCAAAGTTGATTTAGTCTCTGAGTTTTTAGTTCTCATTTTTAAATCTCTAAAGTTGCAGTTCATTCCAGCAATTTGTGCTGCCAGTATATTTTCATTTATTCCGATGTCTGTTAATATTGTAGCTATGGTTGTCTGGTTGGCATCAGCTGCTAGTGCATCATCAGTCAGTTTGGCTGGGTACTTTAGCTTTGCCTTTGTGTTAGCTTTATTTGCTTCAAGAGTGTAGATCAGTCTTGCAGTATCACCTGGCAGTTGTTTACAGAATTGGTTGACAATCAGTGTTGGAACAACCATTGTACCTCTAGTTTCTATTAGTTTAGTCATGAAAACCAAGCGTTTTTCATCTCCAAGTTTCATGCTGCCTAGGATTTTATTCTGTGTTTGGCCATTTGTCATTCCAAAAACTTGTTTAACTCTGTCGCAAAACTATTTGAATTTGTCTTCTATTTTGGCTGGACATTTCATTATGTCTGGTGCGCTGCTCATTATCTTGGGTGACATTTCTCCGCAGATCAATTTATATTTTAGGTGATCTGGGACATCTTCACTTTTTTAAATATTCCTAATATTCCGAGTAAAATAGTAATTTGCTCCCCCTTTTGTGCATTAATGGCGCAATGAAACTATGTGATATATACATCAAATGAAAGCTTATGATTGGCAGATATGGCTCAACCTATAAATATAATTGTAAAAGTTTTGCTATATATTAGTTCATAATTTCAAAATGGCTGGACCAATTTGGCTGATTTTCTTTAAGATATTCGTAATAGTCCGAGTAAGGTTCTTACATAAAGAAAATTTTTGTTGGAAAAAGCATTTTCAGATTCTCCCGAATTTATAAATTTTCTGTCCAACTTTTCCACATTTTCTTTATGTAAGAACCTTTCTCGGACTATTACAAATATTAAAAAAGAAATCAGCCAAATCGTTCCAGTCCTTCTGAAGTTATGCGTTTACCAACGCACAGCATTTAATTTTTATATACATAGAAGAAAATTCAAGAGTCATAAGTACAGAAATCGTGAAGAAATGCATATATCTCAATTTATTTAGGAATTTTATAATATAATTTACATTTGTGGAAAATTTTCTATGATTTTGAAGGTTTATCTTCATGTTAGAAGCCAAAGGGAAAGGGGAGTTGTAAATTAATTATAGAATTTATTTTTCTATTTTCTGTCGTTATTTTCAAATTTAAGTGATTTTTAAATAGGTTTTCTTTAGAAAATCTACTTATTATGCTTGGTGCGGTATTAGCCCCCCTCCAAGGTTGGAGGTGGGTACGTTTTTCGTTTCATGATCTCATTAAAAGTTTTGCAACAATAACTCGAAAATTTCACTCTTTGTTCCCACGGTACAGATCGCAGTATTTATCAGATAATTACAAAATTTGGCGCGAACATATTTATCATAATTTATTGTAGTACGTTACCAATTTTTGCATGGATCGGGCTGACGGTGCTTCCAGTTCCGCTATGTTTTTTTATATTTGTCACAAAATGCGTAATTTTGGAACGATTTGTACGAAATTGGAAACGAATATTTATTATATTTTATTGTAGCATACTACTAATTTTTGTATGAATCGACCGGAGGATACTTTCGCTACCACTATTTTTTTTTGTTTTATATTGGTCATAAAATGTGGAATTTCGGAACAATATGTACGAAATTTGATACAAATATTTATTATAATTTATTGTTGAATACTATCAGTTTTGGTGCGGATTGACCTGACGGTACTTCCGGTAAAGATATTTCTTTTGGTTTTTAGTCTGGCTATAAAATGCTTAATGTTGAACAAATATTTATTATAATTGATTGTAACATTCTACCAGTTTTCGTGTAGATCGACAGGACGGTATTTTCTTCAATTGCCTTCATGATTGTGAGTGGGTACATTTTTCGTGTCATGACCTCAAGAAAATTTAACACCGATTACTCATATTCATATATATATATATATAAATAGGTAAATAGTAAGAAAAATGGATACCTGTATAAGTCAATTTCTTGTTTCCGTCTAGGTCGAAATTTTTGAAATTTGGTACAAACTTTTTCACTGAGCAAAGGATCAGATCTGTTGATTTTGGTGCAGATCGGCCAGACGCTACTTTCAACTTTCGGTACCACCATTTTTGTTTTTATTTTGGCTATAAAATGCTCAGTTTTGCACCAATAGTTACGAAATTCGGAGTAAATATTTATGTTAATTCATTGTAGTACGCTTCCAATTTTAACGCAGATTGGCCAGGTGGTACTTCCAATGCCGTTATTTTTGTTTTTATATTGATCATAAAATGAGGAATTTTGGAATCATATGTACGAAATTTTAAATAAGTATTCATTATAATTTATTGTAGCATGCTACAAATTTTGGTGCGGATCAACCGGACGGTATTTCCGGTAAAGCTTTTATTCTCTCTTTTTTCTAATTTGCATGAACTTTTATTTTTACAAAAATTAACCACATGCTCATGTTTTCTTCTTTTTTTTTTCATAACTTTATTATATTTTATTGGTTTTATTTTAAATTATATGATGATGTACCATACTTTATCATCTTAATATATTTTTCATTTTTTCAATAAAAAATTCTTTTAAATTTCACATTGTCTAATATTTTGTCAGCAGCTAACACATTTCATACGATTAACATAACATTATCGCATATAAACTTACAGAAAATTAGTGTGACCATCAAAATTCATACTTCTTTCTCTCGAAACCTACTTTTTCTAGCGAGGCTTGCGGCGCTAGAGTTTTTTTTACTTTTATGTTCTGCTATTTATAGACCATTTCGATGTTCTTATTAGTTTTTTTTTCAATTTTGGATTAGGTATTCTTTTTGTTATTTGGTTAATAAGTTTTTCAAATATTCTTTACTATTTACTACCTATTATATTTTGTTGAAGTAATGTAAAGTGAGGAAATGTGTACCTTTTTGTAATTACATACAATTTGAAGTTATTTTCCTCGAACAAATAGTATTATCTGATACTGGATTATTTATGAGGTTCATTTGAGTTTTTTTTATGTTACTTTGATAAGAAACACTCGAAAGTACATTAATATGTTGGACCAATTGAATCACATCGGACAAAAGACTAGTACTAGTGACTCCATAATAAATTGCAGTCTACTTGAAAATGAACGATCACAATAATTAGGGTCTTACAGTTCAATTTAGATTGTAAGCCATAACCTTTCAAATTTGATAAATATGGAGTTGAAGTTTTACAGTATTAAAATTTCGTTGCATTGATTTTTTTCAAACAGGCGTTTTTTATCTATATTTCATGACGATATAACGATTCAGTTTTTCGTATTTCATCAAATGACTTTTGAAACCACCACTATATTTTAATCAAACCGAACTTAATCTGTACCCATATTTGAATCCAGTCTTCGGAAAATTGTGGTTTAGGCACTACTTAGTTTTCCCCCTTTTTTGCCTATTTTCCCTCCATAATTTCAATTTCCAGTATTCCTGTGGAGAGCATTGCTTTCTTTTCTTCTTTTAGCGAACTCTTTACATTGTTTCTAAAATGTGCTGTCATTGTAAATGATTGGGTATATGAAGTGCATTAAACATTGAGAAAATTGTTTAAATTGAATGGTCTTAAGTCGATGAGTGCAATGTATGGATCAAAATTGAAATATTTACCCTATTGCGAAAAGAGTCCCATCATGCATCAAACTATGAGAAAACTAATGAATATCGAATGATTTAATGGACTTGTGCTGCACCCAGTCACAAGGCATAAATAATAAAATTTCAACTCATAAAGGGTACAAAACTTGCGGGCAACTTTCTCTGAAAGCAATTTTTATCGCTTCCTACGTGCAACCATTTATGCTGCGACTTCATCAAATGTAGGAATCTTACCTATAATTGGTTTTGGATATGATCACCACAAATTGAAGCAAAGGAGTTGTTTCACTTTTTATTCTCGTTTTGTTGGTGTAGTCCTGAATTTCTGGAACAGCGTTTTTCAATATTTCGTAAAAATCGCGATCATTTAGTTTTTCATCCATTATCAGTGCCTTCACGTCTGCTTTCAAGAGACAGGATTTCAGTTCAGGTCCCTCATAAAGAGGATTCAAATTCACCTGTAAAAATAGTTGGCTGTATTTGTAGTGGCTTAGTCAAGTCCTTCTCAAACGGTGGTGCTGTTATCACTAAAAAATGCATTCTTGTTATTCTTCCCTAAACTGTTTAGTTAGAGGAGTTTCAGTGATTGGTATTCTCCTTGTTACAAAAATTTACAGTTTTTTTCAGGCCCTGAATCGACTGAATGCTTATTTTTCAAATATAATGAAAGTAATTTTTATTTAACGTACAGCGACCAATCCTGCTCGGATTATGGCAAGAAACGATAAATACCATTCCACTGAATTGAAAGCCCATAATGCAACGTGGTCACCAGATTTCAATCCGAATGCGAGTAACGCTGCAGACAAAGTTTCCGTCTGCATAAATTTAGGGGAAAAAAAACAAGATCAGCGTGAAACCAGTGTCAAAATTTGAAAATTAAAATCCTCAATTGCCGATCAGCTGAATTCGAGGATTGAAAAAAATTCTATTGAAAAGGTCTCACTTGTTCCAAAACTTTCTCGTAAGTCAGTGTTCGACCTTTGTGATAGGTAATGGCTGCTCTGTTTGGGTATTCCTTGGCGGTGTTGACCAGCATCTGCCCTATAGTATCGTAACATAGGCATTCGCTGGTATCTCCCTTAAAATAGCTCATTTTTTTTGCCACACAATTCCTGCGTTTGGGATTCGGTTGCACGTTGTACAACCGCCAGGAAATGAAATGCTATTTTCTGTATTGAGACGAGGTCGAAAAAGCATGATTTAATATTTACTTACTTTGATGACTCTTCTTGTAAATTCGTTTTGGCCATAAATTCCTGGCTCAAGTTTTCTGTATAAGCAAATGGAATGTTGGTTACTAAGATTGATGTGAAGATGAAGTGACGCGCCTACTTTGGTTGGAAACAAATTCGGCGGTTGAATTGTCGTATATAGAATTAAATAAATGAAAAAGTTGAAAATAATTTACATTGCTTGAGGGTTATTGATGAGAAATGTTGTCTTTTCAAAAAATGAGAGGCAGGAGGGAACCTGACACGATAATGTTTTCGTCAAAGCTTTTTTGATTGCTCGTCTCGCCAGATTTTCTTGTAGCCCTGTTAAACACTAATCTTAAAAGTAGCTTCCCTATTATAGAACAAATATAGCAAATTTTTTCGGCCCTTTTTGGCGCAAAATATTAATATCAATTCAATGAGGTCTATTATTCGTATTTCTAAGATAGAGCAGCCCACTTATTGTTCTTTTTTTGGAGGCATAGATACATATTTCTATTAGAATCTATGAAAAAATATGTTGTGCGTATTATGTGAAGATAAGCCTACATAGAAATTAAAAAGTAGAGTGGCAGACATTTTCTTTACTGCAGTCTATATTCTTCATCCATGTCAGAATGGGAGTATATCGTGCCTCTTTTTATATTTTTAATGTGATAACATTTTTATTTTCACTACAGCAAAATACGAGGTTCTTTTTTACATTCGATGTCGTTTTTTATTGTTAAATTTTCCACCCGATTATCGATAATATATCGATACAAACTCCATAGCTTTCTTATGACACATCGAAATATCGATATTTCATTCAACATTGATAAAACAGTTATGAGGAAATCCATATATTTGTTAACACAGTATGATAGTTGATGGTGAAACATTGATATTGAAGATGGATGAAAATGTTATCACTTTAAATGTAAGCGTCTGTGGTAGTCACTGATACTGGGGCCTTTTTTCCATTCATTGCAGGTTACATTTCCGCTTCTAGGTCGCCATATTACCTGTTGACTTGAAAAAAATAATTTTTTTTCTCAAAAATTTGGAGAAAATATTGCGTAGAGTTTGTGTATCGGGTAGTGTACTCATGAAATAAAACATTTTCCGCCATTAAAGTTAATGGTCTCCATATGACAATCCCCTAAAAGCAGAATTTTGATTACAGCTCAAGAAATATTGAGCCTATGAAAAATACATAAATCACTTTATTTGTAGAAAATTGTAAAAGAAAATTTTCTGGTAAGAATAAAATTTTCTGTAGAATCAACCCTTACTCGAAAAAATCATGAAAACTGCGCTGAAATATAGTCCAAAATTTTTGGGGGACTGAGGAGGGAGTATCAACTTGAGAGGTGGTTAGTGTTCGATTTTATTTAGTTGAAGATCCAATATGATAAGCCTCCGAAGGGCAAAACTTTATCTTTCTTGTTTCTCAAAAAAAATGGGGAGTTACAATGTGGCGACTCAAATACATGTATGTATATTTATATACACGCATATCCAACTAGTAAATCTGTGTGTGATATAAAGAAGAAAGTTTGAGGCTGTGTAAGAGTGTATTGCGATGTTAATGTGCGCATAGTAAGATTGTTCACCAACAGCCCAAAGTTAAGGCAAAAAGTAATGTAAACAAGAAAGTTAAATTAGATGAGATAAGTTCCTACGTTAATAAATTTCATGTGTCAAATGAAATTATTTTCACTTTTGTTTCTAAATTTTAATGGTAGAGTTTGTTCTATTCACAAAAACTGACTGGTGACTAATATTTCATAGCTCTTATTTAGGACACATTACTACAAAATATTAACAGCAAGGTTACAGACCAGTTAGCCTAAATTTACTTCATTTCAAGAAGAAAAAAAAATGAGAACTAGGTAAATTTGTTCCAAGCTGAAGTGCCCTCAAAAACAAAAATAATTTAATGATTTTAAAGAGTTGGGAAATTTACTTAATGGCTCCTCTTTATACGTATACTTTGAAATGTCTCGTAATTATAGTTGAAAAGGCAGAATTTGTCCTTTTTTTTACTAAAATGTTGTGGGTGTAATTCAGATTTCTGTATCGCAATTTATTTTTGCAGAACAATAATACAACTTTCAGTGTTTTAAAATAACAAGAAAATCTCATCCGGTCCAAAGAAATTACTCTCTTGTGGCCGCAAAATTATTCGGGGTCAGTGCAGTTTTATATTCAAAGCCATCATTTGAGATCCGAATGTTTTCAAGTAGGTAATCTTTGGTGAATTGCTTTATTACTGACGAGTGACGACATCAATGTGCTAAATTTTATTAAAGATCGTATTACAGAGTTGTGAAAGCCTTTGATAAACGCCCCTCAAAAACCTGTTTTAGTTTGACGTAGGAAACTTGAGCGACGATTGGTCCACGTTAGTTTTGGCTTAGCCAGACTTTAATCGGATTTCATGAAATCCAAAAGTACCAGTTAGTTATATAATATAATGAAAAAAGGTGCTGTATGAACCCAGTCAGCCCAAAGAAAATCGATAATTTTGAAAGAAGGTAAGGGTAATAGGTGAGGCATTTTGAAGTTGTTGTTGATAAAGTAATGAATCAAAATTTGGCCTAACTATTTTCTCTAGCCCCCTCACTAGCCTAATTTTTCATTTTTTAATTTTTACTGTATTTTTCATCGTTAATAATTTATTTTTATTTTTCATTTCTGGATGTTTAAACTACTCCAATCAAGGTTGAATTCGATGTATTGAAAAATAATAAGGTACTAATACCTATTAATGAATTTTCGTATTTACCTCAGAAAAGGATGGGGACGAACGAACTCGCTCCGCTCCCTGAAGCCAACTATTAACTTAAAAAAAAAATAAATAACGGAGTGAAATAATTTTTGAAGTGAAAGCGCTGTTGTGTTTTTATAAAATGTGAAAATCTCATTATATATTTTGAACCACGCTTTGGGCATTTTCCTCAACTGACTATTATAATTTATAAAATCAGCCTCATTTTATCAAGAACTACTAATCCTATGCATGTACCCGGTAAAGCCATTATTTGTGCGTTTTCCCTTAAAACTTACCTTCAGTTGTGTCCACACTCATCGCCTTATTCTTGAGTAATCCGGAAAATCGTGTACTCACTTTAAACGTTGAAACGAAAAAAATCGAGAAAGTCGAAGCGGGTTTGATCGCGACTTTTCATGAAGTACAAAAAACTGTTATGCAACGATTTGTTGACTTCAAATACGCGAATTAGTGCATTTTTTTAGAAAAACGTAATCATCGTATATTAGCGTTATTTATTTATTTTTTCCTGGCCTGTCATTTTGGTTAGTGTACTTCATATGGTTTTCGACGTATTATGTTGGTATTACCATGGTTCTGTGGTATCGCATATTTGTCATAAAATGTTAATTAAAGAACGACATAACGTCACACGCAGATTTATGGCAAAGGGGAAAGGAAAAAATAATAATTTACAATTATGTTAACGAAAAAGTTATAAATTTTCAGTTCAATGATGTATTGATTCCGCTTAACTGTGCTGATAATCTGAAATGTATATAGCTGTCTTAATGACGTCATGTCGTTCTCGAGTGAATTGGGTATAGTCGATTTATTTTTTCCCTCTTTTATTTTTTACCTGGCGTTACCAGTTGCAGCTTCGCTTGCAATTTTCACTTATACATATTTTTTAGTAAAATAAATATTTATTTTGACGCCTAATAGCTGGAAGATTATGCAACTATTTTTACATTTTTACGTGGATATATAACGATTGCCTGTCATCCAGATTTTTTAAGGTTTTTTGCTCAAAAAATACTCAAGTTTTTGAGATAAAAATTAGCTTATATCCTGTTTCCAGGAGATACTCTTCGTACATACCAAGTTTCATTCGAAACCGTTCAGTAGTTTTGGCATGATTAGGTTACAAACTTACACACACTACTCATGTACCTACATAAAACATTAATGGATTTAAAATTTACAATGTTGAAATTTGTCCGCACAATACAATGGCGTAACGATAGTAGAGCGAGTGTGCGGATCGACCGGCCTACTGGCCGCTCCAGTATGCTTGCTTGAGGGGCATATGCGCAATATTTATGAAAGAAACAAATAAATTAGTAAATAAATTGCGGGTTGGATTATCGTTACGTAGAAATGGTATTTGTTGGAATGTGGCGAGGGCGCCAAGGTTATGTTTGCTACAGATTTACAGAGTGCCCCAAACCTCGCGACGACACTGTTACAGTATTAACACGGTATTCTTATCATTCGTTTTTACAAAATTACCTCCATATTTTTCCCAGAGTCAAAGATAGTAAACGTCGATAGTTTGAAACTTTGACACTTGTTTGGTAGCTTTTGTTTGAAATAGTGTATTTTATCACTGTATTCATTCTAATGAAGGTGTCTGTAGGAGAGGGAAAGAGTGTACGTATGTACACTATAATACAGAATAAGTGATTTTCAATGAGCAACTTGACCCCTGTGCAAACTGAAAATTGTTGGTGCACGTAAACATTAAAGTTGTATTTTTCTCGGAATCAGTTGATCGACTGAGTAGAACCTTTTCTGGAGCACTTCTGAGAACTGAATTTAAAAAAAAATGATCCGATTCGTATTTGCACATGTAGAGTTGAGCATTTCTCTGTAGATAGGTTTATTGATCATGATTGAAAGTGAATAAATGTTTGACGTGTTCCAATCGTATAATTGTAGTTGCCAACGTGGTTTTTTTCTCCTTGAGTGGGGTGGCTGAGCGGTCTCCAATAATTTTTCCTTTGGACGAAAAAAGTAGACTGAATAATCAGTAGATATACGTAGTTCTATTTTTTAATTGGAATCTCATCTTCTTATGAATTGGTAAATTCCTTAACAACTCCTCACTCCGACTCTTCAAACTCCGTATTTTCATAAAACTTTGCTCTTTTGTGTTGAATGTAAATTGTAAACCAATAGATTTTCATATAATGACAAATTATTCAAAAATTAGACTCATCTTTGGCTGACGATTAAGATAATAATTCACTAATGACGAATTTAGTCATTCTATTTACCTAATCTATGATAGATTTATAAATTTAAAAAATTTCCAGTACTGAATACATTTTACTTATCAACCGAATTTATAATCCAAATAACGTCGCAAAAACATTTAGAATATACCCATGAAAGTACCATATGTAGGTAGATGCTACCTACACGAAGTTCATGGAACCTAAGGGAAAAGTGGTTTACATGCAGGCGATTGAATTATTTCTTGGTACTGATAGCCAGCTGGTTTAAAAGCCTAACTGTACACTAAGCATACTTACTATTTAGGGCAATTGTCCAAAGGCACTGCAGTACCTTATATGGACCACAACACGTATTATATCAGCGAGTACGTACCATTTTACGTACTTGCCTTTTCCATTTACTGCTTGTCAGTAAACATAGAAACGTATCGTCTGTATGAGTACATACAGACGATGTATTTGTTGAAAGGGCAATACATTAATAATTTGGGTTGCAAACTTTAGTATGCAATTTGTCTGTTGACACAGGGCCAAGCCCTGTATGGAGGAGGTGAGGGAAATGTCCCCACAGCCACTCCCCCCTAGTTTTTATGTAAGAAAAGACTATATTCAGTCATACCCTAAAAGTTGGGGGGATGTTGGACTGATGTTTGTCCTGTAGGATTACATCCTCTGTAGGGCCTAGATCCTCTAAAGAGGATGTTGTGGAGAGCTTGGCCTAATGCATGGCCAGTAAATGATAATTCAGGAGTCTCCACTGTTTATAGTTAGCATGAGATTGTGTGCCTCTTTTCTTATTTTTGTGCCTTATCACCTGATTGGAATTTTGGGAATTCAAGTTTGGAATGGAATTCTGTTGTTTAATGGAAGGTGCAAGTTGGTTTTCTAATCTATGGACCGTGATTTTGGAGTAAGGTGGCTCAATGCTCCTAGATGGGTCCATGTCCATGGGGGTGATCATGGATCATGAAGCATCCAAGGTCTCGCCAATAAGAAGGTGGAAAGGAAGAGTTTGAGTCATTTCAGTTATGATTGAATTGACTTCAGGCCTTAGAGTGGAGTTCAAAGCGAGATTGCTCGCCAATGTGGATAGTTGGGAGAGCATAACATTATGTTCCCAATTATTCTATTCCTGCTCTTCTGCAAGGAGGGCTTTCTCATAGTCGAACAAAAGTTCAGATGTATTAATGGAAGACAAGTTTTTGCTTTAGAGTGCAATATAATTGCAATGTTTTGAGAATGGGTGTCAATTAAGACAATAAGAAGTGTTAGTAGAAAATTGCTGCCAGTATAAAAATTTCATAAATAAAAAATACCTTTTCAAACTTGAAATTTCAGCTGGTGTTTCGAGTATATAAATGCAATGCTAATAAAACACATTTCTGTATGTGTTTTGATTTATTAATAATTATGACTAGATTTTCTTAAAGCATGGCTTATTCAGTTTAGTGTTTGGTTTAAGGTTAAAAGTGCAGATTAGGATTAATTTTTGTCTATAATATATGATTCATTCAATTTAGTCCTTGCCTCCTTACATCATCAGTTATCACTTATGAAAGTTATGAATGAAAGTAATCTCTAATTCTCAGAAATGGAAGTTAAGTGGAGTCTAGAGGTTAAGAGTTTGTTACTAATTTTTGCTGCTTCATCATCATCAGTCATTAAGGACAAAACCATTGAGAGACAACGCTTACTCTTATACTTAGTGTAACTGATTTGTTTATCTATAATTTTATTGACAAATATATTCCTACACACGAACAAAAATAATGTGGAATTATGTAGACAATGAGGCATCGTTTACAAATTATGCTCTTCTTCTTTCTCTTCTTTTTCCCTACACATTTTACACACACACTAAAATCTTATTTTACACTAATCACAGTGAACGCTATTACACCCAATTTTGTTTATAAACTCATATTTTGTATAAACAATGATTAGAATATTGTGGATATTACTCGGAATTGAATTGATATGATGTAAATTTACCTGTACCGAATGTACAAAATTATTATATTTTAAACTTACAAATTTTATTGTTATATTTTATTTAAAGACTGAATTTAGAAAGTTAAGGTTCACTATATAAGTGTGGATAATAAATTATTTAAAACAATACACATTTAGAGGTATTAATATTTAGTTTGATATTGATATACTTGTGTAAGGTGTAACACATGAAGAGTGTTCAAACATATATTAAGTATTACTCTTTTATGCCAATACATTACTGGCAACCAACATTTTGTATTTTTGCAATTTAAACCCTTACATAAGTACCTAAAAATTTTTAAAATTTTTCTTAACAATGTGTTTATCTTAATTGAAGTGCTCAAATTTTTTTTGATATTATATTTTTGAAAAAATTCTTCAAAACTGAAAATTTTTATAAATTGTCTCAAACCAAATTTTTTTAACAATAGGAATTTCAAACCAATCAAACATTGTTGATTCAAACTGCTGTTTCAGAATTATTTCTGATCAGAAGTAATTTGATCTGTAACTTTGAAAACTCTCATAAAGTACTCACAGAAAACATTAAGGGGTGCTCTTGAGGAATAAGAATTAAAGGTTATTGCAAGTGGAAAAAGATCAGAATAGAGAAGAAAATGTTGTAGAATCAAACGGTGTATTTAAAAAATAATTATTCAATAACGCATGGATACTTTTCCACCAAAGCAACGTCCAAAATTTTGCAAACCAATTACTCACTGGATCTTCAAGTTCCTGTTAAACAACAAAGAAAAAAAAAACAAAATTAAAATTAATAACAATTCGTGTCACTCCTCTTATTTTTTAAGTATCTTATAAGTCGCAAAAAATAATTTTTTCTAAATGAAAATTGAGAAAATTTAACTGAGCCAGTTTCCCTAAAGTAAAATTTGATTGGCTCATAAAAGCTACAAATCAGGAAATCCTAAATTTGGGTAAAAATCTAAATATTGAGTTGATATTGAAGTATTCTCTTAACAAAAAATTCAAGGGGATATCTTATTAACCATTAAAAATAACTTGGAAATTAAAAAGCTTTCAACTCCCAAAAATATAAAATTAATCTAAGAAATCCCTCATGGATCTTTACATAAAGAAGTTTTAAAAAAATTACCAACCCCAACCTAATCCTATAATGAAGTGGTTACAGTAATTCCCAAAAAATTAATTCCAATAATTTTGAAAAAACTGCATAACAATCCGTTATATAGAGGTCATTTTGGAATAAAAACGACAAAAAATAAAGTGAAAAATCACTTTTTCTTTAAAAATTTAACACCAAAAGTGACAGAATACATTCTTTCCTGTCACACATACCAACTTATACAAAACTCCCCTAAAATATTGGTCATTTACACTAATCAAAAACCCAAAACCTTTTACATATTTGGAAATTGATTTTATCAGTAAATTTAATATGGACTACAATCACTTATATGTCTTGTAAGTGTCGACAAAAGTACCAATTTTTGCGCAATATGTCAGACAAAAAATCCAAATGCTCATTGAGTAATTGAGTATTTGAAATTTATTTGTCACATGTATGACCCTCTCACAAAAATTTCCTGTGATAATGGAGTTCATTTTGCAAATGAGTTTGTCAGAAATTTTTATAAGGAAAATAATATAATGCTAGTATACTAATCCTTTTACTTCCCACAATCTCAGAGATTAGTAGAAAAAAATCATCGGTCTGATAAAAAAACATTGTCCAAATATAAACACTGAAATGAAACAGAATGGCTTGACACTATAAACATAATTATTTTTCCTTACAATACAAACCCGATTAATCATTTAAACAAAGTTTCCCTTTTTACCTACTTCACAGTTACAACCTGAAAATAAATTTGCCAGAAATTCCAGAAAATCTGAAAAACAACATGACTCAAGAAGAATGAATTGGAACACTTCTTCAGATAAGAGAAAGAACACCGAGTTTAGTAAAATAAGCATTGGAAAAAATGCGAAACATTACAACCCTCATCACAAGATTATAGAGTTCAAACCCAATGACCTAGTATTGTTACAACAATTGAAGAACATTGCAAAGAATAAAACCAAATATATCAGACCACAAAAAATTATTAAGAAGGTCACTGATTTAAACTACATAATCTGCATAAAACTGGTGATTAAGCAACTTATGAAGAAACAGTATTCACGTATGACAACTAGTTTCATATAAAATTTGCAAAAACAGTAACGAAGAAAAAATTGGAGACAAAAATGTAGAATCTCCTGTCCCAACTCAGATCATAGCCAAACTAAGGGGTTGCCCTCGAAACATAAACGTATGAGGGTGTGTAGAGTCTACTACTCATCCTCATCTTAGTTGTCAGGTAAATTAAATCTTGTCCCCCTCCCCCAAAAAAAATAATAGTATTTACAAAATTTTTCTCTATGTGTAAAATTTTGAATATATATATAAAAAAAAACTGAATAAAACTTACTACTTGATGAACTTAAGACAATGTCTCCGCGTATTCTTGGAAAAATTCCATCAGATTATCACCACTCGCATTTGAACTGGACAAAGTGGACATTGGTGGGGAAGTATCTTTCAAGTTATCATGTTCCATTGAATTCCACAAATCTACAGAGGTCAGGCTCTCTTCGATGGAGGAATTATCCAGCATGAATGAGTATACATATGGATCTGTCATTAACCACCTGTTGCATGCTGACTGTGCCAAATTGCATTCCATGGTGTTGTAGTAGCATTGAAAGTGAAAACCAGTAATTAACGCACTTATTACCTACTTAGGTTTGTGATAAGTGGTGACAGACCATATGAATTTAAGAATGTTTTGATCAATCACAAAATTTTTCACGTGATATGGATCAAGGTGAACAAATTTAATGGTAACTGTTTCATTAATGTGTTGCGACAAACACACTAAACCGAGCAAAAATTTGGTAAGTACCCCAGCATTCTGATGAACCATCGAACAAGCGTCAACCTGAAAATTGAGCTTCAGCTCAGCAAAACCAAAATCCACTGAGAGTAAAAGTGGATGTAACCCCTTTAGCAAAAAAAGAAACTGCTTTACATAGTCTTCACATTCCTCACAACAAGTGAAATGTAAGGAATTCTCCTAGCTTCTGAAGTCCTGCTGAATATTTTCACCTAGAATTTGGTGCAGCAAAAATACATGAAGAAATTCCTCAGGTTCAGAGCTACTGGAGACAAGATTGAAGAGAGAAAAGTCGATGTATCACAAAATAAAACTTTGCCTCGCAAAGACACTTCTGAAAAGGACACATCTGATGTCAGATAGAAACCATGTCTCAATCACCCCCAATGACATAAAAATGCATTCATTCATTGATCAAAATACAGACATCTTAAAAAAATTTTTTTTTTTACAAAAAAGCAAAAATCAGAAAATAATAAAAATGCACAAAACTTCCAAACTGTTTAGGAAACTCTGAACAATAAAACTTTCAAACTAAATCGATCATGTCTAAATTAGTCCAAAACTAATAATTAGTTGACACTGCATTTCTAAATTTTCCTCTTACTTTCCTCTCATAAGCTAAATTTTCATATTCCAAAGTAATTGTTATATTCTAATAGAAATTGAGTGAGACTTTGTATTTTTACTGTTTCTGAAAAATGTATGTATAGCTAATTGCCAAAAGCTCAGCACAATGTACATTGTCTGACCCATATAAGATAACGATGGCATCAATTGGTGCTTACTTTCAAAAAGTCAACAATATATATGTTTATACCAAATCAGTTCCGATATTATATTCTTAGATTTAGATCTGCATGATTCAGTAGATAAAATCCTTTTAACAAGCTTTAAACATGTACTTTACGACAGTACAGAATGGAAAACAGTAAATATGTAGAAATGGCCCCGAGAATAAAAAAATCAATAATACATTTAAAAAATCAAAATTTGGTCCTCGTTCAAGACTTTTATTCCACTCTGTCCCTTGTTCATAGTAAATGAAGCATCTTCACTCCCATAAGATCATATTTTGTAGATGCATTAGAATTCTGTTGCCAAGTATTGAACTTCAGAGATAGAAGAAATTTCTTAACGAATGAAATTTCATTAAAACAAGAATACGATGCAATAAAAAATCAGCTTATCACTGAATACACATCTCTTGTGAATACCTCAACAAATTTACATGGTTTTATTGATTGTATGAATAAATTCATATTAAAATTTATTTTCCACACAAACTCATTTGTTGAAAACTCTGAATGGACATGAATTTTTGACATCATTAAATTACTTATGAGGATTTTATGATAACTATCTTGTAAACACATTCCATTTATCTGATATTTCAAATTACTACCACACAGAATTAGTAAACTGCAACTTTTTTTTAAATATCCTCAAAGTAGAAATTAAAATTCCCACAAAAAAACTGAATTTCAAATATGAAATTTTTGACTTTATTTCACTTACATTCAAAAGTCATATTAATGAATTGTGCAGTTAGGATCAAGAACCTTCTCTCTTAATTCACAAAATTCGATCTAATAAGATTTGTTACATTTCTGGAACAAATTTCTAATTTTGTATTTCAGATAAATCCCTATGTTATCTACCATCAAACAGAGGAAGTAAACTGTCCTCTTATACAAAAAACTTGTTTTTTCAAAATATGAATCAAAATTTACTACAATCCTGCTCATTTGAATGTACTATTAATAATAACCAAACACTTATGCACCCAATTGGTCACATAAAATTTGTGGTTATAAACTTCAACTCTTTAATTGTAATGGATTCCATTACAAAAAAATCAGAAAAACTAAACATAAAAAATAACTCTCCAGGAACCTTTATACTAGAAGTGCTCTGTCATATTCAAATAGAAGATATCGATGTTAATGATAAAAATACTATAATCATCTCTACTAAATTCCCCTGCCTCTCTTAATCAATCGAAGAGACAATTAAAATAGAAAATCACCTACCACTTCGGACTTACTTTGCAGAATCTATAGAACCTTTCGATCTTGCAATTGATCTTGCAATCTCAAAAGTATATAACTCAAACTGGAAAAAATTTGTCCTACATACTGCCTATGTTAATAAACTAGAAAATAAAATAAAATCTGTCGAATTGAAAATACCCAATTTAGAAAATGAAGATGATTTAGGTAAGTTATGGTTGATACGATACATCTCATTTGCCTATTTACTGTAACAATTATCTTAATTTTTATTATAATCTACTTAAAATTAAATCCCAATTGAAATACTATCTAAATTCAAAAATTACCACATTGTAAAATTTAATGCAAAAAAATGCAATTCATGTTATTTTATAAGATGTGCCTATATGTATACATTAGGAAACTAAAATATTTTGTTATTATAACCAGTTTCAGATTCTAAGTATGTCGAATAGTATTTCATGACATTATTTTTATCCCAATGCTTAATTGTATATATTTTTATACTATTTAATGTACAAAAATTTTTTGTTTCTGTTATTAGAATTTTGAAACATTTTTTTAATGTTTGTTTATCCCAAGGAGAAATGTGTAACATTTATTTGTCTGTAATTTTATTGACAAATATATTCCTACATGAACAAAAACATATGGAATTATGTAAACAATAATGCATTGTTTACAAATTAGACTCTTCTTCTTTATGACGAGTCGTCTTTCAATTTATTCTTCTTCTTCAACGTCACTCTTCTTCTTCCAACAAACTCTTCCTCTTCTTCCCAACTAATTATACACAAACACTAATACCTATTTTACACTAATTATAGTAAAAACTATTACACCCAATTTTGTATATAAACTCAGGTTTTGTGTAAATGATAATTAGATTATTATGATTATTACTTAGAATTCTTATTATGAATTATTATGATGTAAATTTACCTGTACTGTATGTACAAAATTATTATATTTTAAAGTCACCAATTGTGTTGTTATATTTTATTTAAAGACTGAATCCAGAAAATTAGGGTCCACCATATGAGTGCATTCAGTTTGATATTGATATAATTGTGTAAGGTGTAACACATAAAGAGTGTTCAAACAGGTACTAAGTATTACTCTTTTATGCCCTTACACTCAGCATCAAACATTTTTTAAGCAGAATATGAATAGCAAGCATTTTTTACAAAGTGGTGCCCAATTGTCAAAGCTCAATGCTCATATTTGTGTGATAGTTACATCAGTTGAAGCTCCCCTGGCCATGCATTAAATGCTAATTCTGAATTCAGACCATCCTCTAACAAATTTTTCTGACCAATGTTAAACATCAATACATAGTAAAACTTGGTAGCTCCTGATCTTTGGCGCAGTCCTAAAAAGGTCTAATTGCACCCTGCTAGACTACATCATGCTCCCCTGGTAATAAAATCAGAGCTAAATTGAGACAATTTCCCAACAAAAATTTTTGTGACAAATGTTTATAATTTAAACACGAACTTACTTGGTCCTTTGGAGACACTTTTAGGCTATTAATATTTGGTGGAGTTCAATAGGATGAATGAGAATACAGTTCAAGATAATTTAGTGACCCCTAGCTATTTTGTTATCGATAAAAAATAATAATTTGAAAATATTTGTACTGAAACTGCACGTAGGTAACTGTTTAAAATAAGATAAATATTCTAATCATAATATTCAGATGTTGAATCACAATTTTTGGTCTTATCATTTGATAAAGCTGTTTTAGATTTAAGTTTCAATTCTTTTTCCAACGTACTTCTCAGTTTGAATTTCTGTATTTTACCGGATGCCGTCCTCGGATACTGCTTGCAAAAAATTATGTATTTGGGTATTTTATACAATGCAATCTGTGTAAACATTTTCATTTTTTTTTTTTTTTTTTTTATTAATAGTACTGCACGGTATTTCGAATCAAGAGAAAACTATACTTACAACTCCGGAACAGTATTGTCGAATATCTTCCTCACTTATTGTTGAGTTTTCTTTTTTCAATATGCTAGCTGCCACAACCTCTCCTAACCTGTCATCGGTCACCCCATAAACCTGAAACAAACAACCTGCTGTAAAATTCAGGTTTTCATGCTGGTTTTAGAAGAAAATCTACATAATAAAATTGATCTGGTATTAAGATCACGGGTCGGGAGTGAGTTTGTTTTTCGTTTCATAATGCCAGGAAACTTCTGGTGCTATTAGCCCAAATTCATACATATATATGTGTATATATATATGTATTACAGGTAATGTCGTGAATCCCAGCAAGGACGTGAATGCCTGTAGTCATTCATGTGAAGTCTTGCTATGTTCGGACATTTTAAAGTGGATGACCAGGAATTCACGGGACATTCATGTTATCATTCATTTCATTTGGGCAATGCCGTTAATTTTGAAGATGGATGGTCACCTGCATTATCCAGAGGCGAAACCAAAATGGTTTAGTTGAGACCCCAAATCCTGAGGAAAATTGCAAAATATAAGCAATAGTCACGAAATTTGGTACAGACACTGAATATATTTATATTCTAACATTCTGTAAAATTTGGTTTTAATTGGCGCAATGGTTCTTCATGTGTAGAAATGATTTGGAAACAGCAGTGGCGGATTTTAGTGGGGGTGGCCGGGCAGCCATTTTCTCTTGGTTTTCTCAAAGATGAATTGGAATACAATCCTCTTCCATGATTGTCATAAAAAAATGCAACCTGACATAATTATTTCAAAAGCTTGATTAAAGTATTCAGCAAGTTGGATTGTTTTTGAATGGAATAGAGTGTGAACTCACTCTATTAACTTGAGAGAGCTACCTACTCAAGCATATCTCCTTTTTGACAGTCTTATTTTGGATAACATGACCATCGATAACACTCTCTAAATTAATTTTTTAGGTTTTTCGTTTCATGACTTCAAAAAAATTTTGGCACCAATAACTCAAATTCATATATACAGTATACATAGTTATACATACACATATATGGGTAAATGTAATTTTAATACTTCCGATACCACCATTTTTATTTTTATGTTGGCTATAAAATTCTAAATTTTGTATCAATAGCTACGAAATTTGGAATAAATATTTATTTAGAATTATTGTAGTACGCTATTAATTTTGGTGCGAATCGGCTGGACAGCACTTCCGGTACCGCTAACTTTGTTTTTATATTGGTCATAAAGTGCGGAATTTTGGAATCATATGTACTGTGGAATACCTTGTCGTGAGAGATATTCACACTAGAAGGTCTTCAACAGTATTTTGCGTGTTCTGCCACTTCATACAAATAAGTATGGGAGAGCCAAATCCTCGGCGAACACTGGCGATTTTTGAGCCGGTTCTGAGAGTTTATATACCGAATTTGGCACACGCACACGGACACACATACGTATGTATGAATACGTAATTATGTCATACGTTGCGTCGTTTCTTGTCTCCGTCGAGATGATAAGAAACGACGCAATGCGTTTGGTACCGAGTCGTGACATTACCGAGATCGTTATCAGGTAATTGATCTCGACTCGAATGATGTATCTTACCTGTACGTACGTACAGGTACGAACATACACAATTTGAATCAACTATTTATTATAATAAATTGTAGCATATTACCACTTTTGGTACGGATCGATTGGACGGTGCTTTTGGTAAAGATTTTTGTTCATCTTTTTTTTTTCGAATTTACACGATCTTTTTACAAAAATTAACCACATTTTCACGTTTTTTGTTTTTTATTTTATAAGTTTATTATATTTTTTTGGTTTTATTTGAAATTATACAATTATTTACCATACTTTATCATCTTAATTAATTTTTCATTTCAAGAAATAATGTTTTTAAATTTCATATTGTCTAATATTTTTTCAGCAGCTAACAAATTTCATACAATCATAACATACCACTAACGTATATAAACTTACAGATAATTAATGTGACCATCAAAATTCATAATTATTTTTCTCGAATACCTACTTTTTCTAACAAGGTTTGCTGCGCTAAAGTGTTTTTTTAATTTTAATTTATTTTTAATGTTAGTCTGTCATTCTTACGAAGTCTGCAACCTGTGAATTTTTTTGCATTTATTTATTTGTTTATTTGTTTATTTATTTTGTTAAGAAAACCTACATTTTTTAGCCTGGATTACTGCGTTAATCTTTAATTTTGTAACAAATAATATTTTATAATACTGAAATTTTAAGTACAGTGAAAGTCAAAACGAATTCTTGGAGATAGATGTAGCTCAAAAAGTGAATGGTATTTTGCACTAAAATTTGAATTATTGCATTTTGAGCGAATGGGTTTAAAATTCTAGAAAATTTACGAATATAAAGCAATCGGAGTGATGATTTGATTGACTCCCGTTGAATTCTGAACTATTGTTAAAAAATAATGGCTTCTTTGAACTTGAACCGTGAAAAAAATCCGTTTAGTATTCTTACCAGGAGAGGATTTCGGATTTGAAAAAGTGTAGTAAAAATTAATTTTTTGTCTTTGATTTAAAAATTCATTTGAGCCAATGTTACGAACAGAAATATTTAGTTTGGATGAAGTGGTTGAAACAATAAGGAAAAAGTAAAGGCAAATAAAAATGTACCTACGTAGTAAATTAAAATCCTAAAGTAAGTCAGGAATTTAATTAACTATTTTTTGGAAATGATGACACGAAAAAATTTCGGTGTTAATTCGTGGAGCAGCTTTATTGCTGAGAATGATAATCAAATAAAATAATATGAAGAAAAAGGAATAAAATAATACCCAAAAATTCTCATTAAGCTGCACAGAGTACCGACAAGTAATGAGACTTTTCGACGTTTTATTTCTAACGAAGGATGAGTGTACAGGCAAGCAGGCTTAGCTTATTTTTATTTTATTTCAGCCGAAACGAAAAAATCTATTGCATATTTTTGAAAACAGTTTTTGTTCTAGTTGCCAACAAATCTTGCTAAAATATTATAAATTACTGCTTACCTGAACGTCTTCTACTTCTGGGTGCTTTATTATAACTTCTTCAACATCCTTTGGTTCTATATTTTCACCGCCTCGAATTATTGTGTCTTTGATGCGTCCAACAATTTGTGCATAACCATTTTCCATTAAAATACATCGATCACTGTAAACAGTAAACAATGATCAGAATAAGCCTAAAGCAAAACCTTGCAACACTCAGTAGTCAGTAAGCGTTTCGTGATCAGGCGTAATACTCGGTCAGAGATAAGTTTTATGACAAAATCCACCTCTTTTCTAGTCATAAGTACTCTTTCCTGAATCTGTGACCTTTTCTGCGTTATTGCCATCTCTTATAGCTTTATTAACCTCTGAGAAATACTATCATTATTGTACCCTGTACAAAACCAGCCGTCACTATCTATGACTTCGGCTGTTTTCTCTGGGTTCTTGTAATAACCTTTCATAACCATATGTCCTCTGAAACACAGTTCTCCAGGTGTGCCTAGTGGTATTATTTCATTGTCTTGATTTATTACTTTTGTCTGTAACGAGGAAATGTGCAGTTAAAATTCACTGAGGACATCAGTTTTTCAAAATATTCAAAAAGGTTATTAATGTAAAACTCACCTCCATGTGGTCGAGAATGCGTCCAATGGTTCTTTGTACGAATTCTGGTGGATCATCTGGTAACGACATAAACGTTACAGGACTCAGCTCAGTCATTCCATAGCCCGACTGCAATAAATATTGTTTTTTTTGTGTAGATTCTATGAAAATTTGCAAATTAATTTTTATCTGAAGCAAAAACGTAGGGGTGGTTGTGGGTACGTTTTTCGTTTCGTGATCTAAGGAAACTTTTAGAAGCTCAAAAGCTCAAATTCATGTTATGTATGCATAAAATATTTTATCTTTACCCCGGTGCATGTCGCAATTTTAGCCCGATAATCACAAAATTTTGTACAAACATCAGTATTAACTGAGTCATCTGATTTTGGTGTGGATCGGTCGGACAGTACTTCTGGTTCTTCCATTTTTATTCCTACTTTAGAGATTTTATAACTCAGTTTTCGAAAAATAATCACGAAATGTGGAAAAGTTATTTAATTTAATCTATTTTAATAGGCTACCAATTGTGGGGTGGATCAGCCAGACAGTACTTCTGATATGTCCGATTTTGGATACTAAAATAGCTAATTTTCAATCAATGACTTTCAAATTTCATAAAATTAGTATATATGATCTACAGGGCGATTCATATTTCGACCGCTATAGGAAAATAATATTTGGAGTGTTGAAATGTCAAGGGCGATTCACAGTTCGTTGCATCGCCTTTTTAGTTTTGTTCAAACAAATTAGGGCCTGTTTTAATAAAGATATTTTAAGTACAAAATGAAATCGTTGCACCACTGATATTGATACAAACTAGAAAGAAATAAGATAAGACTCATTCAAAGTAAATTACATGAGAATGTGTACAACTGAGGTTTCAACTTTAATCGAGATTAGGATACAGCCATTATCAATTGAATTTTTTGTTTTTTGAATCAAAATGTAGACTAGTTAAGTACTTTTTAAGTAGGTTTTCTTTAGAAAATTTACTCATTAATACGCTTGGTGCGGTATTAGCCTACTACGTTGGAGTTAGGTACATATTTGTTTCATGATCTCAGAAAAATTTTGGCACCAATAACTTAAATTTATATAAATATTGTGAGGATGGTTCCCTCACCTTCTATACAGGGCTCGGCCCTGTGTTGACAGATGGGTCAAAGACCAAAGTCAGCAACCCAAATTATTAATGCATTGTACTTTAAACCAATACTTTGTCTGTATACACTCATTCAGACAATACATCTCTATGTTTGTCTGTAATTGACAAACGAGAAAGGCGAGTATGTAAATTAGTACATACTCGCTGATACAGTGCATGTTGCAATCTGTATATGGTACCGCAGTGCCATTGGACAATTGCCTTCAGTATGCTTTGTATATGGTTAGGCATTAAACTGGCTAGCTACTGGTACCAAGATACAGTATGGTCACCTTACCCACAAAAACCCTTAATTGGTTCCATGAACCTTGTGTAGGTAACATCTGCGTGTATATATATGAGTCAATTTCTTGATCTCACTGGACAAGTCGCAGTTCTTATCAGATAATCATGCAATTTGGTACAAACATTTGTACTAAGTCAGAACCAGACATATTGATTTTGGTGTGGATTGGCCAGATGGTACTTTCGATACCACCATTTTTGTATTTATTTTGGTTATAAAATGCTCAATTTTGCATCAATAGACACGCAATTTGTAAAAAATATTTATTATAATTTATTTTAGAATGCTACCAACTTTGTCATGGATCAGCCAAATGGTACTTCCAATACCAGTATTTTTGTTGTTATATTGGTGATAAAATGCGGAATTTTTGAACAATTTATACAAAATTTGAAACAAATGTTTATTACTATCAGTTTTAGTAGGGATTGACCGGATGGTACTTTGGGTAAAGATATTTATTTTCATTTTTAGTCTGGCTATAATTTGCTTAATTTTGAACAAATATATATTATAATTGATTGTAACATTCTGCCAGTTTTTGTGTAGATTGAGAGGATGGTATTTCCTTAGAGTCAATTTTTGTTTTTAATGGTTTCAAACTTCATGTGTAATTTTGAAATTCAGAACAAATATTTTCAAGTAGGTTTTTTTTTAGAAAATCTACAAATTATTCTGGTGCGGTGTTAGCCTCCAATGTTGGGAGTTGATACATTTTTTGTTTCATGACCTCAGGAAAGTTTTAGCGCTAATAACTCAAATTCATATATATAAATAGATAGAAAGATAGATATATAGATATAAGTCAATTTCTTGCTCCCATGGTACTGGTCACAATTTTTTTCTGATAATCACGAAATTTAGTACATACATTTTTACCGAGCCAAGGACAAGACCTATTTATTTTTGTGTGGATTGGATGGATGGTACTTCTTGCACCACTATTTTTGTGCTCAATTTTGCACCAATTGCTACGAAATTTGGATTAAATATTTATTTTGATTCGTTATAGTACACTCCCAATTGTAACGCTGATTGTCCGGTTGGTATTTTTGGTACTGCTAGTTTTGTTTTTATATTGGTTATAAAATGCGGAATTTGGAACTATATGCACGAAATTTGAAATAAATATTCATTATAACTTATTGCAGCATGCTAACTTTGGTGTGGATCGACAGGATAGTATTTCCGGTAAAGCTTTTTTTTTAATTTGCATGAACTTTTTTTTTTACAAAAATTAATTACATTCTCATATTTTCTTTTTTTTTATTTTACAACTTTATTATATTTCATTGTTTTTATTTTAAATTGTATGATGATATACCATACTTAACATCCCAATTTATTTTTTATTTTTTCAATAAAAACGCTTTTAAATTTCACACTGTCGAATATTTTGTCAGCAGCTAACACATTTCATACAATCATAACATACCATTAACGCATATAAACTTTCAGACAATTAATGTGACCATCATCGAAATTCATAATTCTTTCTCTCCAAACCTACTTTTTATATTGACGCTTGCTGCGCTAGAGTTTTTACTTTTTATTTAATTTTCAAAACATTTGTTTTTCATGTTGTTGAAGAATCTTCATTAGAATAGGCCTTAATTTGTTTGAACTTAAATTTGAGTATAACTATTGAGGTGATGCCAAGAATGAATGATCCAAATTTCAAGGCATCCAATGTTAATTGTGAGTTTTCCTGTATACTAACTTTATGCCAATTTTAGGTTAGTTTTAGGTGCATTTTTAATTTCATAACTTTAGTAAAATTTAGGAATAAAAAACTAAAATCCATATATATCTATATCTTTATATCTTATGTAATATAAAAACCACTTCTGTAAGGTTATCACATGACCAGTTTATCTGTTATATTTAGCTACCCATATGTTCGGCATATTCTCATTCGAAATAATTTTTTTCTTCGTAATACCACATCAATGCTCCTAATTAATTGATAATTCTTACACATAACAAAGGTAGCATTAAAGCATATAAACTTACAGACAATTAATATGACCATCAAAATTCATAATTCCTTCTCTTGAAAACCTACTTTTTCTAAGGAGGCTTGTTGCGTTACAATTTTTGTTTTTATTTTGGCTGTGAAATGCTTAATTTTGGACCAAAGCTCAAAATTTAAAACAAATACGCGTTATAATCTATTATAACGTGTTATCAATTTTGGTGCAAATCGGCTGGATGGTACTTCCCTTAACAATATTTTTATTTTTATTTTGATTATAAAGTGTCTAATTTTGGACCAATAGCTATGAAATCGATTTATTATGATCTATCCTATCACAGCTACTAATGTTGGTGCTGTCAGCTGGACAGTACTTACGGTATAGCTTTTTTTGTTATTATTTTGGCTATAAAATGATTGATTTTGAGCCAATACCTGCGAAATTTGCAAAAAATATTAATTATAATTTTTTGCAACGTGTTACTAACTGTGGTGTGGATCGGCCGGAAGATACTTCCATAATATTCATTTTTGTTTCGAATTTGAAAGAAGTAACGGTTTTAAACTGTGTAATTTTAAGTCAACAGTTACAAAATTTAATAAAATCACATTATAATCTCTTACTAATTTTTTAGTAATTAATTTTCTATTATTAAAAAACCAACTTTTTTTGACTGTGCGGCTGCTGCGTTAGAATTTTTTCACCTCCATCTACAAAGAAAACTCGCCTATATTTCATTTATAATTTTCTTAAATGAGAAGATTCTTTCTTTTACAGAAAATCAAATTTCAAAGCATAACCTAGCGGTTAAATTTAATCTAACAATGGCCAATTGTAGTGATTAGACCTAGAAAAAAAACTAAGAGGTGTGGGGACTCACAGGTATGAGGAAAAGGGGCTTGGACCCCTCAATGACAGTAGCCGCCCAAAAGGGCAGGCAAATTATTTGTCTACAGGACGTTAAACAACACAAAACTCGTTCGATCGTAATTACCTGTATGTACTTGCAGGTAATGTACGAGTACTGAATCGTGACACAATAAGATGATGTCACAATTCGTACACGAACTGGCCAACCATCTCCTATCTCGATAGGGGATGATTTGACCTGGCTGTTCTCACCAACGTACGTATTATCCTACATACGTGTGTTTGTGTGCGTGTAAATAAGCCGTATATAAACCACCCGAATTGGCTCTAAAATTGCCAGTGTTTGGTCTGGTTCTGGCTTACCCGTACTTATGTACGAAGTGGCTGAACACACTTAAATTCTGTAGAATTTCCTTCTGGTGAAAATATCTCTCATGACAAGGTATTCCACAGTGGTGACCCCGGTGTGATTTTTGGCTATGTTGTGAGATGTCTTGGGGCGCGTTGTACTTTTACAAAAATTTGGCGCAGTGTGCTGGTGAGAAACTCGCTTGCTCGGCAAATAAAAATATTTTTTGCAGACTAAGACACCTTTTAGGTTATCGAAGTAGAGTCTGCTGAAGAGGGAATTTATACCCCTCTCTTTAAAATATATAAACAAAGAGAAACCAGACAGTAGACCTGGAGGAAGAAAGGTGGACTCATCCCCCAACCCCCCAGACTTCAACTCGACACTCCAAGAATTTACCAAATCTGGAAGAAGGCCCTCAACACCCAGATTTAGCACGACTGGGAACTGCAATAAATAGAGAAGATTAGCAGTAATAACGTTGAGAAGTGGTTGAACTTTAAGCCAAAAATCTAACCTGAAAACACCTGTCCTACAAACACAGGAGCCAGTGTTTTCAACCAGTAAGGAAGGAAGTAGTTCTGTGGAATACGCTTGTCATCAGAAAGACACAGCATTGGTCCCACCAACAAATGGAAATGAAAACCCACAACCATCACTGGGAGGTAGTAGTCAGCCACAGCTGACACCCAAAGTCTTGGTGCAGATTATGCAACTTTTGCAATTACACCCAGGGTAGAACCCCAACTTCTACAGACGGAGGATAGAGATCCCTAAACTTCTGCTCAATGAGGTCGACTTGTGCTTGACACTCTTGGAAGGCAGGTTCAAAATGGAAAATATAACGCAAAACCAGAGGTATCTCCACATCTGTGGAGGCATGCCCCCACAGATAATCCGCCACATTCCGGATATTATGGAATGCCCTTCGAAAGAAGATGACAAATATGCCTGGTTTGTCAAGAAGATAAAGAATGTGTTTGGAAAAACGAAAAACCAAATCATTGATGATGTAATGGGTGGTATGAAGATGGGGGATGACAAACCCTCAATCTTCATGGTAAAATTGAGACAGAATGCAGACAATATCGTAGCCCCTTCTATCATAGGCTACCAATTTTGCAAACAAGTTCCTCAAAGTGTTGTGCAATGCCTAGCCGCCGTAGGTTTGACCATCATAAATACATCCGCAGACTTGGACTTCCTTGCAAAATCAGCAGATCATGCGCTAGAATATACCAGGTCAAAGCCTGGTGGTCAGTGCAGTGTCTGAAGAGACTGGAGAACTCGCTCAACTTCGAGCCCAAATAGCTCAGTTGGCCGATGAAGTAAAACAGAACAAAAGCCAAGGCTCAACAAAACCCAATAGTAGCTAGCGAAAACGATCTAAGTCAAGAAACAACAACAACAGTAGCAATAGCAAAGGACGACAGTCCCCATCCAGAAACCATAGATCAAGTTCCAAAAACAGGGGTCAGAGTTCAACTCCCCCAGTCTCAAAATTGGGATGAAAAGAGTTGTTTCTTTCATAATAGGTTTGGCGCAGAAGCCACCAAATGCATCAACAGGAGCAAATGGTGGGGCAAATCCTATACCAAGGAGGCGTCAAACTAGAATGAGGGGCCATCTACATGGCTGAAGACCCCTTGGAAAAACACTCATGCTGCTTGTTCATAAAGGACAGGACTAATAGGAGATGGTACTTGATAGACTCAGGTGCAGACTTGAGTATATTGCCAGTAAGTAGAAACCAGAAAGTACTTCCTCCGAAATACTATCTCCGTACTGTGAATTGTCAAAACCTTCCAGCTTACGGACTTGAGACCAGCAAAGTAGACATCGGACTTAAGGAAAATATGACGTGGTCCTTCACAGTTGCTGATGTTCCAAACCCAATCCTGGGTGCAGATTTCCTTGCACATTATGGCCTGATCATTGACCTCAAGGAGGACAAATTGATCGATAGTGAATCTAAAAATTGTGTGGATGGCAAAACGCATGCTTACAGACTGGACACAAATATATCCAGCTGTACAAAAGTCGATGGACAACTCTTACAGATACTGTCTAACTATCCTGGAGTCACTCAACCATCAATTCACAGGCATCCTACCTAATGTGACACAGTTCATTACATAGAGACTAAAGGACCGCCTTGCCATGCTAGAGCACGAAGGTTACTGCCTGACAAACTCAAAGTGGCACTGGAGTACTTCCATCGCATCATTGAGGAGGGTGTATGCCACCCCTCAAAAAGCTCATGGAGCTCCCTTATCCACATGACCAAAAAACCAAGTGGAGAATGGGGAATTGTTGGAGAATAAAGGGCCTTAAATTCCAAAACAGTTCCTGATTGCTACCCAGTCCCCAATATAATGGACTTCAATGCGAATATGAAGGGTAAAACGATGTTCACCAAAATAGACATCAACTGGGCATTCCACCAAATCCCTATGGCTGACCAGGACGTACCAAAGACAGCGGTTATAACCCTCTTCGGACTATTCGAATACCTTCGAATGCCATTTGGACTTCGCAACTCAGCAAAAAATTTCCAGAGATTTATCAATGGACTGTTCAGGGAATTGCCGTTTGCATATGCATACTTGGATGATATCTGCATTTGCTCTGAAGGCGGTGAGCAACAGTACAAGGAGAATGTAAGAGCCGTCATACAGCGTATACACGCTGCTGGGCTTACTATCAACGTAGGTAAAAGCTTATATGCACAGACTGAAATTGACTTCCTCGGCTACAAAGTCTCGACCGAAGGCATTTCCTCAATGAAGACCAAAGTAGAGCCAATATTGAACTTCCCGAAACACTCAAATGTCGCTGAACTCAGATGTTTCTTGGGGATGGTGAACTTCTATAGACGTTGCATGAAGAACGCAGCAGCCGAACAAAGTAAGCTGTTTGCACTAACTAAGACAAGTAAAAAGAAAGAATGGAATGAAGAAGCCAAACAGGCCTTTGAGATAATCAAAGATACACTGGCAAATGCAACTCTATTGGCTCATCCAGACGAAACTCTGCCATTATGCGTGAGTACCGATGCCTCTGATTTTGCTATTGGTGCAACCCTGTACCAACTTGACAAAGACAACAAAAAGTTGCCGCTAGCTTTCTTCTCGAGGAAGCTCTCAAAAACAGAAAAGAACTATAGCACATACGATAGGGAATTGCTCGGAATTTTTGCTGCGTTGTAGCATTTCAGGCACCAATTAAAGGGTAGACGTTTTTCTGTGTATACTGACCATAAACCCCTAACATATGCCTTCACACAAAAAGCAGAACTGGAATCGCTGAGAAGAGCACGACAATTAGACTATATTGGTCAATTGACTACCGACATTCAGTATATAAGTGGAGAACTTAACACTCCAGCTGATGCCGTGAGTAGAATCGAAGCTATCTCAGTTCCTGTCCAATTGCCTTATGCTGAAATAGCTAAATCACAGCTTAAGGATGCAGAATTGCAAGAGTTGTTATTGAACGATGATACTACTCTCAAATTGAGACAGCAAAAAATTCCTGGTACTGATGTTTTATTAACATGTGACATCAGTACAGGTAAGAATAGGCCATTTCTACCAGTAAAATATCGCAGGTTAACTTTCAACAGTGTACATAATCTGTCACATGCTGGGCCAAAATGTAGTGCTAATTTAATTTCAGCAAGGTTTGTATGGCCACGAATGAAGTCTGACTGCAACAAATGGGCTCGCAGTTGCCTGAACTGGCAAGAATCCAAAGTAGAAAGACACACTTGCTCGCCCCTCAAATCCTTCAAACAGACAGAGTGGTTTAAAACAGTACATATGGACTTGGTAGGCCCATTGCCACCATCTCAATGACACAGATACCTGTTAACAATAATAGACAGGGCATCACGATGGCCAGAAGCAATCCCTCTACATGAGATGACAGCTCCTACAGTAGCTGCACGGTTATACGATACCTGGATTGCGAGGTATGGTGTACCAGAAGTCATAATTACAGACGAAGGTCGCCAATTCGAGTGCTTGCTCTTTAAAGAGTTAGCAAATAAGCTTGGTGTTCAACACAGTCATACCACAGCTTACCATCCTCAAGCCAATGGCAAAATCAAGAGATGGAGGCCTTCAATCTGCCCTACAAACAGACACAGGTCACTCTGCAGCACAATTAGTGTTTGGCAAAGAGCTACGCCTCCCAGGGGACTTCTTCACAGAATCGAAGGAAGTTAGCCTCAAAATCATGGTGCAAAATATATGAAATGACGCCAATAATTTCCTAAAACAGGCAGCTCGCCATGGCCAGCCCAAGATTTACGTCTCGAAACACTTGGCCAATACCTCACACGTATTTGTTAGAGATGAAAAAATGAGATCTGCGCTGGAGAAACCATACACCGGTCCTTACAAAGTAGTATCATGAGATAAGAAAAACTTTGTGATACTCATTGCAGGCAAATCTCAAACAATTTCAATCGACAGATTGAAGCCTGCATACATGGTAAGTGACGATAAAAGGATAAAAAGGTTGCAGAGGGAGAACGTAGAAAATATACAGACGGATCCACCAACAAACACAGAAGAATCCGTCGAAAAAAGTGAAATAACAAATTCAGAATTAGAGAAAAGACCAAAAATAAAAAAGTCTGCAAAATTTTCGGACTATGTTACCACTAAAACATTTGATCCGGAGGTCCCCATATGCCCACAAAAAAGAGGCAGGCCCCTAGGCAGTAAAAAATGTAAAAATTCCCATCCTTCTCGCAAGTCTGAGAGGTTAATGCGAAGAAAATAAAATTTACTCCCAAAAAAGCAATATCCGCTACGTATGTATAAACCCGCTAAAAAAAAAATGCGACGAAAATCGGAATTCTGTGAAACAAAAGAAACTCCGGAGATAAGCAAACGAGGAATGCCAACAAAAAGAAAACAACAGGAATAAACAAATCCACGTGCAATATGGAAATAAACATCGCAACGTGCATTTATTGTCAAACACAAAGATAATCTCAACGTTGTGATGTCACAAGCGGAGATTCCTTTGTAATAAAATTTGAAAAATATATTCTCTGAGTTTATTTCAGGCATAACTTTGCTTAAACCGATCAAAACTTGACCAGAAAACTTGCATACGGCCGAGAATTTTAAGCGCTATCCCATCCACGAGCTGATAAGAAGATGCGAAAAAGCTAAAACAAAAGTGTAATGGTAAATCGAAAATAGCAGTAAATTCACCCGTTTTAGAGCTTTCCTATAATACAGACGTGCCTTCTAAAATATTTTTTGGTTCCTTTTTCCTGGAAACATATTTCCAATGTCGCTGCCAATTACCATCCTGAAGTCCACCACCTCACAGACTGCTTGAAAAACCACTGAGCTCTCACAATCTCAGTGGAAAATTGAGCAGAAAACGGAGCTGGATCGGATAGAAGAGGAGCTGCTCATTGATACAGCTCCTCCAGTAGAGAACATCCTAGCGGAGATGACGACTCTGCTTCCCCAATAATCTCTCCTCCCCGGTCACCGCCAGAACCAACCCCAATTCCAGAACCCCAAAACTGGGGTCAAAACCCATGGAGACCCAGGAACCCATGAAGTTCCTCTTCACGGCGGAGAGGGCAGCTAATGAAAAAGCGAAGATAGCTGCCCTAGCATTGGAGACTTCAAACTCCCCGATGCTAAGAAAGCCACTCTTCAAACAACCGCTGTCCCCTCACTCCTGCCACCACCCTTACGCCTATACCAAAAATTGACCACCTAGGCGTAGGGGAGAAGGCAGTCGCACCCAATACCAGGCGCGTGCCAATGCAAGACGACAATCGTACAAATGCGTTGGCGCTGCTGTTGGAAGCGTACTAGCCAAGTGGGAGGCAGACCAGAAGAGGCATTGATAAACCCGCAAGTCCCCCCAGACCTGCGCAATTTGATCATTTTTGCAGCGCAAAAACTGGGGGGCAGTAGCTGTGGGGACTTACTGGTATGAGGAAGAGGGGCTCAGACCCCTCGACGACAGTTGCTGCCCAAAAGGGAAGGCAAATTATTTGTCTACAGGACGTTAAACAACACAAAACTCGTTCAATCGTAATTACCTGTATGTACTTGCAGGTAATGTACGAGTACTGAATCGTGACACAATAAGATGATGTCACAATTTGTACACGAACCGGCCAACCATCTCTTATCTTGATAGGGGATGATTTGACCTGGCCATTCTCACCAACGTACGTATTATCCTACATACGTGTGTTTGTGTGTGTGTGAATAAGCCGTATATAAACCGCCCGAACCGGCTCTAAAATTGCCAGTGTTTGGTTTGGTTCTGGCTTACCTATACTTATGTACGAAGTGGCTGAACACTCTTAAATTCTGTAGAATTTCCTTCTGGTGAGAATATCTTTCACGACAAGGTATTCCACAAGAGGGAATACAGAAATAATTTAAAAAGTAATATTTCAATGTTATTTTTAAAATTACCTTTAAAAGTAAAAATACCATTTAAAAATGTATAGAAAATATTGAGATACAGATGGGTGCAGGAATAATTCGATCGAACATTTCGGCAATTTTTCTTTGCATTTTTCTGGTATTATAACTGGGCAGCATCCAGAAAATAATTCTTGAATTCTTGAAGAGTTATTTTTTCGATTTTACTGGTTTGTTATTACGTCTTTTGCTCAAGAATTTTAAATAACATGGAAACTTGTAAAAAAAAGTGATGTTTTTCATTTCAGTAAGCTATCTGGTCATGGACTTCGAAATCGAGACGGGCAAGGAGGACAAATTCCCCCTCAGTTTTTTCGTTTTTTTTTTTAATTTCATTTTACTGGCTGAAATGACAAATAGCAAGAAAGAAAAAGTGCAATATTTACAAATGTTTTTGTTTTTAATTTTCCCCACTTATAAATTGACCCGTTTCAACAATCCAACGTTTTTGCATCTGCCTAACACGAAGTATGGCGAAGACAGGAAAATCTTAATTTAACTAAGCTCACCGTTATTTTTAGCTTTGGCCAATGTTCTCTCAAATTCTCAATAACTTCAGGTAAACACGTTGCTCCGCCAGTGAATATACGTTCGACGTTTGAGAGTTTCTGATAAATTTGTGGATCTTGCTCAGCTCGTTTTCTTGAATTGGACAGCAAATCTATGTACATGGTTGGGGTGCCATATATTAAGGTGCATCTGTGTGAAGTTCCAAGAAATATTTTGTATTATATCGAAAAATTCTGTAATAAGTACCTACGTATTTTCTAAGATAGTAATTAGATTTTTTAGTGCTAGCGAAAAATGTTTCTCGTATTTTCTCTAAATTTTACTGCTGTAGAAGAAATCTAAGTCAGGTTTTAGAGACTTACGTTAATTTTATTCGACGAACTTGGCACCCAAGCTTTCTTTTTACTGATGAATATAGATGAACGTACAAAATAATTTACTAAAAGTCTTAACCCCATCCCCGCAATTCAACGTTTAAAATTTGGGAAATATTCCCCCGAAATTAGTTTTCTGCGTTTTCAGTATCCTCGTCGACGTATTAATTTTCTCAATTTTCTCTACAAACATGTTTGTTATTTATAAAGTTAACTTTGTTTGAAGGGCACCGAATGATTGTAAAACACAGCTGTTTGCATTAGGTTCTCGTCGCATATGACCAGAAGACAACAACTAGTAAGTTACAGTGATAAGAAAAGGAAAATTTAAATCTGAATTTTCTTAGTATCGTATGCTTTGCACATAGCAATGAATAATGAGATATTTTGTAGAAAGTTAAGGGCTAAACATAATTTTAATGATACAATGAATACGCGAATAATTGATTTAGGGGCCACATTTTTCGCCTTTAATGTGGAGGTAAGCGCGTTGAAGGTGAAACTTGTAGGGCCGAATGTAAGGTGTATTTTTTACGGCGAATCCAATAATACAAGAACAGTACCTACTCATAAGTAAATTTTACATTTTTGAAGAAAAACTTTTTTACCTTCGGTAGTAAACTGAAAAACTAGCGCAGCAAGCCTTGATATAAAAAGTAGATTTGGAGAGAAAGCATTATGAATTTTGATGATGGTCACATTAATTGTCTGTAAGTTTATATGCGTTAATGGTATGTTATGATTGTATGAAATGTGTTAGCTGCTAACAAAATATTAGACAATGTGAAATATGAAAGCATTTTTTCTTGAAAAAATGAAAAATAAATTAAGATAATAAAGTATGGCACATCATCATATAATTTAAAATAAAACCAACGAAATATTAATAAAGTTATGAAATAAATAAAATTAAAAAAAAAACAGGATCATGTGTTTAATTTTTGTAAAAAGAGCACTAAAATTGGCAGCGATAAATTTTAATGAATATTTATTTAGTCAAGTGCGATAATTCGTCTAAATTTTTTTCAGACTACCTACAGCAGAAGTATTAATGAGGTTTGTGAAAACAGTGATTCAAGAAAACATCTAATAGGAGTCACTGAAAAAACATCTAGCTCTTATTATTTCGACATTATTTACGTGAAGAAATGTAACAATGAATGAACAAAATGCAATTCTTATTGCTTACTTTTCTTCGATCACACAGGATATGGCTTTGGTAGGACTGTACTTGTTGAATGGTATGGTCGTCGTTGCTCCGTACCAGATGCTTGCTATGATTCCCGCCGCCATTCCATACGCATGAAAAAAAGGTGGTAAAACGCAAGGTTTATGGTGCTGAAATTGGAAATCAACTTTTATGTAGGGTATTTGTATTTCATTTTGAAAGTTTTCTTGAAAGTAATGATTGTTGGCCGCTGTCCAATGAAGTTTGTATTATTCGACCACTATTTCTTCACTTTTGTAAAATTATTCTTCAATGTCTGCCGTGAGTATGACATTATGAGTCGTAAAGTTCGGCCAGTTTTAAGTTCAAAATAAATTGGACAACTATAATACGTCTATACGTTATTCCATTAGAAGTTTTTATTAGCCTATATGTATTTAGTGACTTTCTGGCCAAATGTAAACATAAATTATACCTTCTTGTCTCACCTTGATACATTTTCCAAATAACATTGCAATTAATCCCATTATCTTGTAGTGAAATGCTGTAAATATGCTCGAATTCGGGCATAGCTTATTATCTCAACAAACACTCGACGCACAAGAAAGAAAAACAATTCATCTCATCTGGTTGTTGATGACATGTTTGTTTACTTGATCAGCCTAATAATTCTGATTTTATCGTGAGATCGTACGTCTATTACCATGCTTAGTGTCAGTGTTTCAAAGAGGGAGAAGGAAAGGGTACCAAAGGTACCATACCCGGAATTTTTCAAAGAGCCCGGAAAGGCTAAATTTTTGAAAAAAATAACAATCTTATGTAAATGTCAAAAGAGGGCATTAAGGCCGATCTATGGAGATGTGTTTTGGTGTTAAATCGGCATGCATAAGTAATAACTGAAACTACGATTTACTCTCCCATCAACAGAGGCTTAAGTTACATTCGTTTTATTTATCTGTTAGCTGATAACTGTTGTCTGCCTTAAAGTTTTTTTGATTTTTTCTTGTAGATCAATTTATTGTTGCGTGTTTACTTTTAAAACAAACAAAATTTCAAGAAAATGACTTTTTTTTCGAGTGGTTTGGAAGCCAAAAACAGCCAAGGATAAAAAACATTAGTGCAGCAAGCCTCGTTAGAAAAAGTAGGTTCGAGAAAAAGAATTATGAATTTTGATCTGTAAGTTTATATGCGTTAATGGTATGTTATGATTGTATAAAATGTGTTAGCTGTTGACAAAATATTAGACAATGTGTGACATCCGAAAACAAACGTACATCCCGAGTATAGGGAATGATATCACGATTCGAAATATATCAATAAGTCTCGATTGATCGTAGAGTCGAAACCACAAACCAGCTCAAACAGTTAGGCCACCAGCCTACCAGCGATAGCTCCCGAGGCCTACGAAGTATGTTGGGCAAATTTACGTAATTGGAAATAAATAAGTTGGCCGACCCATTATTACAGTTTACATTTTATTACAATCGAAAAGGTTACTTACAAGTATGGTAACTAGTGTTAGGTCGTGCAGGTTATACATCATCTTGCCTCATGGTTCTCGAAGTTTGGTGAATTAACAAATCTCGAGTTAATATTCGTCTTCGAATTCGGAGAAGTAGTATCACGAACTATTTGAATTATTATCGATGTTCACATTCGAAAGTATCGGTGAAAACAATTTAAAAGGTGACTTGATGTCGTATAAAAGAGCTGTATTTTGTCGTGAATAATATTTCGTATTCACGACGAATGGAAAAACTATCACGTCTAAAACGAGACTGACTGTTCACTCTTAGGCCAAAAATGTGAACAGTCAAAGAGATTAAAATTAGTTCACCGATGATCGATATCGTATTTCTACATGTCACCATATCGTTAAATAATAGTCGGTCAACGTGTCTTCGATGTTTCTTAGATTTGGGGAATTTATTTCCATTGGGGAATCGGTGTATTTCCCATTTATCTTATCGTTATTATAAACTTAAAATTCGAGAGCCGTTCCCTATCGTAATGGTAGTACAAGACAATGGTGACGTGAGGGGAAGGCTACAGGTAATCAGATGTCACAACTCCCCCCCCCCAAATTTTGAAACAAGGGATCACCCGCAGTCTTCGAACATTTGGTAACTTAGCTGAAGTAAAATATATTAGAAAAAATTGGTCCATTGATTAAAGTACTCTAAACTAGCGAAATAAAAATGTATTTGATAATGGAAAAGAAAAAGAAAACAGGTTGTGTCGGAAAAAAAAAAGGTGATACAAATCAAACTTATAGCTAGGTAGTAACGAAAAACAAGGAACAATTCCAATACAAGGTAAGACGTAAACGAACCGATATATTCCGGTAAACGAAAAACAAAAATAGGCGGGTTTATAATTAATAGGACAACGGTAAAAAAAAGAAAAAAGTCTAGGAACATAATAGAAAGAAGTCAACAAAACAACAAAAACATTAACACATTAACTTAAGCCCAAGAAATGGGACAACGATCGATAGGGAGTAAGAGCAACACAAAGATAACTACAAAAAAAAAATTACTAAGGGAGGCTTGGAAACATTGCCTTTAACAATACTTAGAAAACCGATTAATTCGAAAAGTTTTACGTATTGCTAACAATCGATAAATATATAAAAAGAAACGATTAATAAAAAAAAAACTGTAATAATTATGGAGATCGTGACGAGGTATTTATGTAGGAACAAGAGTTGTAAAGAGAGAGTTCCACGATCGGGCAAAAGAAAAAAAAAACGATATTTATAATACTCTTCGAGGGAGTTCGTACTTATGTCGAAATGTTTTGCTGTCCATGATCAGGAGAATTTTGCCACGTGTCGGTTCACCTCGCACCGCTCTCAGGTACTTCCTTGCAAACGACACTCCCAACACCATCCTGTTAATGTCGAGGTTAGGATGACGTACTAGGTAGAACGTTTCCTCAAATTCTACCCCTGTTCGGCTAATGAGATTCATCGTGATTGTCTTGTTGGACTCCCATCATCTTCGGAGTCGACCAATCACAGAACCATGTCGCTCGGCTGGCCAGCGTCAGCTGCTGATTTGCGGAGATCACCTTCTTATTCATATACGATACTGCCAAACTCGTATTGAAGCAGAGCATCTTTTCCTTCCCGGAAAATATCGTTTTTTCAAGAATGAAGGCCACACAAAATACTTTTGGGATGATGGCCTTCATTTCTTTGACCGATATTACCAGGATGCTAGTACCCGGGCAGTATTCGATTTCCTTGAGGAGTTCCTTGGGGAATTCCTCGACTGGCACTGGGGGAGCTGGTTCATCTTTGCCGGTCTCTTCTTCGATCTCGACACGTTTCTCTATTGGGAAAACCGTTATTTCTTTAGAGTTTTTTAAGATTTTGGGGATCTTATAATTAGCAAGGCTCTTACCATTTTCTTGTTTGATATCCTTTGGGTCGTCTATCGTGACTGACTTACTACTTGATGGTCTTTCTCCGTCATCGATGATCACAATCGGAACTCTCTGAAATTCATCACTTCTCGTTATATCTTCTTTCTTATTTTTAGGGATTTTCTTTTTTCTCTGGGGTTCGTTTCGGTCGGTATCGTCTTTTTCTGTTTTTCTTTTTACCGATAGTTTATCCCCCTTTTTTAATAGTGTTATTTTAATCTTCTCTTTGCGGGGCTGTATCGGGACTCGAGGAATTATAATGTCGCATTGGGGAAGGGTTTTAGCAAAATGCTCGGCATTATAGACGCTCACCTTGTTCAACTCAGTATTCAACTGTGTTACTCGAGTTCGTAATGTTTCGATCTCCTCGCTTTGGGATTTTATTATTTCTTCGAGGATCTCCATTCCCTGCAAGATCTGTCCCCTTTTGTAATCCTCGCTATCGATGACTCGTTGGAGGAATTCAGCCTGTTTTTCTATTGCTGTTGAAGTAGCCGAATAGAAATCAGCTCTTTCAGCCAACGCTTTCGATGTCACTGTCTGATTATGGGACGCGATTTGTAGTTGTTCCTTCAGCGATTTCAAAAACTGTTCGTTTTCCCCGGAGATTTTGACAAATCGGGCCTTCACCCTTTCAGCCACAATCGATGTATCGGGTATGTTTTGTTCGGCCATTTCGACTAAATTAATACGAGAAGGTTTTTATTCTACAATTCTATTATCTAATTATCTTATTATGGAATCTGGGTTGTTGTACTTACGTATCGATATTCGTTGGTTGATAATACTAACAATAACAAAATAAATAGCAAAAGAAGAGAAACCACGATCGGTGTATTTTGAAAATTCGCAAACTCATTCCTCAATGTTTAATCATTGTTGTGAGATTTGCGTTGTTGTTTGATCAGGTTTCCTGACCACTCCCCCCCAACCTCAATGTCATCGATGAATTGATGATCATCGGTGAGTTGATCGAATCAATGATTCGATGTCATGGTTGTTGAACTCTGCGATGAAGGATGGGATGTTGACGTAAGTGGAATTATCTTACTTTTGCGATCGAATTATCTTGTATTTATTTTGATTAATTTCTATTTTCGATTAATGGGATTTATTCTTGAGATGTTTTTGTTTCAGATCGGTAATGTTGTTTGATGGCGGATGGATTTTATTGCTTAAATTCATGTACATTTCGTTGGAGGATTTTCCCATCGGGCGTACGGACTCGATAACTTCCGTTTCCCTTCACCTCGATGATTTCGTAGGGGCCGACAAATTTTGGGTTGAGTTTCGACAAAATTCCTACGGCTTTATCGGAAAGTGTATGATTTTTTGTATAAATCATATCTCCAACCTTGAGATAGGTGAAATTTTTATTTTCGTTATTCTTTTTCCGCCGTGTGAGTGTTTTCTTTGTGTTTTGTATCACCTTTTCTAGTAATATTTTATACTCTTCATCAGTTAATGGCATTGTTCTCCCTTTGTAATCGAATTTTACCTTTTCCATCAACGTTGCCGGCGGAATTCCAGTGGTAGCGTGCTCAATATGGTTTAATCTACGCTCGATCTCATCGATGTGTTGGTACCAGTTACTATGTTGGGTTGGACATTTTATTCGAAGGACATCGCCGATGATTTTCATTCGTGTTTCCACTGGATTCGATGATGGTGTGTACGGCGATGTGAATCTAGGTTGGATTTTCAACTGTTTCCAGTGATCGATCCAATCTTTCGTTGTGAATTGGCTTCCATTGTCAGACAGAATTGTTTCAGGTTTGCCGTATTTTTCTATGAAACGATTCATTCTATCAATACAAATGTTAACTGAAGCCTTGTTTATCGTATAGAGCTTCATGAATTTTGAGAAGACGTCCATAACAACGAAAATTTGATTTACCTTTCCACGTCCTGACAGTAATGGACCGTATAGATCGATGGACAACAGCTGGCCAGGTTTATCTGCAAAAACTGATAAGAAGGGACCTGTCAATGTAGTATTTGTATTTTTTGATTTTTTACAGGTTTCACAGTTCGAGCAGAATAATTCAATCTCGTACTTCGATCCAGGCCAATCAAAAAATCGTCGTACCAACTCCAATGTTTTCTGAGATCCAGGATGTGTAAATTCTTTGTGGTAGAATTTGATCAGCAACTTGTGGGTTGATTCAGGGGCGTATATCCTTTTGTCCCCATCGCAATGCACATAAAAGACGATACCATTTTCTTTCTCAACGCGAGGTGATCGTCTTTCGAGTTGACCCGTAATTTCTCTACTTTTCTTCTGTAGGTTCATAAGTGATGAGATAGTGATTGTGTTGTTATTATCAATCAGCATTAGCATGATCGGAAAGTCGGCATTTCGGTACACCACAACATCGAGCGGGGAACAGTATCTACTTAAGGCGTCAGCTGCAATATTTTTACTACCAGGTATATGTTCGGTGGGGGTTATCGTGAAACTAGTGAGAAACGTTCTCCACCGTGCTACTCTTTGCGAGACGTCATCCTTTAAGCCTATAAGATACTGTAGGCATCGACAGTCGGTTTGTATCTGAACTTCGTGATCGGTAAGCATGTATAGATTTTTCTTCATTGTATATATTATCGCTAACATTTCTTTTTCGAATGTAGGATAATTCTTCTCGGATTTCTTCAATAATCTGCTTACCATCGATAGCACCTTCGGTTTTTCATCCTCACTTTTGCTGAGGAATTGGACGACTATTCCTGAGATAGCGAAGTCAGAAGCATCCGTGATCACATAAAACGGGAGGTTCTAGTCTGGATGCGATTGCAGCAAGCATTTAACCATTTCTGATTTTACTTTTTTGAACGCTCTCTGGTGATGGTTGTTCCATTCAAATGTAACATCATTTTTCAACAGGTTGCACAGCGGAGCAATTATATCTGCATATCTCAGAACATGTCCTCGATAATAGTTTGCTATTCCGAGGAACGATTGAACCTCTTTCTTCATTGTTGGAGCTCTAAAGTTGTGGATGGCCTCTGCTCGTTTTGGGTCGGGTTGTATTCCATCAGCGTTGATGACATACCCTAAGTATCAAGCCGTGTTTCAAAACCATGAACATTTTTCTAATTTTAACGTCATATTATACTTTACAAATCTCTTGAGTACTAATCGAATGTGTTCCAGGTGTTCTTTGTGAGTTCGAGAGTGTATCAGGATGTCATCAACGTATACCGTGACGCAGTGGTCTAATCCAATCAAGACTATTCTCATAGCTGCTACAAATGCTTGCATCGCGTCTTTTAAGCCAAAAATGATTCGATTCAAGACGTACGGTTTTCCTTGGAATCGGAAAGCTATGTATTTTCGGGATTCTGGAGCTAACGGGATTTGTAGGAATCCCCATCTTGCGTCCAGTTTTGTAAACACTCTCATTTCGAACAGACTTAGTTTTATTGTTTCGATGGGTGGAACTGTATCTCCTTTTGTACCCATATATTGATTTATCCTCCGAGCATCGAGGCAGGGGCAAATATCTCCGTTTTTTTTTTCATGTACGTTATTGGTGAGAAGTATTCGCTCGACTCGGGACTTATAATTCCCTGTCTTTCCCAATCATCAAACAGTTCTTTTACTTTTGGGATCCAAGCCTTTGGAATTATCCTCTCTTTCTCGTCCATTTTTTTCGTATCTGGGGACATGTTTAAGGTATGTGTATACACTGCGCATCTACCGATCCTCTCAGCGAAGGCCTCATGGTTTTGTCGTAGGACATCCCCAAATTCTTGAGCTATTTTGTTCGATATTTCTAGCTCCTTTAATATTTTCTCGATTTTCCATTTGATTTCGAATGGAGTTTTGTCCATTGGTCAGATGTTGAGAATAGGTTCAACGGCACCAAATTGGACTCCTGGTATCTCGATTTGTTTCGACCTATCTCGTGGGTCTACAAAATCGACTAACCGATATCTCACACTGGGTCTTCCGTCATTTTTGTAGAGGAATTCTCGACCTAGTATGATCGGCGCGTTTAAGCTTTTGTTTATGTGGAGCGTCGTTGTCATCTCAATGTCGTCCCCGTGCTTATCGACCATTATGAATCGTAGATTTATCGATCTGTAAACTCGTATAGCGGGTTTTCCAACCGCATATCCAACTTTCTGTGTTGGGCAGTTCACGTGCATAAGGTATAGGTCGGGATTATGCTTTTTGAGGAATTGGAGGAATTTCTCGGTTATCCAACTGTATGGAGAACCTTGGTCGATATATGTCCTGTAGGTGTTTCTCGCTTTGCCCATAATTCTGTTTATTATAAAGGGCGGAAACCACAGCTTTGTGTCGACAAAGTTGTTTTTGGATTCCATTTCCTCCGGATCTGATTTGACGTCGTCCATGATGTGAAAACAGAATGTTCCATATGGATCCTCTTCATCGGTTTGCTGGGGGTCATTGGCTGTCACATTGATCTTGATCCTTGTATCCAGTGATCAAGTTAACATTGGGACTTATTTCGTTGTCTTTTCGATCAACATGGTCTGCAATCAGAGATGCTAGGTTTTTGTCGATTAGGTGTGTTTCTTCCTTGTTGTATCAACGTGGGACGGCATAGATGGATCTTTCGTCTCCAGGGATGACTGCTTTGTCTTTATTCTCGTTTTCATATTTCCAAGTGAAGATTCTTTCGATGTTGAGAACATACACGTCCTTGAAATCAGACTTGAGGTTCCAAATTCGGCTGTTAAATCTTTGAAGTCGAGATCTATAAAACTGGTTATCCCTCATTAGGTCTGGTGAAATCGTAGTGACGATTATCTTTTCAACTAGATGTTTTCGCAACAACTCATCGAGGAGATACTGGAGTTTTGAGATGATTGTGTCTTCGTCTGCATCCGGGCTCAGGATAAATTCTTCTCCAAAACCGACAATTATACGCATGTTTTCTTTCGCGGTCCTCTGTATAACTTCTAGGAGAAGGCCCAATCGATTTAATTTCTCAAAACCTGCTGTTTTATCGATGCTTAGGTTTTGGGCACTCAACAGGCCACTGTTTCTTAACCAACTCAAGATAGTTGCATTGCCGAAAACTTGGTACATCTTCCATTCAGGTACTGTGAACTCGTTTTTCATCACAATTGTCAGTCTGTTTCTATCGTATTTTTCTGCAGGGCATCCTATGTGACCGGCCATAGGCCCCTTTTTCAGTTTCCCTGGCTATGACGGGGCTTCATCGGGAGTATACAAATCCGTGTACTTTTGGTCACCGATGTTTAATACTGGTTGTTGTTTCGTTTGTTTGCTTACACTCCCAGCATTTTCTTCGTGAAACAAGCTATGTAGATATTCAAGTTTTGTTGAGAACTCGACTAGGTTCACGACGTCGGACTCTAATATTCTATCTCTATACGGCATTGGTATTTTCTTCACCAGAATCCCGTATATAGTCTGGATATCTTCGCCACATTCTAATAGTCGAGTATATATGTGTATCGCATAGTCTGCTATCAAATTGTATTTTCTCAAATCATACTGACCATCTCGAATGGCTTGTACCTGGGCTTGTTTTCTTGATTTGTTCCAGTAGACGGTCAAGAAATGATCTCGAGCTTGCTGGTAGCCCCAATTTTCTCGATAGACTGCTCCTCCTGGAAACTTATTCACATTCATCATCTTTCCGAAGACTCGGCCTAGTTGCTTGTTGTCTTGGTCCAGATCTTCAACGCAGCTTTTGAATTCTCTAAGGAACTCTTCAAGAGTTCGATGGTCTTTGTGTCCAGTATATGATGGCATTCTCGAGGGATCGAATAATCTCGATGTTTTCTGTAGCGGTGCTATTCTTGAGAATGTCTGGTTTCCTCCTACGTTGCGGTATCTTCGTACTGGCATTCTCTCTCTCTCTGGTTTGGCAAGTATGTAGGAACCGTCGTGTCTTTAAGGTGTCTCAAGATCGTTGGAGGTGGTGTCTCGGGCCTAAAGTCAGCTGGGATGTTCAACGTTTCTCTCCATATAGCTTGTGGTATTGGGTCTCTCGAGATCGGCAGTTGGTCGAGTTTTCTTTCAAAATAATCAAACTGCTCTCTAATTTGAGACTTTGTTTCCAAACTTAATAGTTTTATTTATTCCAATATCTCTCGGGAACTTGGACTCTGCTCTCGTCTTTTAATAGCGCTCACCAACGTTGAGCTGGCCACGGGCTTCCGAGTGATCTCTGTTTGAGTCTGCGCAGTTACGGTTTCTTTGTCCTCCTTGGGTGTTGCTTTATCATCATCGATAGGTATATACAGAGAGTCGTTGTAGAATTGCGTATCTTCGAAATCAACCTTTTTCTTTGTTTAGTCGAGTTTGATTTTGGCTATCCTCTCCCTTATCCTCGACATTGAAGGGTTTTCTGAGGATTTCCTTTTCAAAATTTCTCTTTCAAGAGCTTTGACTCGATCCTCAAATTCACTGTTCTTCTCGACTACTTTTACCATACGTAGTTCGGCAGCTTTTCTTCTTTTTTCACTTTTTTCGAGCATTGAATCTCATACAACACATTCTCTACGGTATTGTGCGGTGCTTTCGGATTGTCGAAGGTAAAGATTCCGGTAAAACTCGACCGGATTGGCTCCCTTGGGTGGTTCTGGTACTCGATTGGAATCGAAGGCCCACAAATTTTTCAGCGTTTCTTCTTCTTCCATGATGGTGGATCCTCTGGTAACATTCACGTCATCCTCGCCCATCGCAACTTCTGGAGTGTTTGTCACATCGTACCTATCTCGTCTACTCAAGTGGTCGGGGGTGTCAAAAGGGTTGAGGTTATTATCATCCCCAGTTCCGTCCATCTCGGACGAAATCTGCTGGCCTAAATTCAGTAAAGAGGCTAATATTTCCCCTATCTAAATCGATACGTTTTATCCTAACAGACTAGCAATCAATGTCTATGGCTCTGCTCGTCAATATACCTGGAACAGGGGGGATTTACGGCTCAGCTAAAACTAACAAGCATATCGACTTAATTAATTAATGGGTAGGTCAAACTTTTAGGGTAATCTTCCGGAAGTATAGTATCGAAAATATTTCTAGAATCCCTAAATTATAATATATGTTATGAATTGGACTAAGATCCATAACATGGGGCAGATAAAAAATCAATTAAGACTTAGTTACTTTATTTTAAAATCGGTATGTTGTAAACACGATTACGGGAATACGGGTGGCTTTTAATTTAGCCTATCTTTTCATTCTATTTCAATACACACCCGTACGATGTTATTTTAGTCTGTTAAGAACCGTTAAAAGAAAGTTCGTCGAACAATAAAATACTGGGCTACTAAAAGCGACGTACAATAGTTAGGTTAACTACGATAACTATTTTCTACGGCACACTACCGATAAAATGCTAAGATCAAAACATGATCGGTAGGCTTAGGGCCATAGCAAATGACTGTAACGACTAACAGTCTTGAACACAAAATTTATTAAGGAAGCTTGCGCCTCGAATGGGACATTGTTTATCACACTAACTATATCGAATTAACACGAGGGACCTAATACTCGAACACCAGGTTGTTTTAGTAATTTACATTAAGTTTATTATTTTTATCGAATTTAGGTTAACACGCTTCGTAAGGCATAGAGCTAAACGCTGAAGACAATGTGGCTTTCACTGCAGTTCACTTGCTGCATTTGCGTTATAAAGCAGAGAAAGACTTCCTCCAATTAGTACACGTGGGAATCAGATGCCCAACAAAAATTAAAAGTGGCTGCGGCAAAGCTGGCCAGTCAGAGGTCGCCAGACACTTTTGGTAAATTTGGATAGTGCCAATCCCAACATGAACAGGTTGATCAGACCTATCCAGCTTAATGGATCGCTCTAATGATCATGCTGAGCAACAAACCAATCGGATGGGTTTTAACAAAACTCAGGTGGCGGACTTTTGTCTCTTCTCGTACGATCTTTCTACTCTTATTGAAAGGATATGGTAAAAAGAAACCCGAAAAAAAAATGGAAGTAGGAACGGAAATAATTTTGGACGGATGGTCGAGAATATGATTGAAAAAGGAAGGTACGCTCTCCACATTCGTTGATATACACCCACGTAAACTACAGTACCGAGTAGCAATACGGATCTACAAATAACATGAGATTGTATATATCCGCATGTGAAGTTTTAAGATTAAGAATAGACGATTCTCAAATCACACCCTCTTAACGGACGGAGTTAAAGTTAGAACAGAAGGTTGTGGATAAGGCGTTTGCATTAGGCTCGGCCACAGAACTCGAAAGACAAGTCTATCAAGTCCTGTCACAGTTGCCAAGTAAAACGTAGATGTGACGTCCGAAAACGAACGTACATCCCGAGTATAGGGAATGATATCACAATTCGAAGTATATCAATAAGTCTCGATTGATCGTAGAGTCAAAACCACAAACCAGCTCAAGCTCCCGAGGCCTACGAAGTATGTTGGGCGAATTTACGTAATTGGAAATAAATAAGTTTACAGTTTACGTTTTATTTCAATCGAAAAGGTTACTTACAAGTATGGTAACTAGTGTTAGGTCGTGCAAGTTATACATCATCTCGCCTCATGGTTCTCGAAGTTCGGTGAATTAACAAATCTCGAGTTAATATTCGTCTTCAAATTCGGAGAAGTAGTATCACGAACTATTTGAATTACTATCGATGTTCACATTCGAAAGTATTGGTGAAAACAATTTAAAAGGTGACTTGATGTCGTATAAAAGAGCTGTATTTTGTCGTGAATAATATTTTGTATTCATGACAAATGGAAAAACTATCACGTCTAAAATGAGACTGACTGTTCACTCTTAGGCCAAAAACGTGAACAGTCAAAGAGATTAAAATTAGTTCACTGATGATCGATATCGTATTTCTACATGTCACCATATCGTTAAATAATAGTCGGTCAACGTGTCTTCAATGTTTCTTAGATTTGGGGAATCAGCATATTTCCCGTTTATCTTATAGTTATTATAAACTTAAAATTTGAGAGCCGTTCCCTATCGTAATGGTAGTACAAGATGATGGTGACGTGAGGGGAAGGCTACGGGTAATCAGATGTCACAAATGTGAAATAGAAGAGTACTTTTTCTTGAAAAAATGGAAAATAAATTAAGATGATAAAGTATGGTACATAATCATGTAATCTAAAATATAACCACAATAAATTTATGAAATAAAAAATAGAAAATATGGACTTGTGGTTAATTTTTGTAAAAAGAAAAGTTCATGCAAATTAAAAAAAAGAGAGAAAAAAGCTTTACAGGAAGTACCGTCCGTTCGATCTGCACCAAAGTTGGTAGCATGCTACAATAAATTATAATGAATATTTATTTCAAATTTCGTACATATAGTTCCGAAATTCTGCATTTTATGATCAATATAAAAACAAAAATAGCGGTACCGAAAGTATTGCCCACCCGATTCTCGCCAAAATTGAAAGCGTACTACCAATAAAAATAAACATTTACTCCGAATTTCATGGTTATTGGTGCAGAATTGAGCATTTTATAGCCAACATGAAAAATGGTGGTATCGGAAGTACCGTCCGGCCGATCCGCACCAAAATCAATAGGTCTGGTCCTTGACTCAGTAAAAATGTTCTACCAGATGTCGTGATAATCAGACATAAATGAAACAAATATTTATTAAAATTTATTGTAGCATGTTACCAATTTTGGTCAGGATTGACCTGACGGTACTTGCAGTAAAGTTTTTTTTCTCCTCTTCTTTTCTTCTAATTTGCATGAACTTTTCTTCTTATGAAAATTAACCACATGTTCATATTTTATTTTTTTTGTTATATAACTTTATTATATTTCTTTGGTTTTATTTGAAATTATATGATTATTTATCATACTTAATAATCATAATTAATTTTACCTTTCAAGAAATAATTCTTTTAAATTTCACATTGTGTAATATTTTGTCAGCAGCTAACAAATTTCATACAATCGTAACATATTACTAATGCATATAAACTTACAAACGATCAATTGGACCATCAAAATTCGTAATTCTTTTTTTTGAAAACCTACTTTTTCTAGCGAGGCTTGCTGCGCCAGAGTTTTTTTATGTATAAATGTTGTCTTTTAAAAATTAAGTTTTAACCTAAACTTATTATTTTATTGTTAACTGAATTTACTCTGAAACCTTTAATTGACTTCCTCTTTCTGGCTATACCTAATGAATTATGTTTTATTCATTCAATCTTATGTGTGAAAAAAAGTAACCTAACGCAAAGATAAAATTTAAGTTTTTTATGTTTCAAAAAACGAATTGTAATTTTCCGGAAAAACAAAATTCATTTAAAAATTGAAAATGAACTTTGAAAAGAACATGTTTGTATGTTCGATATGACTGGTGAAGAGTTTGAAAATTTTTTGATACGTATAGGACGAGGTTTAGTTATGGAAAAATGTAATGTATGATAATGGTCCTTGCCTAAATAATGCTAACCAACGGATTGCTCGAACTAGTAAAATCATCATCAAAGCATCTTTCAAATTACTCCTACAAATTTCCGTCCACTGACCCATCAAATTTCTGGAAGCAGCCTCTTCAGTGTAGACAAATTCCACACTTTTAATTAATTCTTTCGTGCAATTTACAAATAAGGGGACATATAAAAAGGAGTATTTAGTTCTGAAGTAAGATCACTTAAGTACATATATTACATTTGTTACACATAGTTGCAGGTTACATTGTATTTTAAGTTTTTCCTAATCCTCCTATCTGACGCCCTATTATTGTGAGTTCAACAGTGTCAAGTTTTGGTGACTTTGTCAGCTGTAGAGTAGTACTGTGCTCTCAATTTGCTCGCACAATTGCGTTTAAGGTAGATATTTAAACTTATTAGGTGGGGACTGGTTGGCGCAGCATTCAGGTGTTCTATCCTACATCTAGAAGGTTCCTGATTTGAGAGCAACTGCTGCTAACATTCCGGATCTTCTCTCATCAACTCAAGTAACCCATCCTGTCAAAACACGTGTGACCTATCGGGTATAAACTTGGTGCTCAGCCTTGTTTCCACATGGTTTCTAGTTCGAAACCAGTCACCAATAACAATATATGTACAACATAAACCCCACTCTCGCAAACCTGACTTGAATACCGGGGCGTTTCTAAACAAAGTTTGTGAAGCTGAATAGTAAAATATGAAATTAATTTTTAGCGACACCTGACTTCTATTGTCTCTGTGTTATCTCTTCCTAAACAAAGCATCAGAATGATAACAACTAGTTTCTCCTCATTGTAGTGATTATTAACATCGAGATTACTCTAAAGTTGTTTTCTAACTTTCCATTCACATCTGATTTGCTGATGTGAAGTAAAGAATGGCTCTCATCCAATGAAAAAACCATAAATTTTCAGACATTTCTCAGAATCGCTAGCGCTGCTGTGGGGTTAATAAATGTTAGAATCCTCTTTGGGAATTTTTAAAAACCGTCTCGGTAGTCTCGATAGACTTTTTTTTTAAATTGTGGAAAATGAAAATGAGTTCTATAATCATTGTTTTGTAACTTAACCTCCCTCTTTGGTCTATTCTGGCTACGCCACGATTCTTAACGGACTTATTCAACCTACTTTTTCATTCATTCGCAAGTACTTGCCAATCCAGTATCCGTTGTTGACCAGATTATGATGCGTCAGCAAAACCCCTTTTGGAGCACTGGTTGTTCCCTGAAATGATTTAAATAGTGAAACGCGAATAAAATTTTTAAAAGATTTATTGTTTTCCCTACAATGCGGACTTACCGACGTGAACTGTAGGTCACATTCGTCAAAAATGTCTACCTCATTCTTCACTTGGTCTATTTTATGCCGATACTCGTCTTCACCCATGTCAAATAGTTCGCTCCATGTAAAAGTTCCTCTATAAACAAAATATCGCGCATATTAGCTTCAAAGACTCGATAAATTTTTGAAAATATTCTTAGGCCTGAATTGTTATTATTCTGTCTGTCTTTCGCAGAGTCAAGATTACTTTTATGATTTGTATTTCAAATTTACTCAGCATGCAAACTAGGTTATTAAAACTGACTTCATGAAGTGATTAGGGGTGGGGATAGTGAAAATTTTCCGTTCCATGACAAAAGAATACTAATAATATAATTTTCCCATTTTGACCTGATTTTCTTTTATGTATGGGTAAAGTGGGGTCAGGTAGATCAAAACTTTTTGGAAACCATTTACTCAAGCTACAATATATCTGAGAATCTTATTCTTATTTTATTTTATAAAGAACATCTTTAGCTTTCATATGCTGTCTTGTTCCTTTTAACCTAAAAATAAACCCAATAATAACTCTTGATCAAATACTTACTGTACCCCAACAATAGTTGGTCTACATGACCGCACACACACTTTTTTATTTTTTTATTTCCAAGTCAAATACAGAATTGATCACTAATTGTCAGATAAGAATCTTTAAATCATACCCATATGTAACGATAATAATTCATTTTTAAAATAAATTTTTGCATTATTATACCTTCCTATTTTCATTCAGTTACTATCTTTGCCAACACAGTGCGTATCTTTTGCCCCTCCAATCTATGTTTCCATCACCATTCTGTATTTCTAATTTTTCAGTACTGTGGAACTGTTGGTGGTCTACTTGACCATACTTAAACCCTATATATATTTTATACTATAATACGAGCAATAATTGTGTGTGTGTGTGTGTGTGTGTGTGCGCGCGCGAGGTGTGTGTGTGCAATCGCGTTCTGAAGCACACCAGTTTTTTAAGGGAAGTGTCACAAGTTAATCGTCCCAATTGAGATCTGACCTGGTATTGTTTGTAGAACAAGGATTCAAAAGAACATTTTTGCACATTTTCTGTGCAGTGAGTTACATTTACATAAATGATTCTAAAAAATAAGGAATCAAGAGAAAACAATTAGTTATTTTTTCCCAGGTAAATCCAATTTTTCAAGTATAAATGGTGCGAAGGCAAGAATTTAATGTGCCGACTAAAAATCGGTGCGATTGGTTCACTACGAGGCCCTGTTTGGCAATTTAATTTTTAGTTATCAATCATCATAAAAGAGTGAGAAAAACTCAAAATTGAAATTTCTGTACAGGTCCTTGTAGGGATGCGATCTCACTTATTTCTGGTACTCACATTACATTACTGCCTCCTCACAATTTTTACTTGAAAAATTGAATTCATGTGAAAAATTTTTTTTATTCTATGGCATCAGCTATCAGCTCCTTATTTTTAGAATATTTTAGATGGATTTAACTCACAGCATGGGAAATGGACAGAAATATTCATTTGAAGCCACATTCTATAAAACGTACATGGTCATATTTGTTGCAGTTGAGGACAAATTTTTTAACATTCGCTGTAGCTTGTTAGAGACAGTCGACAGTCACCAACCATTGTCCAAATAAGGGTATTTTTTTGGTCTTTCACCACTCTAATTGGTGTATTTTGACATTTCTAGGTGATTTTCAACATTCATCAACTTTAGACTTTCACCTCAACACATACATGGGATATAAGTTAACAATATTTATCAAATAACTGGATGGTGTATTTCTTCATGAATTGGGATGAAATTTAGCATGGGTATACGTTGAGTCTGTATCACAGTCACCCATTAGTTTTTAAATGGGGACTATTTAAATTTAAAAGTTTTTGATAGTGTGCCAGGGTGTAATTACATTTTTTTGAAGTTTTTGTTAGTTATAGCACAAAATTCTTACAACCTATAATGAATGCAATCTGCAATAAACATAATTTGAAATTATGTCTATTCTAGGCGACATCTATCTTTCCAACTGGCATACCATGGGCTGTTTTCTTCTTTGGACAAATATTTACAGCTTTTCTTTCAGGATAGTAAAACAAAGCTTTAAAATTGAATTAGAAGTAGGTAATGAAAATTTATAAGCCTGAAACGTAACTGGGGTGGACTACTAAATAAGTGATGAAAATGCATGACTCTCTTACAATCTGCTTCACCTTGGAGCCGGGCATGCCACTACTTTTGGCTTTTTCAAATTTTATTGGTGAATATGGAATGTACTACAGATATACTTCAGTAAAAAAAAATTTCTTAAAATTTAAGACAAAAAAATGCAACAGAAAATATTACATCCTGTACCCGTACGAAGCCAGGTTAATCAGTTAGTGTATTATAAATTACAAGCTGTTATCCGCCTTCAAGGGAGGTTAAAAAAAATTTATGACTTTTTTTGTTCGTCAGTTTTAAAAATTTAGGAAATTTGAGAAAAGCGTCTATGGAACCCGCTGTCTCATATTTTTTACTAAAATTTCTTCTAAATTCTAAAAGCGATAAGCAAAAAAAAATTCATAGAGCAATCACCCCTTTCACCCCCTTTACTGCACCCTTGAGCTCTTTCTGTTGATACTTTTTTCATGTAAGTCTGTCAATTCGTTTTGGCATGAGAAAATAGGTTGGTGTTGTGAGCTTACATTATTAATACGTATGTGATAATTAGTACTATTACAATACATCTTTCATTTTTGATTTGTTTTAATATTTTCTTACGTTCACGAGTACAATTCAAGACAGACTTTATTAACTTATACAAGTTCAAAAGTGCTTCCAATCGTATTTGGATAGTTTTCATACATATATATATAAACTTTAAAAAAAAATTTTTAAATTTACAATGATGACGTAGAGCCACGCAAAGAAGTGTCAGTCACGCAAATTACAGATAGACACCCGCAGGGTAAAAAACATATCAATGTTAATATATGTATTTTCCTTTGGAACGTAAAAAAAAGTAACTTTGAAAATGTAGAATTCTTGAAAAGTGGGCTTACCTGAGCTCCTTAAAATCGGCTTCAATTGACTTGTCACTAATGCGAGGCTTATAAGATAGAGATGAATTTTGTCTTTTTTTTTCTCCATAATTTGATAGTTTTGACGCAAAAATATTGTTTCATGTCATTGAAAGTGATTATATTCTAGTTTGGGTTTGAACTTAGGCCACTACATTTTGTGGGCACAAATGCTGCGGCATGGAAATATCATCGCCAACAATTCTTTGGCATTCAACCCGCATTTAGTTGTGATCCTCTTCGACTCTTTTATCATTCTTAGTGGAGGTAGTACGACTAATATAATTATATTATGCAGATGAATCTCTGAGGCGAGTATGACAGTCAGTGTGTGGCATTTTGTTCAGAGGAAGTTGTGGATTTTTTTCCGCTATAGATCATGCTGCTTCTGTAGCTGCTCCATTCCAGCACGTATTGACATTAGAGAAGGATTTGACAACTCTCTAAAGTAATTTTTTCCAGTTACTTGTTATAATTAACAAAGTGAGGTTTGTAAAATTCTTTAGGTGTTAATTGATTAATACGTGTACAGGGTCAATAGGTCAATGTGAAAATGTATGAAAATTTACTTTTATTTACTCGAGATTCAGAATTATTTCTGATGGTTTGTAATTGATGTTTCAATCACAATGATAGGTATTAAATATTTTTCCGTAAAATTTGTGAAATTACTCGGCGGGTGTCCTAATGTACCTAGCGTAGGTTATATAAAATAATTTTAAAAAGTTTTTCATAAAACATTTCAGATTCGGAAGTTGGAAAATACTTACAGAAATTTCAGTATGTAATTGTTTTTTCATATAATAGATGTTATTTACCATCGTGCTCTGAAAGCTGTGCTCTTGGCTTAAAAATTTATCGTTTATATTATATATGGAAATATTTGAATGGATTTCAAAATTTTGATCAATTACATTAATGTTTCACGATTAAGGCATTAAATGAGAGAAGTTTTGGCCTGAAAAATTGATCGTCTCAATAAATGCATGCGTACTTGCGGCATTGAGTCGATGTAGTGACGACTGTTTTTAACAATGGTAGTTCCATGGTTTGGATGTGCGAATGATTGTCGAAATCTATAATTTCAGGAGTTACTTTGCTAAGAAGTTTGTACAGCACTTGTTCATCCGTAGTTTCGCTCAAGATTATGGCCTTCGAGTCGCTCAGCAGTAGGCACAATTTCAACTCCGGCGCTTCGTAAAGTGGATTTATATTCACCTGCAGAATAAAGATTTAATAGTTGAGGTTCTATGTTGTGAGCAGTTCATGACTATTTACTCACCGTTACGAGTCCTGCCTTGGCCGCAGCCAGGAAGGAAAGATACCATTCCACCGAATTGAATCCACAAATGGCGATGTGGTCACCTTTTTTCAGACCTAAGGCATAGAATGCTGCAGCCAGCGTATTTGTCTAATCAGTTAGAAAAAACAAACAAAATCGATACATTTTAAACATTGTCTCTATGATAATATAATTTGAGTTGTGGAACTAAGTTGAATTGCTAGTTTGAATTTTAAAATTGTTAGCTACACAGCTTTACCACTTACATTGAAAATTTGAGGAATTGGGTTGATCGCTTCAATGTCAGCTAAAATTTAACGATCGAATTTCGCTATGAAGATAAGAATGAGGTATTCATTTAAACATTGGATAAATTCTTATAGAATAACTTTGAGCAGGAAAATTTTCATTGAATTTTTCTCAGTAACTTATGATATAAAAGTTTATAGAGCATTGTTGCACATAATTCTGATCAGTGGCGAATCTAGGGGAGGAAATGGGGAAATTCCGCCCCAAATGCCAAAAAAATGAAGAAAAAAAGTAGAACTAAGAAAAAAAATGAAATAAGATCGCAGAATTGAGATAAAAACGGTAAAAAAATTAGTTGAAGAGCAAAAATAAAAAAATTCAACTACTCAAAAATTTTTTGATTTTCCCCCCAAAATGACTTTCTGGACCCGCCACTGATTCTGATCGGTTTTTGTTGTTGTTTTTCATTTTCATTTTATTTGTCTAACAAAGGTTCTTATTTTAAGCAGTTTCTCATCCAGAAAAAATTTATAGGTTTTATTTTATTTTTTTAATTTTCACTTTCCATTTATACAGTTTTTCATTCTATTTTGTTTGGTATGTGATATAATAAGATGAATCTTCTAACTCTTTTGTCATATTTTTCCGAAGAAAGGTAGTGAGCAAATGATTGATCCATTTTAATGGAACTATACTGATATGTTCTAATTGGTTGAATGAACTGCGAAAGTCCATATAATTTGGTAACTAGTAGCGCACCTCGAAAGAAAAAATTATCCACACGTTAATTCATATAAAAGATAGTCGTAGTTGAATGATTGATCGTAATTTTTTTTTTTTTGAAAGGTTGAAACTTCATCCAAGGAAAAATACTGGGTGTGCTGAAGCTGCCTCGAATTCGAAAACATGCAATCAGATGTATACTATAGCAATATATCTGTTCAGAAATTGAAAGTCATATTCCCGCCTAGTTATGTCTGGAGAGAAAATTCAAAGTCAATAAAAGTCAGAAAGAGAATGCCTAAATGTAAAAAAAGAGTGGGAAGTGTAGTCTACAGTATGTGTACCTACGTCCTGAAATCTTATTTCATTCATCGAATGTCGATTCCTCTATTGTTGGTGGAAATAATTATAACTAACATTTTAAAAAGTACCTATATTAATCATTGGTAGAGAATATTCAGCATGGAGCAACGGGCCCACCCAAATTAATTTTGACTCATATGCTAGCTCTTCCTGAATTACTTTCTTTGCTGGAAACTTTGCGTAATTCAAACTCTCATTTCATTTCTCTCTCTATCACAGTTGTTTTTTGCTCTCACTCTATCCCCCTTAATCGAAAAAGTCGCCGTCTACCTTTGACCTGCATCTGCTAGTTCATCCTTAACCCATGCAAAGAAAGAAGAAAAATCTGTGAAGCTCGAATTGTCTGAATACCTCATTTTTCTTAATAACTGCTATATTTATGTTAGCAAGTAATAGGGAAGAACTGAGGAAGCCATTACATAGTCATTAATGTTATTATCATACTAATTACTGTAGTTTAAAATTGCTTACTTACCCTGAAAACAAGAACTGATAAGGACTTGTAAAATTTTTATTTTTGAACACCCCCGCGTTTATAATATTCTGCGCCTTGTTTGAAACAGAGTATACATACGTCACCAAAAATATCTTTCTTTACCTTTTCCTCCACTTGGGCGTACGTCAACTTTTCTCCTTTGTACATCGATACTGCTATTCTATTTGCGAATGTGGACGCAGAATTTTCCACTAACTGACCGATGGTCAATGTTTTCAAGAACTCAGATGTATCACCTTTCCAGTAACTCTTTGCCTCGAAGTTTTTTACGTCACTCTGTGGGTGTCTGAAAAATAGTCAGGAAATTAAGATCAAATATTTTACTGTTATTTTGATTATCCCATTCTGTAAAAGAAACATTAAATGATTTGAACATTTTTGATTTTTTTCAATTGTCAGAATAGTTAGACACGAAGTTGTATGCAGAATTCACACTGAGAAAGAGCAGAAATTTAAAATAGCTAAATTTGAAAAAATCGTTTTTCTAATTGAAAACAACAATCAAAAATGATTCCTGGGAAATGAGGGAGAGAATACGCGTGAAAAAGTGGACACCATGCCTCCACCCGCGTATCCTCTTGCAGAAGAAAGTGTTTTGCAATATTTTAATAACTCTAAATGGAACTCAGTAAGATCTTTGAAATGTTCTTTTCCGGCTATGTTCATAGTTACAAAATTTCAAGGCTAATATTCCATAATTTTTCATGTTTTCGTATATCTATTGTGAAAATTTTGAAGATTTAAATACAAATTATAAGACGACATTTTTCTTCCACGAGCTTTTTATTAATCCTGCCTAAATAATTACAGACTTTCTTCTTATGAAACAATTTATGAATGTTGTCAGTGGCTTGCTTTATTCTCTAACATTTAAATTTTTACTCAATTTGGTTAAACTTAATTAGTGAAATTATTGCAATAGGGCAGGCATCCTTTAAGTTTCTTGTTTTCGGCTCATTAAAGCTTACATAATACTTCATAACTATTTTTTTATTTTTTTAAACAAAATATCATTGTTTTACTATTATTTTGTAGACTTACTCGTTGCTTTTTTCGCTGTCAAATGACATTGTATTATTTTCTACCTAATTTACGTCTGAAGTGGGTTAACTATATCACTTGGGTGTCCTGGATTTTTTGTGAAATATCTTTGGAAACCTGTGTAGGAAAGAAAGAGTAAGTCAGTGAATAAAATTTATGTTAGTCAGAATTAATCAGTGACAATTTGACTTGTACAATTTGTAAAAAAAATCAAATCTGCCAAAATTTTGGGATTAAATTAACTTTTTGCATTGTTTTAAGGTAGATTTCGTAGAATCAACCTATTGTGGAAGGCGTCACGTCATGACTTCGAGAAAATTTCACTATAGTTTTTCTGTTTTTCGATCATGGTCTCCAGACCACAAAAGTTTATATAGGTATTTTTAATATGGAACATTATGAAATTTGTCAATCTCCTGGAAGGCGTATTTCTTTACGGATTGGAGTGAAATTTAGTATGTGTGTATTTTTGGTTCATATTTCGGTCAGGTTCGAAGAGCGGCTAAATTCACTTATTAGTTTCCGAATTACGGCTTTTTAAAGTTTTCATTATTATCTTATACAAAATTCTTAAAACCTATAATGAACACAACTCCAATACACATAACGCAAGATTCAGTCTATTCTAGATGAAATCTATCTTCAAATTATATTATGCATATATGTATGTTGAGTAGAAAAGAGAATTGAAAAAAAACTTCTTCCTCCTCTTTGATCATGGTCTGACGACTAGTGGATATGATTCTCTTTGTCTCACTCTGTTCCATATTTTTTTTTTTCATCGAGTTTAATTTGGGTCTACAAAAAGAGGGTTAAAACAATATTATTAAATACTATGCAAGTGAAACTGCGGGTAGGAGCTCCTGAATATATATGAAATTTTGACCCTACCCCTAGCCTCAGAACAGAAACTGATGATCCTGTTGCAATAAAATTTGGCAAAACGTTAAAATATGTAATTCAAAACCAACGTCTGTTTCAAAAATTATGACTATGCTGTGACATCTGAAAACACAAGGCCTTCCCCCACGTCACCACCAAACTTCGATCATTAATATGCTAGTAAGGAACAGCTCATGAATTATATGATTATACTATTGGTAAGCCATAGACAAATACATCGAGTTTAACATGAAGATAATTCACCACACCATGAAATATTACGATACATCAATCGATTATCTTTCTATACTATGTGGTGACATGTATTTTAGAATTTGATCATCGATGAACTAACAACTTATCTCTCTTGATTGTTCACAATTTTGGTTCAACTGTGAACAGTCAGTCTCGTTTCATACATTGATTAATTCCATTTGTCGTGAATACGTAATATTATTCACGACATACTACAGCTTTTGTTTTGACTTTAAGTCACTCTTTTTCAAGTTGTTTTTACCAAAATTACTCGAACGTGAAAACCGATAGCAGAACTGTGCCAGTCCATTCAAACCATTTTTGATTCCAACAACAATCATACTTGGTTGGAGTCTGTTGGTTCACCAGATATCGAGAACCACGTGGCAATATGATTTTATAACACCTGCACAACCAGATATTTTACCATTCTACTGTAAGTGACCTTTTACTGTAATAAAAGACGTGAATTGTACTAATGGGTCAGCCAACTTATTTAACCCGTCTACTTGAAATTGCCCGACATTCTTCGTAGGCCTTTGGGGCTTTCACTGGTAGGTTGGTGGCCTAACTGTTTGAGCTGACTTGTGATCTTGACTCTACAATTTCTCAAGACTCGTTGATATACTTCGAATCGTGATATCAAACCCCTATACTCGGGATGTACGTTCATTTTCAGACGTCACAATACATACCCACGCCCACCTTAGATCTTTTCTTAAAATTAATTTTAATAAGACAGTACATTTTTATGAAAAAACTTGATGCACCTACCTACTCATCCTACACCTCTGTCCCGGTTAGGAAATGTAATTATGGTAAGCTAGTGTGGTGTATCCCAAATACACTACATTGATGAATGAATATACACAATGAAAAAAAAAGTCTGTCACTTTACTTTTTATTTTTTGTTAGTACTTATATAATAATGTATAAACTTTAGATGGGAGCATTTTTTTGGGGTCTGGGGACTAAGATCAGAAAAACAACAGTGAAATTTTGGTGAAGTTGTGACATGTTACTCTTCGCAATAGGTAGATTCTGCGCAATTGACCTAAAATTATGTTACATTTGAATTATATGAGGAATTTTTAATGAAAATTATAAATTTGTTATTGATATCTGCTGAAGGATTGTTCCTTGAGAGAAGAAAAACTGTATGTTTGTGAATACAAAGGTGAAATCCAAGGATGATAATTGCCGTAAAATAATTATTTAAATAATGATATGTTCAGTACATGTACATGCGTGACTATTTCTGAGCAATAAGTATCATTTTTACGTTTGGCTCTGAAGCTATTCTAACTTTCTAACTCAAGGTAAAAATTTCTGAAATTTAATTACCGTTAAATATTTCCATATCCCATGATACATATATCGTATTCGTATGTATTCTGTTTCATAATCCAAATTAAATTTAAATATTCAATCTTTACGTACCTTATCGCCTGCTAACGATCAATTAATTATTTGCATTTGTCGTTTAGTGAAAAAATAAAAAAATCTGTACACGTTTGGCCTATCTAACCAAATTCACGTTTTGAGAAAGAATGTCCCGATGATTAAACGAAAGTTATGACTTTAACAAACATGATCATTTCAAAATATGTATTTTGAAGCCCTTAACGCTTGTGGAGTGTGATCAACAAGTGTAGCCTTATCACTTACATGTTCACCGAGTGTCTTCTTTTCTGGCATATTTCTATTCTATTTGCACGATAAAAATGAAGATACGTTGAGTTAATATATAGCCTACGCCAAATGTCGTTACTTCATTTATCTACATGAGCCAGTTGACATTTTGTCGTCCATACGTTTAAGATTACATTAACTTTTAAAATTCTTCCTCGAGTAGTTTTGGATCAGTTGCAAAGAAATCAGTCACTAAAGGTTGATCGCTGGTTAGCCTAATAATAGAATTTGCTTGAAAATAAGTTCGTCATCGTCATCCCCGACCCCTTAAGAGTGAAGCCGCTGTCCTAGAATCGAAGCTTAGGGTGGGCATCTATAGTGCGGATTTTTTTCTTCACAACGCCGTTCATTAAGTATAGACAGCCCGAGGAAATGTAATTTATTTTTTAGAGGTCATAGAAATCTGTAATAAACTTTGGATGATAAAGGACTGTCTATCGGTTCAGCATTGAGAGACTTTTTATCAGTAGTAAACTTCAACATTCAACGTAATGTCACCGCTGCGTTTGCTTCCAGTGAGTCGGCTTTTTCTCCTATGTTAAAATATTTTTCTCATCAGTAAGCACCGTCTATATTTCTTATAAGGTCTGTGATCATCATTCCATATCAGTTCGATATTCAACAACTTTGGCCTGTGTAAAGGACGCCTTTAAGGGGAGACTGTCATGTGTCTTGAATGTAGGATATAATACGTATTCACTCATAAAAAATCAATAATCGTCTGGAGGCGACTAGACGTCGCTGTTGGTAAGATGAGCGCAAACTCCATTTTTATTGTGCTCGTTCACTTCTAAAAAATAGAAATTTTTTTTTTCTTTTCGTTTAATTTCAATCGGGCAAAAGTATAAATATTAACGTTTCCATGATGAGAAGATCGCTTAGCAATTTAAAAATGAATTTTTTCTACCTTATTGTCGGAATATGTGAGTGCTGCGTTTATATAAATGCTTTCCAGTTATCCAAGGTTTGTTACCAGCTTTCGATTTACAAACGTTTCGTATTGGGAATAATTTTGCGTATTAACATTTTTTAGCTGTTCTGTGGCTGTTTTCGTTTGGAATTTAGAAACTTGCAAAAATTTTATAATTTAGTTTTTAGACCATTGGCTGCTTTTATAATGTTTTAAGACGTAAAGCTACTGATATGTGGTAGGCCTACCGTACCATTAAATAGAGGTTAAAAATTGATTTCAGTTATGCTTTTTGCTGTAGTTGAACGTTGAAAAATAAAATGTAGTTACATTTGAGCATTTGTGGCAAGTATCAGTAGGACTTCAGTAATGTTTAGTCGGAGAAACTGTAATTTAAATTTGGACTTGGGTCAACTGTGGCTGATCATAAATTGGACATCTATCTATTCACTGTTGACGAACATTCTGGTGATCGACATTAACTCGAATTTATGTAACTTAGTGAATTTAATTTCACTTTTAATTGAAAATCTTGAATATGAAAACAAAAGTTTTATTGCATGTTAAAATTTTACCTCAATCTACTCAAACCACTTCGAATTCTTACATAATTTTCAACAATCACCCTAACAGAAAGGGAGTTTATATTTGGTGTGTTGCATATGACTATGTGTAACCAACGAAATGTGTCTTTAATACAAAGAGAATATGAATAGAATCTATCTCCGCATAAAAAACGGTACCAAAAACATAACACTTCAGGGAAAGCTGGGATTGGCATTTCTGGAAAGAAAAAATTTTCTCAAATTTGTTCCATATAATTTTTTTATTATCTTTACCTTCATGAATATAAATAAACAAAACAAGCGGAAATTAATATAAAATTTGTTGTTTTTGGATCTGTAAACCTCTCCTATTTCAATCAAGCTATTATTTAAGCCAGAAAATTGAATTTGGTACAGCTGGAAAGAAGATAAAATTTACCTGAATCTGTTTCCATCAAAGTTTTTATTTCTGTAAGTATGTATGTATGTATGTATGTATGTATGTATGTATGTATGTATGTATGTATGTGTGTACGTATGTATGTATGTACTTATGTACGTATGTATGTACGGACGTACGTACGTATGTAACTGCCTTCTGAAGAAATAAACCAAAAAATGATCTAGATAGGTCCCAAGTTTGCAAAAATTGGTTGAATAGAAATATGAGCATCTCAGTCTATTGGTCAGCACAGTAAGTGATAACATAGACTAAAATTAGCGGACAGATAAGGTTTTATTTGCCAATTTTTCTAGACCTAGGCTGTGTATAATTATTATGATTTATGATTCTCGAGATATGTTATAAAAATAACGTATTGCTGAAATTCCTCAGCATGAATTGAATTATAAAATTTTTTGTAATTTCCACATCCAAGCTTGAAAAAGCGTTGAATTCACTGCATTGCAGGCTTCACCGCAATATCTATTCTTACTGCAATCGTAAATCAGTATGCCACCGTACCTAATCTATTAAACAAAATATTGTGCTGGTAGGCACAACGAACATTTGCTAACTTGCAGCTATTTTGTAAATGGAACAACCCCATTTAATCCTTCACACTGACTGTTAATTAATCTCTCGATAAATCGTATTCGAAAAAGCCTACGTAATATTTCCACTCTCTTTGAAAAAAATACTGTCTTCACATATTCCCTCTTTCGGAAAGGTGCCTTACCTACTCCTTCAGACACATACTACACGTAGTATTGACAGTGGCAGATCCAGAAAGTTATTTTGGGGGAGAAATGACAAAATTTTTGGGAAATTCAGCTTATTGTTTTTTTTCTCTTCAACTAATTTTTTTAGAGTTTTTATTTCAATTCTGCAGCTTTATTTCATTTTTTCCATTGATTTTTCCTTATTTCTTCTTTTTTTTTGGATTTTGTGAGAAATTACCTCATTTTTTCCTTGGACCCGGCACTGAATTTTGATGCCTCAATACGCTCCTCCAACTGAATTTGAAGGTTAAGCGGAACTTTATTCTAAAATTCTCGAATTTGAAGGGAAGTGATAGCCAAAGTTGACAAATGTTGTGCATGTAGCTCTGAAATAAATATCAAGATCTTTTCCCTGAAAACTCCCTCTCATTGCTTCTCATATAACGCAAAATTAATAAGTGGAAGCTTTATTGAATCGCTTTCCATCTCTGTCTGACTGGCCACAAATTTTGGTTGCAATAATTGGTGCTGTAGTTCATGCCTTGGAGTAATTTAATTTCTTGGTTTAACGGTTTCGTGACTCTAAATAGGCAATTTTCGACATTAACAGTTACTAGTTTTGATTGCAATTAGTATAAAAGTTCATCCTATTAATTTATTTTCTATTTGGGAGTTAAATGGGTCTAAAATAATGAGGAATTTAAAAAACTATATTATTTGTGTAAGGGCCGATTTTTCAGTCACCAGCTAAGAAATTCATCGATCAAATCGCGCTAAAATTCTATTCAACTTTTTGCGCCATCTGCCAGTTAAACTAATAAATTTAAATCCCAATTCAGGATGAAAAAACTGGTACTAAGATTATTAGATTATATTCTCTCTGGACCTGAGTAGTTCTCATTTTATAATGTTTTAGCTTTAGAAACGCTGACGTCAGCATTTTGTTCCAATGTAGAATACATTGTGATAAAAATATAGGGGTCAAACAACAACAGTAAACGTATAGCACTTGAGAACTAAGTCTTAAAAAATTGTTGGACGAGTGTATATTGGTCGGGTATTAGTCAGAGACATATATTTACAAAGATCTTTAACAAGTCGATCAAAAATATGTCAAAGATGAATGGTTTCTGATCAGGATATAGGTTACTGCACATGTATTGTGTCTAATGAAGTGAGAATAGATATCCTTAAAAAATTCTATATGGGGACTATACATCTCATACAAACGATGTCATTCCTAATCAAGTGTATTACACTCTACATCATATATACACTTTGTTCGTATGTTCTTGCTTGCACACACAGGCAAGTAAGATACAACATTTGGCCAATAATACTTTGATATATAAAGATTTTGAGGATGTCTAGGGCCAGTTTAAGAATGTATTATGTCATTTCTTATCAATTGCCATTGCAATGAATGAGAAATGACTGACTTTTTATAACACATATACATATGTGTATGTACATAAGTATATTTATGTGTGTGTGACAATTTCCCTACATAAACTCACAAAACTAGTTACAAAATTGCCTGTTTGTCTAGAATTTGGCTCTTCCATACATTTGTGTATGATATGGTAGAACACACAATACTGTTGATTACCTTCTATGTGAGAATACTTCTTCTTGACAAGGTATTCCACAGTGGTGACCCGGATGTGATTTTTTTTGGCTACATTGTGGGTATCTAGGTGTGTTGGGCTTTCCTTAAAACTAAGTGTGGTGTTCTGACGAGTTACGCTTTTGTAATACAGTTATTTTTACAAGTCCTAGACATCTTTGGCTGTTGAAGTAGAGGCCTGATTTTAAAAGTGGGAAGTCTATACCCCTCTTTCTAAATATTTTTCCAGAAGGGAAACAGGAAGCAGACCTGGAGGAACAAAGTTGGCCTAATCTTTCAACTCCTCCACCTTTGACAAGAGACTCTGACATCTCAGAAGCTCCAGATCAGCAAAGAAGGATCTGGAGGCCAGAAGTTTTATATTTGGGAACTGCTTTAAACCTTTACAACTTAGCAGTTCAAACACTAAAGAGTGGTCAAACATTGAGCCAAAATGCCGACCTTCTGACACTAGACCAACAACAAACAGAGTCTGTGTTCACTCTTGAAGGATAAAATTCTAATTTGAAAGAATTACAGCAGAAGCTAAGTGACTTCAGAAAAAATATGTCCACTCCAAGTACAATCCTAGGTAGAAATACTGCTAACCAAGCGTTGTCAGCATCATCTAGGGCAGGTGGGGCTGGTCAACCACAGTTGACCCCCAAAATTTTAGCTCAGTTGTTTTATCTCTTGCAAAATCAATTGGTGCAAAACCCTGCATTCCTAAGATGAAGGATAGAGATTCCAGAATTCCTGCCAAATGAAGTAAATCTTTGGCTTACTTTTCTCGAAGGTAGATTCAAAAACAAAAATCTATAGAGTGATCAAAAATACAGTATGCCAGCAGAAATTATAGATCATATTCCAGATATCATTAAGTACTTTTTGACAGAAGCAGACAAATACATGTGGTTCTGTAGAAAAATAAAAGGTGTGTTTGATAAAAACCAAAAACCAAAAACCAAATAATAGACATTTGTATGCGTGGAATGAAGATGGGAGACGATAAACCATCCATTTTCATGGCCAAATTAAGTTAGAAGGCTGACAACATAGTATCACCTTTGGTTATTGGAAATCATTTCTGCAAACAACTACCCTAAAATGTTGTGCAGTGTTTGGCTGCTGTGGGTATCACAGTTATGAATACATCTGAGGACCTGGACTTCCTAGCTAAGAGTGATGATAGTGCACTAGAATATACAAGATCAAAATCCTCAATTGGAGCACTATCAACAAAGAATGGATAAATAGCTCAGCCTTGAGCCCAAATCACTCAGCTGACTACTACTGTTCATAAGGATAGGACAAACAGGAGATAATACTTAATTAACTCGGGTGCAGACTTGAGCATGTTGCCAGTTAACAAAAATCTGAAAATACTCCCTCCAAACTGTGAATGGTCAAAACCTTCCAGATTACAGAATAGAAACCAGCTAAATAAACATCAGTTTGCAAAGAGACATGATGTGGTCCTTCACAACTGTGGATATTCTAACACCAACCCTGAGTGCAGAGTTTCTTGCTCATTTTGGCCTGGTCATTGACCTTAAAAATAAAAAAATCATAAATAGTGGAACTAAACTACGTGTAGATGGCAGAACACTAGCGTACCAACTGGAAACAAATATTTCCAGTAGCACCAAAGTCGATGAACAATTCCTATAGATTCTGTCTGACTATCCTGGAGTTACACAGCCATCAATTTACAGGCATCCTATGTACAAACATGATACCGTCCATTACATTGAGACTAAAGGACTGTCTTGCCATGTTAGAGCCGATAGATTATTACCTGATATGCACAAAGGGGCACAAGAATACTATGACCGCATGTTTGGGGAAGGCATATGTTGCCCCTTAAAAATCTCATGGAGTTATCCAATCCACATGACCAAGAAAGCAAGTGGAGAGTGGGAAATTATTGGTAACTACAGGGGCTTAAATGCCAAAACAGTTCCTGATTGCTATCCTGTCTTCAATATCATGGACTTCAATGCGATTATGAATGGTAAAATGATGTTCACAAAAACTGACATCAACTTGGCATTCCATCAAATTTCAATGGCTGAATAGGATGTACCAAAGACAGTGGTTATAACCCCCTTTGGTATATTTGAATACCTTCCAATGCTGATGGACTCTGTAATTCAGCACAATCTTTCCAAAGATTTATCAATGGGCTGTTCATGGATTTGCTGTTTGCCTATACATATTTGGATGATATTTGAATTTGCTCTAAAGGTGGGGAGCAAAAGCATGAGAAGAACGTAAGAGCCATTATACAATATATACATGCTGCTGGCCTTACTATCAATGTTGGAAAAAGTTTATACAAACAAACCAAGATTGACTTTCTCAGCTATCAAGTCTCAAACAAAGGCATTTCCCCCTTGAAGACCAAGGTAGAGCCAATATTGAATTTTCTGAAGCCCTCAAATGTCACTGAACTCAGGCATTCCTTGGGGATTGTGAATTTCCATAGACGTTGAATTAAGAATGCTGCAGCTGAACAAAGTAAGTTGCTTACACTAATTAAAAGAAATAAAAAGAAAGATAAAACTACACTCGATTGGACTGAAGAAGCCAAACAGGCCTTTGAAAATATCAAAGAAACACAGGCAAATGCAACTCCACTCGCTCACCCAGGTGAAAGTCTACCATTATGTGTTGCAACTGATGCATCTGACTTTGCTATTGGTGCAACTTTGTACCAAAAGGACAATGACAAGAAGTTACCACTCACTTTCTTTTCAAGAAAGCTATCAGAAACTGAGAGAAATTACAGCACATACAATAAGGAATTCCTGGGAATATTTGCTGTGTTGAAGCATTTTAGGCACCAATTAGAGGGTAGATGTTTTACTGTGTACACAGATCATAAACCCTTAACACATGCCTTCTTGCAGAAATTGGAACCAGCTTCCCTGAGAAGAGCTCGACAATTGGACTTCATTGGACAATTGACTACAGACATCCAGTATATAAGTGGAGAACTGAACACTCCAGCTGATGCTCTTAGTAGGATCAAAGCCATCTTAGCATTGGCTCAGTTATCTTACGCTGAAATAGCTAAAGAACAATTAAAGGATGCAGAATTGCAAGAATTTTTGTTGAACAAAAACAGATAAGATGACAAATTACCACTGCGACTGAAATCTTGCAATGAAAATCATTCACTTTTCTGCTATTGCCTTAATTTAGCCAAATATTTTCTCTCGTGTTTTTTCTACCGTATTTCCCTTTTCATGCAATTATTATATGTGTGATCCGATTTTTTATAATGTCGTCCACTGAAAATTGGGGGAGTAACTGCGGGGAATATACATCTCATACTCACAAAATCATTCCTTATTAAGCGTATTATACTCTACATCATATATATACTTTATGTGTTAGTATGTTCTTACTTGCACACACAGTCAAGTAAGGTACAACATTTGGCCCATGACAGTTTGTTAGATAAAGATTTCGGCGATGTCTTGGATTGGTACACAAATATGTCATTTCTTATCAATTGCCATAGCAATGAATAAAAAATGACGTACTTTCTATAACACTATTCATATTTGTATGAACATATGTGTGTCTGTATGCATGTGCCATCATTTGTTTATAATGTGGAAGAACAGGCAAAGCTGTTGATTACCTTCTATGTGTGAATACTTCTTCAGGACAAGGTATTCTACATTCATTGATAAATTTAATGAAATGTGTGCATCTTTAGATGGGCAGTATGTAAAATTCTGATCACTCTGTTTTCATCTTTGTCATATTTGTGTACCACAGCATGTATAGCGCATTGGACGTCTTTCAGCTGTTACCTATATGTCTCTAGTGTTAGTGTTCTTGGCCCACCCGTGACGACGTACAAAAAGTGTATGCCGCTCCATGCTCACCCCATTCCCCGTGCCTCTGTTAATTGTCGCAGTGTATGTTGAAAATTAGCCGTCACCACCATCACGGTCGAATTTTCCCAAACCCTGCTCTAGCCTACGTGAAAAAATTGTCTACCACAATTCTGAAGTGCTGTATCTGTATACTAACTCCTTTTTAAAAATAAATTCCTCAAAATTAAATTTAAATAAGGGTGTGAATTATAACTTGTTTTTCTACCAGTAAAAATAATAATTGTTGAAAAAAATATGTCCAGCCTGTAAATAATTTGTATGCAATATTTCTTTTAGCCCCAATTCCTTCATCAATGAAATCTTTTCCCTTAGTTCCCCGTTCTTATTACTGATCAATATTTCCAGGAACAGACCACTGATGTCATACTATATCTTGCCTGTTGCAGAGTCAAGATGAATACTTTGCTGCGAATTTATTGCGAGCAGTGGTCGACCGCATGAATAACGAATACACAAATGGCTACTCCGACGTAGGCCGATCCGATTTGGCCATTCGGACACGTTTATCACCTACGGTCATCAAAGAAGAGGACGAGGAACCAAATTATGCAGATCTCGTCGATGACGATAACATAATCCCTAGCATTAGGGACAGCGAGTACCTTCAACACAGTTCGCTGTGGAGTCATCCGTTTAAGGGCGGTTCGTTCCTGACCATTATATTTATCGAAATACAGTCGAATACTAGGGGAATAAAGAATGTAGTAATTCTTCGAATTATTGTAGAATAATTTGAGTGAACTATACAACATGTCCTTGATTCAGATATCAAAACTTGCTGAGATCGGGCTGAACTTTTCATGATGGAGTTTTCATATGTAGGTGCAAGACTGGTAGAAGTTTATGCCTTTTAGTCCAGTGATTTCTGAGAAAACTGGAAATGAAAAATTGCTTGAAAAAATTTCATGTTTGTGACTTTGAGAAAACTACAAAAAGGATAGTACTAAAATTTTCACAATAGGCATTTCTTGTATATGAGACAAGGTCTGATAGAGATTTGGTGCCTATTTGTTCAGTAATTTCTAAAAAAAAATGGAGTTCAGAAGAAAAAAAAAATTTGCGCAGCGAGCTTGGCAAGATAAAGTAGGTTTTAAAAATTACCTCTATCACCAACATCTTCTAATAAAGTAATATCACTGTTAAACATACAAGCACGAAATTATTTCCGGATATTATTTCACCAATTATTCCCTTGATGCGCACGCGCCACTACCCACATAGACCATAAAAAAAAAGTTCGTTGTTTCCTCTAAAACAACGAATTCTACAGTGTTAATAGAAATTCATGGTTGGCATAAGCCAAAGCGCCATAGAGTTGCTCTTCAGGGCTTGTATTATGTAATATTAATATTTTTTGCAAAAAATTACCAATATATAACTTATCACACAAATACGATCATGCATGCGATAAAATATACTAATTCAGTTTCATGTTTTCAAAATATTCTATGAATGAATTTTTAATTTTTGTGCCAAAAGTCATTATTTTTTTGTGAAATGAAAAATTATTTCAAGTTCTAACTGGCTCGATTTTAAGAAATAATTCGATGGTTCTCTTTCCTGCAGTGACAAAAATTGTGGATTATATTAAAAAAAATATATATGCCAAAAAAATGTCAAAAATTGCAAGACAAAGTATAGTGCAGTTGCCTACGTGCTGGTTACCAAAATATTATTAGAGATTTTAGTGCCCATGTTTAAGTTTAGTGTAAGGAAGCGGGTGCGGCACGGGTGAAAGTTGACCTTTTGCTGAGATCGGGTTATTTTTAGGTTAATTTTTATAGATGAAACCTAGAAAATGAATTGTTCAGGACTATTATTAGAAGGGTAAAAGAGGGAAAATCACATTGAATAATAAGTTGGGAACAAATTGACCAATCAAAACCAAAATTGGTTGGTCTGGTTCTTGTATAGGAAGTACTGTTTGTACCAAATTTAATTGACTATTGAAAGAGAATTGTAACTTTTATTGAGATAACATGAAAAATTATTACCTCCAGCAGCCCGTGGGAATGAACCATAATACCAATAAAAACCAAATTCGGGAGCTTATTACATATACTTCGAATCAATATTTGTACCAAATTTTGTGACTATAGCTTGAAAATTACTCCTTTTAGAGCAATTAATCTGCCAAAAATGAAACAAAATCGCCCTTACCACACATACCATATAGCCTATCTGCACCAAAATTGATAAGTATTGTCCTTGACGTAAAGCAAAAGTATACACCAAATATCAGGCCTATCGATTGAAAATTGCAACCTGTACGCTGTTCAATAAAAAATGTGTATCAGTTGACCTACCGGATGGACCATGCGCCAGATCTGGACCAAAAATAATAGGGGTCTCCCTTAGGTGGATCTGAATATGTGTTTCAAATTGAAGGGCGCTGGGGAAGAACGACCTAAGTCCCATCAGACGGAATTTGAGGAAAATCAAATTCAAAGTTTCCCAACTAAAAACAATACTTCAGACTCATGAAAAAATATGCAAAAATCAGCATTTGATCAGAAATATGTTTATTAAAACTCGTAACAAGCAAAATAAGTTTTTGATGAGATTTTCCACAATCATTTCAAAAAATTCTCAGAAATATACGGACTGATGTCACTTTTCCCTGGCATTAGGCGTCAATCGGTGGATCATCAACGTATTCGTCCTCACTTTCTTCTGGTTGGTTGATGTATGTCAAACGTCTGTAAAAGGCCTTAGCTTCTGGTCTTACAAGGAATGATGTAAGCGCTTGTAAATCGTCCCACTTTGCCTTCTTGATAGGTATCTGACCAGGGTACAATTTGGTTAACACACAAACGAGAGTGGTAAATAAGGACTGAAGCCGTTCTTCCCATGGCGCGCTCGGACTCACGTCGTTTTTCCCTTGCAGGGTGTATGTTCTTACGCTTATTTCTATAGACTCAAGTCACTCTTGCCGTTTTTCGATTTAGTCATTATAGTACTTCCACAAAATGCTACTAGATGGCACCTCAAACTCGTTTTGTTGAAAAAGTGGACTGAAGTCGTTTTTCCCCAGTGCCCTTCAATTTCGAAACAATCCGATCAAAATCACCCCTGGAAATGAACTAAACGTAAAAGGGGATACTAAAAAAAAAAAAAAACGAATTCTCAAAGATAGTGCCAAAATTCTCAGAAGATAATGAAACTAAAAATATACCCACTCCCACCCCTGGGTCCGAATACTTAGGAAATTTTAATAAGTAGATTTTTGAAACTTAAAAAAAGAGATGAAGAAGAGGAAGTCGTCTGTGTTGCTCGATGTATCGTTTTCGTATTTTCAACGGAAGGGATTTCGAGCGTCTTTTTTGCATTTGGTGCATTAATTCAGGTTTTTTTTTTTTTTTTTTTTTTGATTTATAGATGAAAATTGGCGAACTGGGTTTTCTAGCGAAATATTTCTGCCCTAAAGTTTTATGTTTTTCCTATCTATCAGAAACTGATGAGCCAATAGGAAGCAAACTTCTTTCTGACTTGCTCCTATATGAGGATTATCTCTTGTGAAAATTTTAGCTTTATCTGTTTGGTAGTTTTCTCTAAACCACGAACATAAATTTTGAGCGATACGTATATATATGCATATTATGTATATTATACATACATACGTACCTATGCTGTATACATGAAAAAAAATTAAGTCAAAATTGGAAAATGGTTACTTTAATGTCCGTAGACAATTAGTGGTCACTGGTAATGGAACAAGGCGAACGTCTGTCGATGGAGGCTGAGCCTCAAATCCCTACTGGGGTGAATCCCTACAATAATTATGACCTTTTCAGTTCTGAAACATTTTTTTTATGAAAAAAAAATAGTTTGTGACGCGTGTGTGAAGTAGGTGATTGCCTCACTTGTGAAATCTCTTACTTTTCACACTTGTATCCAGGGCCATAACTAAGTACGTGCGATCTGTGCATTCGCATAGGGCGGCAGAGTGCAAGGGTGCCATACTGACCAAAAAAAAAAACATTGTCGTTGTCCGATACATTGGATGACGACAAAGAATATCATTCTGATTTAAGTGGCAAAAAAAATACTTTTTTGGGCGTCAAAAAGTTTGTTTGCACAGGGCAGCAAAAAAAACTAGGTACGGCCTTGCTTGCATTGAAAATAACTATTCTGGATTTTCAGAAGGTAAACTGAGACTTCTCTTTATGTCAGTAATTTATGTTCGCGTATCAGCTTCAAACATTACTCGTTGCTGAATGTTGGCTGTAAAATATTTATTTAGCTGTTTTGCTATTTATAGATGATGTCAGCGACAATAAACAAGCTTTGAAATCCGACGATGCAGTTCCAAATAAGAATGGGGTGAAAACAGACGCTGTGTTACCAGCCTATTGCAACCCTCCAAATCCATGTCCAGTGGGTTTTTCAGGTTAGTCATTTAGATATTAATTATTTTATTTTTTAAGTAATTTTTGTGTGAAAATCTATTTATTAATCTTGGTGTCATAGAACGAACTGGTGGTGGGGGTAGGTATGTTTTTCGTTTCATGACTCAGGAAAAGTTTAGCACCAAAAATTCAAATTCATATATATAATTATATATCTATAATAAACATAAAGGAAAAAAACTCGGCGCCAAAATTAACTCAATAATAGTATATTGTTCTTACATTGCCAATGCTATTTTTTCAACACATCCGCTGTGAAGTTGGTGAATGCACCTATTAGTTGATGGGTGGAGGTGGAGTGAAAAATTTTGGTAGCGGGAGCAAATACTGGCTTTGCTACCGCTTTCGACAAATTCATAATTTTGCTCTTCAAAAAGAAGCGCAAAATCACCTGTTTTGCGGCGTGTGTTGAGAAAAATTATTTTGCTTTTGTTATTGGCTTTTATTTGCTGCCCAAATTCTTTGCGCATATAGTGCGAAGCCAACTACCAAGCAACCAAATATTTCATTGTTTCCACCAAAACAACAAATTCTACAATATTACCCAACTATGCTTGCAAAAATCGAGAGCCGACACAAGCCAAAATGGCGCTTCAAAGCTTGTATATTATGTATATATGTGTGTTTAGGGCATGTTGGGAACACCTTGGAAACTTCAGATATTGATATAACCGGTACAAGATACCACTATGAAAAAAAATTCTATTTATATATAATTGCATACTCTCACTTTGAAGGCAAGTACACCATGCGAGGTTTCAAGGTGTGTAAAAATTTTAAAAATATTACTGGAACAAAATTTTTGAGCAGGTATTTCAGCTTAGGATCAAAATTTTATATTGGTCATAAAATGCCTAATTTTGGACCAATAGGAACGTAATTTGGAACAAATATTTATTATGATCTATTCTAGTTTCTAAATGTTACTAATTTCGGCTCGTTTCGGCCAGATGGTGCTCAGAGTGCAGCTGTTTTGTATATATTATTTTGGTTATAAAATACTTAATTTTGAACAAATAACTAAGAAATTTGCAAAAAATATTAACTATAATTTATTGCAACATACTAGCATTCCTGGTGCGAAGCGGTTTGAAGGTACTTCCAAAAAATCTATTTTTGTTTCGACTTTGAAAGTGTTGTTTTTAACTGCGTAATTCTACGTCAACAGTTGCAAAATTCAATACAACCGTGGCAATTATAATCTAAATTAATAAATTTTAGTCAATAATTTTCTACTTTTCTAAATCTACTTTTCGTATTAAACTTGGTTCCGTAATAATTTCTGTTTAGGCTGTATCACCTATTTACAAAGCCATGAATGGATCATAATTTTTTCTGTATTACGTCTTTTTATTTTTTCCAGCCGATGACGGATGCATTCAGCGGTTTGAGAACACGGCTGCCTTCAGTCGTGAATACCAAGCAGCTCAAAAATGTATGTGTGATTCGGAGCACATGTTCGATTGCCCTTCATCACACGAATTCTCCTACGACAACGATCTCGATTTCGAACCTATGGTTCGTCGATTTAAGGTAGGTATCTTTAGTTTACTCTAAATGAATGAATGTGCGTCTAAAAGTATTTTTAATTGTTTGAATGATATGCGTTTAAATATTATAATTTTTTCGCGATAGGAGGGTCGCGATAAAGAGATGAAAGTGAAGAAAATGTTCCTGGACAAGGTAACTTTAAGTTTGTTTTTTCTTCGTGTAACAATTTTCCCCTAGCCCTCTTTAAAATTGTCAGTAAATTTGTTAATTGAAGCGTGTGAGACGAAGCTTCCTTATTTACCCACTCGCAGAACAACTTTCGTGATGATGCCATTTCTCATTGATGGCCGTTCCGAAAATTATCAAAATTCTCAAATAACTATTTCAAGTTGAGCTCGATGTCGTGACGTAGTCAAGGTTTTCAAATTCGATCCATTCCAAAAAAATTCTGTTCTACAGGGGTTTGAACCGTCGTCGTACGATGGTTTCTGGTTTCAGATATTCTGTGATTTCTTTAGTTCAGATTTCGAATTTTGATAGGCAAGGGGTGAGGATATTCTTTTCTTCAAAATTGAGTTATATATCGTACATAGTCTCTTGAGACGCTGATTTAAAATTTTGAGTTCAATTTTAAATAGAGCTTCTCATTTGACCTCCTGGAACCCCAAAAAGGGCTTAGGATAATTATTATTTTTTGATTGAATGATACATTGTCGGTTACATTTTTTGATGTATTAAGTTCAAATTTAAGTCTACAGTTAATTTTTGGATTGAACCACTCATTTTGCCTCCTGTGACCCATAAAGGGTTGAGTATAGAAAATTTTTATTATTTTATTGGGTGCTACATCCTCGAATTTGTTTATCGAAGAGTAAAATTTCATTTTTTTTGTGTATGAAGTTGCCCAGGTAAACTTTTTGGAGGGTGGATTCGTTGAGGTTAACCCACTACACTTCAGTTGTGGTTCTAGGGTTCGTTTGTTACCCGCGGATTTTACCTAGTTATGTACGTAAGACTGTAACGTAGAAATTCCTTAACTTCTTGACCTGCGAAATCCTTAGAAATAAATTAAATTTTTGGTGAACCCCCATTTAAAAAATGGCGTAATTGCACGATCTCCTCTCATTTATTTCTGAAGATATGTCTGCGGACCCTCCTGAACACACTCATGAATCACAGTTTGAGAACCACTGCTTATTGGGGTGATTTTTGTTGTTATCAGCGTGGTATTCGTCGTTTTGTACCAAATTTGTTAATCCATAATTTGTTATAATTATTATCTTACAGATGACGAATCCATTTTTACAAGGTGAAATGTTACCAATTGCCGCCAAAAAAGGTATTAACATCGGCTATTAGCATAAGTTGTTGTCATTAGTAAAACAAATAAAATGAACTGTTGAATAATTTTGAGTTGAATTCGATTAAAACCCCCATATCATATTAAATAAAAAATGAATTTCTTTTTTTTTCTTTCGTTGTATGCATGTTAGTATCTGCCTATTCTCTGTAATAAGATCTTTTTCTAGGAAATGTTTAACAAAGTTCCTATAAGTTTCGCCCTATAAATGATTTATTTTCTTGCATCGATTTCCCCTGTTCATTTCAAAATCGCTTCAAATGAGAACTTAATCTTTTTATTTGTAGTAGCAAGAGTGGGGAGGATTCGTGAAAAAAACGGAATTCGAATCTTTTTTTGGGGCTGAAAAGGATTCGTGATTCGAATCACATTAGAAAACAGAGAATTGGTGATTCAGATCATTCATTTAAAAACAGTTGAAAAAGAAATCAAAATCCTATTTCTCTTTTTAGGAAATTTCCTAGGAATTCCCAAAAATTTCAGAGAAATTCGGCGTCTAAAGAAAATTTTTTTTTGAATTTGTCTCTTGGAAATTTGGAAGATTGAACGACCTCTTCGGAGAACTTTTTCCTCGCACTCAATTAAATAAAATAGTTTTTGATTAAAAAGTTTTATGAGTTCAGAACTTTTTCCCCTTATCAAAGTCAAACAGATTTATTTAACATTTAAGACTTCGGGGATTCGTGATTCGTGAATTTGTGATTTGAACTAATTTTCTGTGAAGGATTCGTGATTTGTATTTGGAATCACTTTTCATTGAGTGATTTGTGATTCAAATCATTTTTTCAAGGATTTTGCCCACTCTTGACAGTAGGCTATTAAAAATTCAAGTTCCTCTTATAGTCTACTCTCATAAGCTTGTAAGCTGCTTTTTTTCTTTTCTTACAGAGTGTTTAAAATCATTGTGTATGGATGCAAAAAAAAAAAAAAAGAAAAAAAAAGTAAAACTCAATATAATTTAGAGAACAATTTTAACAGAATAGGTATGTGATTTTTCATGTAAGTTTGAAAAATTGGTATGTGTGCAGACAATACTTGTATGAGGTTTAGGGGCTCTCACCCCTCAGTAACAGTCACCGCCCAAAGACTGGCATATTTTTGTCTTTATGATGTTAAATGAAATAACACACATACGTTTGTATGTTCATATCTGTACATAAGTACAGGTAAGATACATTATTCTGGCTGTGACTAATTGCCTGATAAACATCTTGGTGATGTCACGGACTGGCAGCAAACGCACTGTGTTGTTTCTTATCACCTTACGGAGGCAAGAAACGACGTAAAATATAACATAATACCATACGTATATGTACATATGTGTGTCTGTGTGCGTGTACCAGATTCAGTATATAAGCTCACAAAACTGGCTGCAAAATTGGCAGTGTTTGCCTTGGATTTGGCTCTCCTATACTTAATGTATGAAGTGGCAGAACATGCAAAGCTGTAGATTACCTTCTACATGTAAATATCTTTCACCAGAAGGTATTCCAAAGTATGTTTTTGTGACTTTCCTCCAATTGTTAACCATTTAAAGACTTCTATAATTCTCTCGCTTTGAATTTTTATGAAAATCATTGGAATCAATTAATTATTGATCTGATCTCGATCTTTTGACTTCTGTCTTTATATTGAAGTATACTGAAATGTTTCATTGTCAAAAGTTAACGTTGTAAAACAGGGGTGCCAGGTTTTCTACATTTTATGTGGTAGCAAACAGTAATATTACTTTGCTTATTGTTGAACATCTCAAAATGAGTAATTACCATCTATTTTCCCCCGGACCCTCGCCTATTATGAACAAATTGCAGTTTTCATTATGTAGGAACTATTTGTTTTGTTCTTTGTTTTGTATGATTGTGCATCAGTAAATTCCTTCACCCTAAGCCTGACAAAAATATGTTTCATGTTGGTTTAACAAACAAGAGGATAATCTATGTATGAGAAAAAAAGGGAGGAATGAAGTTGTCAATGTTTAAAATGAAACTGATATTTCAACTAAACTCCTAGATTTAAGTTTTTCGACTGGTGCTGTTAGTGCTCAGTTGTACTTGTTCTGACAAAGGAAGACCTGAGAAAAATACAATTTCTTCTTGAAAATTGTCTTAATTTTCTTTCCATTTATAATCACAAAATCATTTAGTTCCACCTGTATTTAAGAGTGTCTAAGGAGTACCATACATTCTCCTAGTTGCATGAATGTCATTTTGCTAATTAGGACTCAATTGTAAATTACAAATTTTGGAAAATAATGATAACTAGCTGTTTTTGAAGTAGCAAAAAATACTACACTATCATTTCTAGTATATAGGATAAGTTCAGTTAAAAGATAATTCTCAGTTCTGCTCTATTGGTTTAGTGCTGTGGCTGTTTTGTGAAATGGAAAATCTCGAAAAACTAGAAAGTTTTGGTCAAAAAGAAATGATAAAACACACAGGAGATGTAACAAAGTAAAACCATATCTTCAGAAAAAAATGTCAATGGAATCTTCTCACCTGTACTTTTTGAAAAAATATAAAATTTGTTTCTTATGTTCCATCCTGGAAAATCAAACAGCCTCTTCAAAAAACTAGTGCAAAGTTTTTCCATTTGTGACATTGCTACCCAGGTGAGTTCTCAAAATGCCTCGCAACCACACAGTATTCAGCGCCTATGTTATAAAAATTTCAACTTGCAAAATGTATTCTAATTTTGAACTTTTTTTTGGTATCGCATAGTTGCCAATATTCAACTTCCTTGACTCTAGTGAGCTTTATCTGAGTTAATTGAAAATAATGAACAATCTTGAAGATTTTGAGAGTGCCTATTTCTTGGACCATATTTCTTCACAAACTAGGCAGTCCTCTAATATGCTTGAGGGTTGAGTTACGTATAATTTGAGTATAAATTATCCTAGAAGCAATTGTTTCCGCATTGCCCGCTCCATAATCTGTATTTAAAGAGCAAAATTTAAAGATTCATATCTTTATAAATGACTTTATTTGCTTATTAAAATGACTGGAATTAATATCATCAATTTAAAACATCATAAATGCTCTAAAGTGAACATGAAACTAATAAATTTTCTTGCCACCCATTGTAATATTTGAAGCATACATTCTTGATTTCAAAGTTAAAAGTCACTTTTGTTTTTAGGTTGGGTACCTACTTTATTTGTACTTAAATTTTGGTATTTTCCCATGTACCTTTGATGGTAGATGTAAACAGTCAATATGGCAAAGCTGGTGCGATTATTTGGTCTGTGTGGCATAAAGGTTACCTACTCAACTTTAGCATATCAAAGATTTGTGAGTTCCTTATAACTCTCTTTCACCTTCTTCCAACTACTATTGTACTTGGTGCTAAATAAGTTGAACTCTGTGATATTTAAGGAGCACTAATGCAACATTATTTCTCATTGGCCATTCAACATTTGTATGTTATCTTCATTGGTCACTGAACATTTCTATGTCATATTGCCTACCTTCTTCAGAGCTCTACTTATTTGGCACTGAGTAGGTATAGTGTTGTAAACTTTTACTATTTTATAACTATATGTATAGACAGCTGTTGGTTATACCAATTCAAAAGTACCCAATGTTTGTACTATTTATCTGTGATTGCCACTCTACTGTGGTAGTAACATTTTTGTACTTCATAGTTTTGTAATATTCTTGTATCATTCACTCTGTTGATGGCCTCTGATGCCTTATAATATAATATTTGGTCAGATTCGTATTTTGTTGTTTCTTGTGAATTTTATGTTTGTCTCCATCGTATGTTTCATGTTGTGAGATTTGGAAATCACTATTTCAGAGAAAATGTCATCATACAACATAAACTAACGTAACTCGAACTATGATAGAATACACCATTAAAACCGTACTCAAAAATAGTTAAAATAATTAATAAAACACATAAAAACATTGTGACTAGAATATATTGATGTTCAGGTATCAGAGACCATAAGTTGACTAAAAATGTAATATAGGAAATATAATAATGATCAAGTACAAATTATCAAATCACAGATCATATAATTATCACAGAGTGTAAAATTGTAAACATTGGATAATCTTGAATTGGTATAATCAACACCCCTCCTCAATTCAAGGACAGTCAAATTAAAATCGAATAAAAATATAAAATAACTTTAAAATGTCACAACATATTTATAAAAACAAATAGACTAAAAAATTTTAAGACATATAAACATACAAAGGAACAACAGTTTCAAAATATTCAGTCTTTTAACAAAATTGGTACATATTGAAGTATTCAGACCTTTTGTAAACAGGTCAGCTAACTGATCAATAGTATTCACATACATATAATTAACAATTTTACTAGAATATACTTGACAAATAAATCAATATTTCGTGTCAATATGTTTATTCCACTTTGAATTCCAACGGGCGTATTTAACCAATGCTAGACAACTTTGATTTTCTTCAAAGGCTATACATTTACCATCTAAATTTATATTAAAGTTGACAAATAATTTCCGTAGTCAAATTCCCTCCGTGGTTGCTTTGCAGAGTGCTATTAACTCACTTTTGGTATTTGAAAGAGCCACAGTTGGCTGTTTCTTACTGGATCATGAAACTAAATTACCATAAACTCGAGTACAAAATCCTGATATTGATTTATGTAACATGGTACAATTAGCCCAGTCCGCATCAGAATATATTTCTAAAACGTTGGTACTGTTATTAAGAAAATACATTATATTATAGTCCTTTGTCGAAAATTAATATTTTAGAATTCTTAATGCTTATTTAAAGTGTTTGTTGGTGGCTGCTCCCTGAAACTGGATAAAATAACTAATCGAGTAACATATGTCAGGTCTCTAACCTAGCATGCTGTACATTAAACATCTAATAAGTTGTTAATATTGTTTATTTATTATATTATTTCCATTTAAATCTCAATCAAGTTGTAGATGAGGCTCAATCTGATTACTTACTAGGTTACATTTCTCTACCACAAAACATTTAGCAACAGATTCAATTAGGTGTGTCTGATTTATTTTCATGGCACCAAGACCTTTGTCATACAAAATCATCATGCCAAGAAAATTATGGACTTCTCCTAAGTCTTTACACTTAAATTTTTTCCTCGATAGTCCTTTAAATTTATCAATTAATTTTGAATTGTTTGAGCTGATCAAGATGTCATCTATGTAAATTAAAAGATGTACTAGCTCATTATTCTTTTTATATGTGTAAAGACAATCATCGGCAGTGCGGGAAACAAAACCAAGAGATGTTATAAACAAATGAAAGACAGTATTTCATGCTTTAGGAACCTGTGTGAGTCCATAAATTGTTTGATTAAGAAGTAAGGCATTTTTAGAATGATCAACATTATTTTTTATTCCATTATGAATTTCAATGTAAATATTTTCCTGTACTACACCATTTAAAAAAGCTGCGCATATATCAAGTTGGTTAACATTAAGATGTAGTTTGTTAGAAATTGCTAAAAAGTTTTGGATGGATGACAGTTTTCACAACAGGGGAGTAAAGTTCTTCAAAATTAAACTCTCTGTCCTGTTGGAAACCTCTTGCTACTAAACGAGCACAATAAAAAACATTGTCGAACTGATCTAATTTTTTAGTAAACACCTACCTGTATGTAATTGTAGGTTCATTAGCAGGTTTTTTAACTACCTTCCATTTGGAATTTGACAACAATACATAACTTTGACATCTACAGCATCCTTCCATTTAGGAGCTTTGGAAGACTTCATTGCATCTGAATAAGATTGTGGATACAACAATGCATTCGATAAATTATAACACAAATCAATACTTCCAAGATCACCATCAACTTGGACATCAGAGACATTAGTATCGTTTACTTCTTGTAAAATAACATCAGATTCATTATACTGAGTTTTGGAGCTACTTTCCTCGTTAAATTCAACATCGCTAGACAAAAGTATCTTATCGTTAACAGTGTCTAATAGTTTATAGCCACCAGGAGCATAACCAACGAACTTCAATTTCTCACTTTTTTTACCAAATTTGTCTGAAACGTGAACATAGTTCAGAATATAAGCATCGCAACCAAAGACCTTTAATTTTGAATGATTAAATTTTTGATTCTGCCATCATTCATATGGAATAAAATTTTTATAAGTTGGAGAATAATTAACAACAAAAGGGGCACACATCGAGGCCTCTGACCAATAAACTTTTTTGAGGATGCTCTCATAGAATAGTATTCAAGCCCTTCCTACCAAAGTTTGATTTAGCCTTTTGGCCTTTCTATTCTGCTGAGGGCAGTTCTTAATATTTGGCTCGATTTGAATTCCCTTGTCAATGCAAAATTGTTTAAAAGGCGCATTCAAGTACTCAGTACCACAGTCGCATCGTAAATGAGAAATACCACAATTAAAATGACCAGTAACAAGATGAACATATTCCTTAAACTTAAACAAAATCTCAGATTTGGCCTCGAGTAAATAAACATGGCAAAATCTGGTATAATCATCAAGAAAAGTGAGAAAATAACGTTTATTGTTATGACTAACCAGATTGATGAACCCACAAATATCAGTATTGACAAGCTCTAAAGGATGCCTTGTCTCATTAGAATTTCATTTGAAAGGGTGCCTATGCTGTTTACCCATAATGCAAGGTTCACAGAACATTCTTTCTCCATTGCTTTTTGTAGATATAAGACCCTTTTTAGATAATAAATTTAAATCACTATAATTTACATGAGCTAATCTTTTATGCTACAATTCAAGAGTGTTTTTAGAATTTTTAGATAATAAATTACAAGAATCATTTACGTTATTAGCTTGAAACAAAGTTACTTGATAAAGATTTGTTAACATACATTTACCATAAAATATTACATTACTTTTACCATGTTGATTATCCACTACATTTACTACTTCATCGTAGAACATCGATGAAAAACCAGCCTTTGCTAGGCATTCAAAAGATAATAAATTTGTCGGTAAATCCTGAGCATATTGTACGTTTTTGAGTAACACATCAGCAGCACTTTCAGTTTTCAATCTGATGTTGCCAACAGCACTGATTACAAGGGAAACACCCTTCTTAGCAACCAAGATCTTCATCAGTTTGTCGAGCTGTATGTATTCAAAAAATAAAGATTTATCATTAACAATATGGGCAGTACAGCCCAAATCTACAACAAATTTAACATGATTAGATGTTTTATCAGTTAACATACAATTTTCAGGTATTAGGAAACTAAAAGCACCAGACTCAGGTTGTGAATTATAACTGGCTAAATTCAATGTTTCAGTAATTTTAGATTGATTACTATCGATATTATTATTATTATTATAATTATTACTTATATAATTCGATCGAATGCCACGATGTTTTGATCGACAGTTTCTCAAAATATGTCCGCTCTTACCACAGTAATAACATACGACATTGTGGTAGTTCTGGTTTCAATCAGAAAAATTTTGATTAGGTTGAGCAAAAGATGGTGGATTGCAACTGTTAACTTGACCTGCGGAACATTGTGGTCAATTAAAAGATCGATTGTCATTATTATTTGCGTTAAAATTACGATTATTATACAAATTTGATTAAAAATTTGATGTATTTAGGTTACCATCCTCACTATCAAACGCCTTTTCACCACCTTTTGCTTCACAGAACCACTTGAAATTTGCAGATCCACCACTATATTATGACAACATACCATTTTCTCTTCGATCATTTTCAATATCACAATAGTAGTCGAGTATTTTCCCACTCACCAGATCCCAGAAGGTTTGAACTAGATCCTCTAACGATGTTTTTGCTGGTCGAAATTCAGCGGGCAGGCTTTTCAAAAATTGTAATATGAACTGTCTAGTAGATGTAGCATCACCTAGATTGAACAATCTGCGACATTTATTTCAAAAATTTAGTAAATAGTTTTGTAAATCATCACCAAACTTGAAACGTAACGTAAATAATTCAGAGCATATGTCAATCAAACAGTGATTGGATTCTCTTTCATGTA